>KB312025.1:259004-317115 GCA_000328365.1 Capitella teleta | reverse complement strand
GTTTACATGTTAGTCTCATGGCCGTCTGTAGGACTTATTGACCAAAATAGTTAATCGGGCCAGCTTCATAATCATGCAGGCACGAGTGTCGATACAACATTATTCACAACCCAACCATCATAACATGCAAATAATTATGACATAATATTCTTGTATCAAATATATTAATATACCCCAATATTCCGCACAAGCTAATAAAAAGGGGCTCACCCTTGTCGCTGTAAGGAGATCGTACACGAAGGGAAGCAACACAGGTAGGCACAGGTATGACCCTTGATTTCACATTGTACTGCATGCATTAACCAACAGGCAATTTGCCGCGCTTCTCATCCTCATTTTGGCCTCCCTCGCCTTGCAACTCGTCGCTGGAATAATGTCCTTATTCATCAGCAACGTGAGGCATTATTACAGCAAGTACAACGACGACCCAGCAGGTGCATGCTGTATCCACCTGTGTGGCTGCCAGTGTAGTTGGAAGGCACCTGAAGATCAATGTTGCTCATCTTTGTGTCTAACCGAAATCACGACGAATACGTATGAAGAACGTGAGTTGAGAATTCAGCAGAGTGCTGAGATGGCATAAGAATGCTTTCGATGCTCAACTCGATGAGTTGAAGACAAAACACGAAGTAGAGCATTTAATGGTGGTGCCTGACCACGCCAGATCTTGTTGTTGTTGTTGTTGTTGTTGTTTTTTCATTACTTTCATATTTTTTTTTTTTTTTTTTTTTTTCATTCCGAAGTAAAGCTAATTGAAGGATCTCATCAAAATGGTTGCCAGAATCCCTGTTTTTTATGTTGTTTTTTTTTTTTTTTTTTCATTTCACGTTAAATGGTTTTGGTTAAAATTTCGATGTGCATTTCTCTATAGATGTAGAAACTATACTGTGTTTACGAAACTTAATTTAATCAGAATTCCATTTAATTTCACATGCCACGCAACACATGTATGATGGGAGATGATATAGTCAGATGCTGAGAACAGTGTTGTCAGAAATTTATCGTTAAGTCTAGTATGCTGGGTCCTTAATTCAATATGATTGGTTATATATATGGGAGAAAATGAATGGGTTAAACGTCATAATATTTGTACAATATTGTACGTTAACAATACTTAAAGTAGGGCTACATCCCACTCTATGTATCTTAGCCATGGACTCAACAAAAAACAATGCCTCAATAATGCCAAACGTGTATTTGAATTTAATTTGTAACTTTGTATTCTCACAGCGAGATTATTAAAACATAATTGTTACAAAATACATAACACTTCACTGTGACTGTAACTGCTACACAACGCATAAGTAAAACTTTAGGTAGTAAAGCAACATACAAGAGCATACGTACAATATACCAACATTAACACTGAAAACATGATCTGTACACTGTCGACCGCTCGCCTTTCCTCTTCGGCCTGAAAAAATTTGGACTTCTTTCCATCTGCATTTCACTCTTTTGGATATTTCATCTTTTATTATCATCTCTCCCCCAATGCACCCTCTTACGGCCAGTTTTCATTCCGAAGTAAAATTCCGCGCACATTTCAACCTGTCTAAAAGAATTTTGCACATTTTGACCTGTCTAGATATGACACCAATGAATGAAAGAATTCTGATAGAAAAAAAAAAATGGACATCAATATTACGGTAGTTCATTACAGGCACTAACTCCAGCAGTACAATACTGTGAATACAATATAGTGAATAATTAAGTTAGCTTTTCTTTCATCCATACCTTGAATTGCTCTGTGTTCAATGTGTGGCTGATAGGGTTGCACAAGCAAACGACATATTGGGCACAAATGATGTATATTAGATTCATCTTAACGTGACTGTTCCTTCCACCAAACTGAATTATCATCTGAGTGACGCAATAGCAAGAGCTGTTAATCACAATTGGCACTAGCCCAGCGAAGACTTTTCTCTGGGAAGCTCCCCCAGAAACCCTGCCCTTCATACCTTTCATCTTATTGTTTATTTTGACATATATGACGACTGTCATAGACCACACGAGAGCAAGTGGGGTGATTCTGAGGAAGAATGTCCCTCCTATGCCATAGAACAAGCCGAGTGAAGAATTTTCTGGGATTCCGTAGCACTCGTTGTTTTGCATCCACTCGACCACACCGAGTGCGGGAACCAGTCCCAATGAACAAACAAGGACGCAGCCAATAATCGCCGGAGCAACGTGCATTATGCGCACAGCCGTATGAGATACTCTCTTCTCTGAGATTCCTCTAAACTTCTCAAACAGCACATTAAGAGTGATCATCATCGACAGGTCACTCTTGATGTTCGTGATGAACTTAAATGTGGAGCAAATAACACCTTCGTCCCATTCACTCTGATATACGAAAAACAAATCTGAGTAGTAGATCCCAAAGAAAGCAATGACCAAGAGATGCCAAGCACTCAACCAGCTTAGGATACTCAGAGAAAATAGCAACATATTTAAGGTTCCTTTTCGAGCCCACCTCCACAGTATGCAGGGTGTGTTGACGAGGAGGAGTCCAAAGCCAAACACCCAAAGGAACACTCGCATGTTCGCAAATCGAACAAGTTGGTAGCATGGTGCATCCACAAAAGGATCAATAACAACGCTTGTCTCACGTAGCGCACATCTCAAGGCACCGTTTTCGATATTCAGTTTCAAGTGCTGGATTTTAGTCTTGGCAATATATTGCATATCCCAGATGGTTAAACTAATTGTATTTTGATCCAGAACCAGTAGCTCTGTGTTAAAGAGATCAGGAACAAGCCGGTGAATTTTGTTTGCGCGAAAGTCCAGAAATTTCAAGTTGGAAAGTGGATCAAGCGACTTCAAATCAATTGTGCTGACGTCACAAAAGCTTAAATTTAGACCTTTCAGGTTTTGCAAACCAGAGAAAACACCAAATTTTACTATCTGGAGCGAGTTATGGCTGAGATCAAGAACTTGGAGAAATTGGTTGTATCGAAATGTTCCAGTATCTATCGTTCGAATCTTATTTCTGCTTAGCAAGAGAGCCTGTAAGTGAACAAGCTTCGCGAACATTGTCTTCTCTAAACTGATTAGTTTATTGTTTGCCAGACTCAAAATTACCAACCTTGATGGAAGCGTGACCTGCTTTGGCATGCGTTCAATGTGATTGGCGTCGAGAAAAAGTACGACAGTTGCGTAATGGAATGCTATGTGCATCTTTTCAACTCCCACTTCACAGAATTGCGCCATACCTTCACAAACGCAACCTTGATGGCAAATGAAATCTGAACAGATTTTCTCGTCATCCTTTGATAATTGACAGTCATTAATGTTGTCCCCAGCAGTTGACATGTGCACAACATACCCATCTTTCTTGCATAGCAAGGCCCCTAATTTGTAGGCAGCTCTACTCGGAGAACATCCAGTCTCATCAAGCCCGAACGGGCAGTCTTCTACACCATCACAAACATGGCTCAAAGGAATACAGTAACCACCAGCATTCTCCTCAACTTTGCATTGAAACAGGTGGGGGCAGGTAAAATTGTGGCAGTTCTGCAGGTGTGCACCACTCCAACAATACCTTATATCTACCAGAGACTTTCTTTCGTAGACGCAGGTTCTGTATCTTGGGTAGCATTGTCGGCTTCCATGGGAGCATGGAATGAATTCTGGTAAGTTGCACAAGGCCACAGTCTCCTCACATTCATCGCCCACACAGTCATCCAACTCTTTGAAACGTATCAGGTGATTGGTGAGTTTTGCGTGTAGAGGACTATGGATTGAGCAGCGCCTTTCTTCACAGTACGTTTGATGGCACATTTCATCACTACCATCACCACAGTCATCATAACAATCGCATACTTTGGTTAGAGAAATGCATTTACCACTGTTAGCACAACGGAACTGCAAGGGTGCATGCCTGGCAGGGCAATAGCAGAAGTCCATCCATCCTTTGAATATCACTTTACGTGAGCAATCTGAGCACCCGTGCTCATCCTCACCCAAGGGACAATCTGCTTCACCATCACAAACATGCTGCTCCAGTAAACATGAACCATCTGAACAGCTGAAATGAGTGTCAGGGCAAATACTCTGGTATGGCTGAGAGTCGATGCCACATATCTGGTACTCAGCTGTAGACTCACCACAAGAGATATCAACACTCATCCAGCTTTGAGTAATTCTAGACCAAGCAGTCTGTGTACACATATCAGGCTCATTGAAAAACAGAAACGAACTTTCTTGGTCCAGCCATGCATGAAAGGAGAATAAGGATTCAGCTAGTTCGAATAGTAGATATTTAGATAACATACGGCCACTCACACTTTTACACAGATTCGCAGATTTTTCAAATGGAGCAAGCTGAGCAGTGGATATCAAACGGATACACCTCCCATCAATATTTACCCATTGGCTTGGACAGTGATCTGAACCCAGAGACAAACCAATGGCGAAATCTGAGCTGTGGTTTTTGCCGACATGGTCCGTTCTGTGACAGAGGAAGGTTGCTTTTCTCAAACGAGTATCACAGGGAATTCTAACCCACGGTTTTCTATCTGCCATATCAACCATGCGAATTGCAACACAATAACCATCAATCATCTCTTGCTGGCTGCCTACAAAGATATTGGTCTTATATAAATATTTTGACACTTCATTATCGATGTAGCTATTTGATTCTGTCAGAGCTTGCATTGAAAAGTTGTACGACTTAATTGTGATATTTTTCGCAAACCAATTGTTTGGCGTCTCTTCCCAAAACCGGTAATTATAAGTTGAACCATCAGTCCAGGTGTGTACATTCTGTAATAAAAAAAAAATTTAAGTCCAATTAACTGCACAGGATACATGTTTCGGTATACTTTACCTCGAACTCACTGTACAGACCAATGAAGATGTACAAAGCAGCCCTGCCAGTAGATGTTGGCATTCTATAATACATCATGTTATTGAGATACTTGTCCACAACATTCCGAGTCACGGGACTGTTGATCTTTGCCAAGTGATAGCCAAATGCTTGGCAGTACGTTTCAGCTTCATTCCAACTGATCCCACTATTTCTTCTACCGAACCATTCATCATTAACCAAACAGAAGGTTACCCCCACACTCCACATGGTGCCACAAACTTGCAACCCATCATGCAATTGCAATGAAATTGGTTCTCTTCGAAATCTGACCATTATTCTGCCACTGCTCGAGTTTTTCAATTGTGCGCTGTGCAACTCAATTTCCATATCGCTCACAATTTTGAATAACCCCCGAGGGTCAAGTAAACAGTCTCCAGGAATGTTCCAGGATACAGTTCTTGATCGCATTTGCGACTTCCATTGAAAGTGCCTTTCAACTGTTATCAAGCGTGAGTCCCCAATGACACTTCCCGTGACATGGCGAACTGTTCCCTCCATCATGATGCCCCTGCTTCCTGGTCAGGTAAGTGTATCTGTAGAAATAATCGCACGTTCCAACAACTGAATTTTCCTGGTTTCTTGAAGAAATCAGTTAGAGTGAGCTTAATCTTGTCCCTCAGGGAATAGCGAATCACTTCGTTCCATTGTTTAGTCACCATATGGCCATCCTGAATCTCAACAAGATTTTGCTCAGCTTGTTTTATTACAATTCTTGAATAGTCCATAAAACTACACACTGCAAAAAACTTGACTTGAATGTACGCAAATGATGGTATTGGAATTCCCTGGTCTGATTTCTTCCATGTCATGGCTCGAACCCCGTGGACTCCATCAATAACGTAATAAGTATAAGGAGAAGAAACTTTGCTTGGAAATAGGAAGGCCAAAAAATATCCATATGACTTCACGTGCATAATGTCCCTCCTGCAGTCGTATTTATCCAGGTTGTCCAATTTTCTACTAGGGGACAGGACAGGGAAGAAATACTGATCGTACTTTGGGTCATTTTCGAATCTCGATAAACTAATGGTGCAACTGCTTTCTTCGTGTTCGTGCTGCAGTGCTCTTTGAAGGACCAAACACTTGTGAATGGAAAATACTTCAATATCAGTGGTGGACAAGGATCGATTCTCTGCCTGAGGATATCTAGTGTAATAAAGCTTGAAATGTTTGTGTTGGAGCAAACAGCGGAAATAAACCGCATTGCCGCTTTTCTTCTCAAAAGTCGTGGGTTCGTGTAATTTGAAGCCTCCGATTTGCTTATGCACTACGTGTTGATGACCAAATGTTACCCTCACCATAGTTGGAAACAAACACACATTAATGAGAGTTGGGCATCCGTAAGGAATAACCGAAGCTTTGTAGTTCATCCGCCCCAACTGTGAGTAGTGGAAAGCAACTAGATGGAAAAAATTCCACGTGGAGCCCAGGATTATGTCATCATTGTCAAATTCTTCTTCAGCGTGAGTTGGCGCACACAATAAGATTTTGCTCTCTCTCAGCTCTGGCATTCCCAAAAACTCAAGTCCCGCAAAACTGCACACCCCCCCTTCGTTTTCCCCTTCATATGAAAGGAAGTGCAGGTGAAGTCGTAAGTAACCATCAGGATCCGGATTGAAGAAGGTCCATTTGTGATATAAGGTCGACGATTCTTCAAGGTGAGAAATTTCAAATCTGTCCTTAACTCTGTGACTTGAACATTCATTCTGATCACACATATCGACTTCTAGAAAACTAAAATACACTTGTCTGGCTTTAAACATTCCGTTTGATTGCAACTCAACGAACATGTGCCGCATGGTGCCCTGCAGCGTTGTATTGCGTGCTTTGTTACATTGCAACGTTGCGATAACGTTTGTTGTTGGCTTAGGACCATCATAAACCACGAGGTGCATTTCACGGGAATTGCATTCGAAAGTGTGAATGATCAATTTAGAGCACTGTCCCACGGGAGAGGTCCACAGCCATCTGGCAACAAGGTTGTTAAGATAATCATCGTAAATTTGGTATCCTACTACAGCTACTTTCTCTTGTTGGTAGTATCCTTTGCTACCATGCATTAATAATTCCTCGGGAAATTCGGCGGCTGTCTTCGTATTGACAGTTTCATACGAAAGCAAAAAACTGACATGATGTTCTATTTTGATAACCGACTTCCATTCGAGGAGGAATTCGGTGTGGTCAGGATCAATGTACGTATAGCTGGTATGCTCACAAAATCGTTTTCTGAACCTCACGTCAATTTCAGCATCACCTTTGAATGGTTGCGGTGCCACACTTGCGTAGATCGGTGCTCGCGTTGTTGTGGTTCTTGTGAATACTTCAGGTTTTGGTATTGACCTGTATAAAACGAAAACGTCTGGTGAGCAATGAGTGGACGACCAAACATCAAGGTCCACGACAGATAAATTTAGACCCCGCTTGTCCGGAAGATGGATTGACCAATGGCAAGTTTCATCAGACGCCAACCTGTTGAAGCAAAATTGACCGCAGAATCTCCCCAATGGTGGCCGCTCTGGTTGCTTTGCACATATCAGGGGACTACATTCCCAAAGAGAGCACTGTTTCCAAACCTTTTGATAAAAATCAACCAAGTTAACAAAGCACCGCACAAGGTTGAAACTGCAAGATTTTTGTAGAAAAATCTCCAACGGTTTTGCGGCAATGTCGAATTTCCATTTCTTATCTGACTGAGTTTGAACTGTAGGTAACACGCAGAGTGCAACGATGGCAAGAAAGCTGACAACTTTGAAATTTCCAATCAGCATTTTCAGACCGACTAGAAGAGAAATAAGATTTCAGGTAAGAACCATGAAACAATGGGTAAATTTCAAAATGCAAATGGGTATATGTAGTGTATTGAAGTTCTCACGAACACAATTAAGTAACCTCACCCCTTGTGGTTTTTAATATTTCATTCTCTTTTGTTATCACGTCGGTGTAGATTTCGTGCTCATGTAGTGATATTCATTCCGAAAGTTTTCATGAAGTGCGGGAACAAAACTGCATGATTACCATCGAAACTCATGCAGTATCTCCGTGTTTATAAGGAAGAGAAAAAATATATACGAGTACATGACTCGGCCATACATGTGCTTATTAGTTATTGCACGATTTACGAGGTTTGTTCGAAAAGTTCTCGGCCTAACGTAGAACGCAATATATTAGAGACGTGATATTTGGAGATTAGACTAGAGTAAGTAACTATTCACAAGATCGCGCGTAACTTTATCATTCCCCTGGTATAACTAATCTTTGATTGAACACATTTCAACCGAGATCACTGTCAAAGCCTCGCTTCGGGTGCCAAACGTTTGATTTGTGGGCCTCTCATAACACTTTCTCGCAACATCGTAAAATGGAGTCTGAACAATGCATACAAAATAAACTATGTCGTTAGAGCTGAGGCGTGCGTTTTTTTTTTTTTTTTTTTTTTTTTTTTGCCTCTTAAGTGTATATTATGATATCCAATAGAAATCTGACACTTTTGACTTACTGGTTGTAAACATAGGGGCCCAAAAGTAATCTCATCTGTATACTCCATGTTATGAGATTTCAATGAGCTATTCAGTGGCACTGAGCTTTTCTGAGAAAGTGTTCCAAAACCGATCACAGTGTAAAAACATGCATGCTGCTATTCTTATACATGTAATTTCTATTCCAATTTCGTCAACAATTATTCCGTTTTATCTCAATTAATATAGTGCACTTAACATTCTGCAATATTTCAACTTTTGGTGGCCAAAAGGGCCCCGGACCATGGATAAACTTCATTGAACCATAAATAAGACATCACTCTCTTATTATTTTTTTGTTTTAGAATGCCATTGTTGACAGTAGCATCAATGTTTATCTCCTAAAATCAAAACAAATCAAGAGAGTTGTAATGAAGCACCATAAAAGAGATGAAATTCCAAAATGCTCGTTCAGGGCCTCATCTGATTTAGCTCTATTCACGATCACACACATCTCACATTTAAATGTTCTTCTCTCATTCAAAATAAACTTTTTTATTTGATTTCTGTGCATAAATGGGCACAGAATAACTTAGTCAATCCATATGAGGTAGTTATTTTTTCAAATAATTGATAAAATTTAGCAAATTCTAATGGAGTAGATTGACTATTTTGGTCCACTCTGATTGACTATAATATGATCGTAAGAATTAATATAATTATAATACAATTATAAGTCTTACTAAAAACAAGATATATATTTAAAAACACCAATCCAGAAGACATAAAAAAGGTTATTTGCATATTCATATACTACTTGGACGTTGATATTTCCAAGAAGGCGCATTCTCCTCATCTCTGAAGTAATAGTCAATGATGCCTGGATTCTTCCTGCAAATTTCCATGTAAGCACCACACAGTCTGCTGAACTCATCAATAGTCAACTGGAATGACCGAGTTTCTGGATCAATTTCAGCCAATGCAATCATCTCTTTGGGCATGGACACTTGCTCAGGAGGAAAGAGGGTTCTGAAAAGGCAACATGTTTATCGCAGGCAAAATAAGCGAAGTTGACTCACTGAATGCCTCGTTTGCACATCTTCTGTCTGAATTGAAATACATGGCGTACAACTTTCTCAACAACTTTGAAAGGGTATGGTATAAGTGGCTCCACCCTGGGAGTGAAGTGAACAACAGCGGCATCGACTTCAGGAGGCGGTACAAAGGATCGTCCATTGATGACAAATTTGAGATTCACATCACAGAGGTATTGCGTCATAATGGAGAGCCGTGACCTCTGCTCGTCTTCAGGTTGTGCAATCATTCTTTCAGCAACCTCTTTTTGGAAGGTCAGGGTGAGACGTGTGCGTCCATAACGCCACGCTTGATTTCTATCAGCGATTGCATTCATCCATCTGATGATGAGTGGCGTTGAAACCCCAAAAGGAAGATTTCCCACTATGTGTATTTTTGGGGGGTGCTCTTCCCAAGGTCGTGATAAGGTATCTGGGAAGATTTGGTCAAAGTTGAAGCGAAGCACATCGCCGTGATAAATGCTCATTCGGCTTCCAGAAGCTTTACTCAAAAGCTGTGAGGAATAAATGAATTTGGGTATGTACATTTTGAGAGGCTCACAGGGCTCTCACTTGTAAACTTGGAATGAACCTTTTGTCAAGTTCAATGACTGACAAGTGCTCCACACCAGCCTCCAACAATGGACGAGTTATGCTGCCTGGTCCAGGGCCGACCTCACAGACATGCGCTCCAGTCAAGTTGCGACCCATGGATCTCACAAGTTTGTGAGTGATGTTCGTATCAAGAAGGAAGTTCTGAGACAGACGTTTGATAGAGCCTAACTTGTAGATACGAATAATCTCTCTGATGGTGGGCAGGGGAGGAAGATGCATGTGACCTGCCATGGTTTCCACCAATAATCAGCTCCTGTAGAAAGGAAATGTCTCCAATCAAATCATGTTTCCAAACCCAATTATCTACGTTTGTATCCTAACTGGCCAGCGACAAACATCCGAGACAGTCAGCTAACCCAGCATGCTAGGATTGCACTACCACTCTTGCTCACTTGGCAAACTCTACTCATCTAATTACTAATTGCAACTAAATTTTTATCAGCCCAACTAATCGCACTAAAATAATATATGACTTAGCACAGAAAAATCGGGGGAGGTCCACGTACCCCTGGGCCTCGCTGTAGTATGTCAGCTATATTATATAGTATATATTATATGACTTAAGTTAATATTATTAATAAATTAATTTAAGCTATTTATGACAATAGTTTTGAAAAAAAGAAAAGAAAAAAGAAGTAGATTGAAATAATTTATCTCATAATCATAACTGCAATACACTAGCAGAATGAAGCATCGGCAGGTCACGACTTACGAGAAGTTCAGTATAGATGAAATCATCAATCGCTCGATTTGCATTGAAGGTGCCGAGTGTGGTGCATCGGTCACATCCACTGTTTCGACCCATTATCGCTCATAAGTGTTCAAGGTTAACATTTTTTTTTGTTGATATTTTACGCATATTTATATGACAAAAATTGCAGAAAATATAAAATAAATCTAATTTTTTACTTTAAACAAGTAATGTGCCATATATGGTTAATTACAAGAACGTTTCCGATTTAGAGAGTATCTTTCAAGATGGAGGCGGGAGAAACAAAAACTGAGAAAAGGATATTTCCTATATTTTCGGAAAAATCAAACATCTCAGACCATTCGTTGACATTGAATAACGAAAGCAAAACAGGGGAAGACCATGGCAAGCATCCTCAAGTGGGATCACTCGATGCGACCCTGGTTATCCTTTCGCTCATCACCTACATCGTCGACGCTTTGACAGGTCAGAGGTCACTTGTTAATTGTTTATCTGAGGGTGAAAGTGATTAAAAGAGTTAAAAAGACATAATATTGATGATATTCACATAAACTTAAATCTTAAGATCTGATTCTTTTCACTCAGGTAAAACACTACATTGATTCACAGTACCTAATTACTACCCTAAGAGTAAGACACATTTTAGATGCCTTGACTTTATAATAATAATAAGCAAGTTAACAGTTACCAGGTTACTAGCAGACTACTACTACTAGTGACTAGCTTAGTTAGTAGTAGGCCTAGTAATATGGTATGTCATACAGAGCCAGCCTATCCTTATGAAAAATTGCCATTCAATAAACAATAATATTACATTAGGCTTCTAATTTTCACTTGAATACATCACAAAACGTCCATTGTTTATTCTAATCATATCTCACACCAATTGTTGTTGACTTCTCTAGAAATAATCCGCTTTCAACTTTTTATGCGACGCCGCCTGATTCCACGAAAGGCGCGAAATTTCAAATAGTGTGGACTCATTTTGAGCCTGATGCGGTAGGGTGGATCCACGGGCGATTGCAGCCTAGTATAGGGCTAAATTATTAGGTGATATTCTACGACAAAATGCCATGATACACGAACTGCACCCGATTCATCTGTGCTACTAGCAAATGCAGACCATCACTAGACTTGTGAGTAAGTTACTTAAATAGTGACTAGATAGACCCACTAGTGTGCCAGAATATCAATTTGTGGAGCCCTATAGGCCAACTGCCCCAGTTTATTGACAGTCGGTAACATTGAATAAAAACTTCCATAATTTATCATACCTAGGACATGCAAAATAAAAATGAATAACTAATTCTGGATGTTGAAATCATGTTTACAGATATCATGGTAGCGGTTCAGTACTTCTTGGATGGTCAGTACACGTGGTTTGGACTGACCTCTGCATGGGTTGTGTGCCCCTTCCTCATCATTCAAGTGTTCAGTTTGCGTTGGTTAGTTGCTGATGGTAAACTACAAGGATGCTCTGCCTGGCTGAAGCACAGCTTGCATTGTCAACCCATGGAAAGGTTCTCATGCTCTCATCCTGAAAAGATATTATTTATTTTTTAATTTCATTTGCATCAGGTACATCACAACATTTCGAACTGGTTTAAAAGCCATCAAGTCCACAGATGACCAGCTACTGCAAGATTATTTCTACATGCAAAACGACGTTTGTATGCTACGCTTATTTGAAGCGTTTCTGGAATCCGCTCCTCAGCTGTGTCTGCAGCTGTACATTATGCTGTGCACTGATCACATGCATTGGCTGACTGGTAAAAGGCTTTAATGATCTTTTTCCAAGAAAAATTGCACTTTTATTTGTAGGTGTTTCAGCATTGATTTCACTGATTGCTCTTGGATGGGCTGTGGCGACATACACCCATGCATTACGCAGGGCCTACAAGCAAGAATACCGCGTGCAGTGCCCTGCTCTCATCCTGCAGACCTTCTGGCATATCTCCATGACGGCTGCACGCATTGCTGCAATAGTGGCTTTTGCTTCGGTTTTCAAAGCATGGGTTTTTATTGCTATCGGTAATGAATGAATTTTTGATCATGCGACTCTTAACACGTGATGATGCAGGACTTCATTGGGCGTTGATGACGGCTTGGGTCATTGCTCAGCGCACTGATTTCTGCCCATCACGCATGGAAGAAATATTCTTTGATGCTGTCATGGGCCTTATCTACTGCTTCTCCTTCCTCAACCTGAAAGAGGGTCCAACACGCATGCGCATGGTCATCTACTACGCAGTGATTCTGATAGAAAACATCATCCTGGTCAGCATTTGGTATCCATTCCGCCTGCGACATGTCTGGTACAACCAGTTGCTCATTTCGGTCGTTTTTGTGGCTTTTGCTTTTGGTGAGTGTTTAGCCTATATTTGACTTTGACCTCAATCTGTGCTTTTCTACCCAGGCGTACTGTGTTTGCTTCTCTACTACGCTTTCTTTCACCCGACTGGGGTTCATCCGATCTTCCAGAAGGAGGCCATCAACCCCATGACCCCTCCGATTAGAAGCATGCCTCTGAATAGGATATCAAGGGTAATCACTTTTTCTCTTATCTATCAACCATCTGATTTTCCTTTTAGGTCACTCTGATGCCGCAACAGACCAGCACAGTGTACCTCCCACGTCGGTCGATGCTCAAACTGAATCCGGACATCCTCTACAAAGAGGTATTTACACCTTCCAAGCTCAGCCCTATTCGAACAATGACCTCCGAAATCCGTTGCCCACGGAAACCCATATTCACTGACTGTACACTGCAGTTGGACGGCAGCAGCGCCTATCAGCATTACAGTGTAGACGCCACTGCGTGTATGGGGGGTCAGGGGTCATTATGTCGTACCATTGAAGGGTCAGGGATTGACCTCAGTCTGGTTGAAAGGGGGGCAGAGGTGAGACCTCTGCAGTTGTTCAATGACGAGGATGACTGAGTAACTTGTTAATGGAACTGTTCATTGTGGTCACTTCTCTTTGTGCCTAAAAGCTTTTCTCATATCCAACGATTTCATGAATAGAATAGTTTATGGATTTATTAATGATTTTTGATACACTATTTACAATTAACCACAGAATTTTTTTAATAAAAATCTTCCAGCTTTTGCTGTACGTTTTATGCATAATTTTAGTTTATTTCGCTAGTCTCTATTCTTTTCCATGATCTCTTAAGTCTGGTTTGGGGCCTTGGACGTAAGTGTATCTTGTAATGTACATACTCGTTTAATTGAATCATATGCATGTAAATTTTGTTTGTATATAATGATATATTGTTGAGTATGCAGTGCTTTTTCAACCAGATAAAGTAAAATTCCATTTTTCACTTGTTTGTTCATGCTTTCGACTTTTCATGAAATATTTGATACATGCTTTAGAAAATTCAATAGCCAAAGTAGATTCTAAAAATAGAAAATAAAATAATAGACAATAAATTTCCCTATTCAGTAATTTATTTCTCTCCCTCTATTTACATATGTTGAATGGTAATATTTTATTTAGTATGAGAGAATATTGAATATATTTTCAGGTGAGATTTCTTCCACCAAATTAAAGAATAAAATTCAATACACGGGATATTGCAATATTATAAGGAATATCACATGACCTGGAATGCACCACTGTTTAATGTACATAACTCCCAAAACGTTCACAGAATGGCCACAAGCTTAAGTCCGAAAATATTTTGCAGCCAACTGTGTTAAGAAAATGACAGATCCGAAGTAAAATCTCACTGGCATGAGGGGAATGAGAAAGCTCATAGTTGTGAAACCATGTGATAAATGAAAAAGTTTGGAATTTGTTCACAGAAAAATAAGATTAGAATGGTTATGTTAATAACAACACTTGTAAGCATGTGAATGAAGATTCTGAAATTAACATGAGGTCCAAAATTGTTCAGATTAACAACAAATAAATGTCTGTTAGCAAAGAAAATTATTGAATACAAACAATTAACAAATTAACATTAAAAAATAAAATTATGAATCATATTAAATTTCAAATAACATTCACAACTGTTTTACAAAAAATCATTCGCTATAATTAGATAACAGAGAGTAGAAGAGCGTTATGATCAGCAAATGAGTGGAGATAGATCCTAGAATCATAACGCTACCAAGCACAGAGTAGAACGCAATTTCTTTATATTGATTTGGGGTTTGTGATTGAAACACCTGTGTCATCCCATCATGATGATAATTCGAAATATTCGCACACATACACACACAGTTTGTTGGCTGATGTCCAATCAACCACACCACCAGATGGCGCTAGAGTTTCTCAACGCACTGCGTTGCAAACGGAAAATAAACCGGATCAAATTAAAAGAATTGAGCAGCCGCAGTAGACAGTAATGATGATTATGTTCATTCCCAGTTCTCCCAGTCTTCACTCTGAATAAAGAGAATTAAATTAAATTCAGATCATAAAGAAAAATCAATATCACAGGGACAATTTTGCACTAATTATTAGCGTAGATCATGAGAGTTGTTAAAAGTTAATTGCATGCATGAAATGATTTATCATGATGATTCTGTCAATTTACGCAATTTGGCGTTTGCATTTTTTGTGTGGTGCTAGCTAACAAAACCACCATAGAAATTTTTTTTTAACACCAGTGAAGCACAAAATGAAAGCATATAAAATTGACATCAGTGAAATAGCCTCTGTGGAATATATTCAGAATGCAGCATGAAAGGGAAAAGAGGCACGCCCATATAGTACAACTATGAATCCTCTGGTGATTTTTCACACAGCTTTTACAATCAAGGTTAATATATTGCATTCCCAATTTCCCATGAAATAAAAGCTAAAATATTTGAAGAATAAATGTTTGGGAAATTTACTCTCAATAACAAAGGAAACTTCTTTGGACTGGTACACCATTGAATTACTAGAATTACCGCGCCATGTTAAAGCGCCTATTCAGGATAGCATTGAATTTAAGGGGAATATATAACATAAAACACCAGCATGTAGAGTTGTCATTTAGCTGTTCTGATGGCGATGCCTCGACATTCAACAAAATGTTCCCTTAGATCTGGCTTCAATTTTGACCGATCGTGTGACCCCTATAGACATTCTAGTTACTCCTTTATAACTCTATGGATACACAGTTTTGCTAAGTGAAATCTCTAAATTGATAAAGATGATTGAAGGAGATGCAAGAGTACCATAAGAGAGAGAGGAAAGCAGAGTTGCAGGAAAATTGCCACTCCTATGATCAGGGCAAGAATTTCGTGCTTCATGAATTGAGATTAAATAAAAACTAAACAGCTTTTTATATAAATTATGTTAGTAGTAAATTAGTCATTATTTGTGTACCACAATTGACCAACCAATTGAAAAGTGCCAAGAGTCTACAAAGCAAAATAAACCCACTCCAACGCTACCTCTTTAGAGTTCAAGTCTTTTTCAGAGGAGGATTTCACTGTTCCTGCTTTCATCTTACCGCCAATGAAGAATAAGGGGGAAACAAATATGAACAAAATGCACAAATATACACGCAGGGAGAATGGGGGGAAGAATGGTAAAGGCATGAGGGCAAGTTCAGTTGGAGATGGAAATCGAAGAAAATACTCAAACAACACACACCTCGTCATCATCTTCAGCAGCGACTTTGCTAGCCGCCTCTTGTGCTAATCTGATGTCTTCCTCAGTGACCTCAATATCAAAGTCTTTTTCCCAATCCTCCTCAAGACTCTCGTCTGTCAATTAACCAATTTCTACAAATTCGTTTGTAAGTTATGTGATATACCTTTCACAGTGGTAGCAATGCCATTGCCAGAATGGTCTGAAACAGGTGTTGTTCGGTCTGAGCTGATTTCTGAGCCAACAACGACCATATCGCCACGCTCATTGGTCTTGACGTCGAGTGATTGAGGAAGCTCTCCGTGTTTGACCTCTGCCTGCGGAGGAACTTCTTCGTAAGGGCTGTTGATGCCCGATGACAAAGCATCAGATGCAGCAAAGGTGAGGCTTTCTGGAGGTGACGTTGGCGTCTGTTCGTCACCATCAGCGCAGTCTGGATGAGTATTGTTTTCGGGTAAAACTTCTTTACTGAAAGCCAGAGAATCCTTTGGCGGTGAGCTTGGTCCTTCAATATCTCCCCAGTCATCGCCTATGAGATTACAAGACACAAATATGATAAATGATGCGGAGCATTGTGAGGGCCTAGCTACCATCCTCATCCCATCCTTCTTCCTTCTGTTGGCTTATCTCATCTGCTCTCCTCATCAACTCAGCTTTCCTCGCCTCATCCTCCTCCAATTGGAAGACTTTATAATAATACCTTGACCAAAAATCAGCATGTGACACAGTAGAAGGCACCTGCGAAAGAACCGGAGAGTAAGGAAGCAGCTGCGTGTAAGACAATAAAAAAACACACAATTTGAGTGTAAAGAGCGCGAACTTCTTCGTGCGCCACCAGGAGTTGTGAAATATCTCCCTTCTTGCTTTCCAAATCAAATTCTTGCAACCACTCCTCGTATTTCTCCGGTGGACCACTCGGTTCAGTGCAGTAGGTGCCTGAGTCTAGTTGAATGGCATGTAAACGTGCCTGGAAGAGTACAAGAATAAGATACACATACAGTCATATTCCATTAAAGTCAGCTTATTAGAATGCAATTAAATACAGAAATGATCTAGTTGGATAATTATCAAGATGATGGTGTATCACATTAAAGAGTAATAAAACAAAATTTCAGGTCATAAATCATGTAATGATATCATAATCATCATTCATATGCATGATGCAATAATGAGCTCTTTCAAGGGCAGTCAGCGCTTACATCATAACAACAATTAACTCATGCAGCAGGCTGGATTATGCAGAGCTAATAATAGACCAGAACAAAAGCAACACATTCTCAATGATAACAGGTATGTCATTGTATGAGCATATCCTACATACAATACGCCCAATTATACATGTTGATTATTGATATATTTCTAGGTCGTGAGTCCGGTTGGTACCTTGCCAAATTGTGCATATATAATATTTACAGACAAATTTTCTTTAAAAAAAGAAAAAAAAATATATACTAATAAATATACAAGTATGTAAATAATCAGGAAACCAAGCATGAATAAATTTACATACAAGCTGATAATTAATTGAAAGCTTGGTCTGGATTGGGGAAATAAAATTTTATTAGGGGAACCTATGAAAATCGACATAAGGGATAAATCCACCTGATTATAGAAAAGCAAAATGAAAGCAGTGAATTCCCATAACTCCAAGAAACATGCACGCCACCAGTATTTCGATCATATAAGATAAAAGAAGAAAATGTAGGTCATCTGTACATGAAATGACCTACAATAGACTGGGGGGTCAGATCAGGGTGCATTCTCTTCAATTTCTCCATCTGAACAAAAACAATAATGAAATCTGCTTTTATATGCGTCCATATGAGGCCAACACATGAATATTCATACTAATTAATGCAAGAGTGCACACAAGATTATTATTGAATCATAAATTTGTAAATTGATTCCAGTGCAAAAGCCCAAATCTTGTGAGATATTGATTAAATTATCATGGCTATGAGTCATACGCTGTAGCAGCTTGTTGCAATAATAAGTAGGAGTAGGAGACTGATTAATTAGGCCAAAATGCAAAACATAAGACGTAGAAGCAAGGTGTCAACAAAACGAGGTTTCAGATATATTTATGAAGCTGTTAAAATAGCAAAAAAAAAAAAAAAAAGTAATATGGCGCGCTGTTCATTAGTTCTTAAAATAAATGCTTTAATCATCAAATTTGAATAACATACAACAGGGAATATTAATTAGAAATCACACAATAAGCAATGCTATGGTAGTATGCATCATGATCATAGCATATTACTTATCAAATTCATTGAGCTTAAATAATATTGGAAACATATACAGAGGCAACCCTCACCCTCGCTCGATCAAACAGGTGCTGAGGGCTCGTTCCAGACGCCCCGTCCACTTGGTCATCATCATCATCAGGTGGGATGGTCAGCACGCGAGTGATACCTTGCAGAAGACTCGACATTCCTCGCTTGACACGCTCTGTAGCTGCTGATGCATTCGTGTGCTGCATAAAGAGTGAAAAATTGATAAATTTAAATAATCAACAGATCAGATTTCTCACATTGATATTTTGCTTCACAGAATCAGCTGCTGTGACTGTGTCTGTCTGCACAGTGTTGGTAAACTCAGCCAGGTCATTCTTCACGAATTCATATGCTGATGCAGACTGCAAATACAAACAAAACAATTGTAAGGGTAAATAAAGGTAAATGATATATGAGACTCATGAGAGGGTTCGCAGGAATGACTAGAATTGGTTTTTGACCCAGACAAATAAATATAGAAAACAATAGAACAGCCACCTGAGGATTACTAGCTATTGTTCCTCCAACAATAATTGAAGCATTGAAGCACACTGGTTCAGTAGCAATTGAAATTTTAAATAAAGAAATCCAGGTCAATCAGAACTATAGGTTAATAATTGCTCATAATAATATTGATGATAATTCAACATTATGGTGCAATTCAGCTTAAATTTTACAAGGTGACTATTGTCCCAGCAATAAATTATGATTTATTTTGTCCTGTTAATCATGACGGCCATGATTATGACGCGTTTTCGCTACTCTGGCCTGGGGAATTTAAACAACAATTACAATCATAATCATCATAAACAATGACTGACTCACTGAGTATATTTCAGGATAAGCACTTATAACATTGTTAATACAGTATAATGCCAGTGAATGTTTAAACTATCTGCACTTTTAATCCAATGTGAGGAGGACAAAGAAATCCTGTTTAAAAGTCAAGTGACTAAATTAATTAGCCCAAAATCACAAATGAAAAGCGAAAACACAAAAGGTGACGTACTGAATTACGCACCTTTTCTTTGGCAGTTTGCAGCCATCCTCCCCACCACGTCTCATCAGAATGACTGAAACATAAGCATTATTATTTCTTAACTAAATCATGTCTAAATAACATTAAAATCGTGTTATTGGGGAGTGCTAAGAACTCACTCGAAATGAGGTTCCTTCTCTGTTGCTGACATTTTGACAGCTTTCAGATGACGTCGGAAGTTGGTATGTTATGTTTCTGATTACTCTCGAAACAGCAAAGTTAATGATGTCATACTAACATAATAAAAAGAATATATATTTTTTTTTATGAATCAAAACATACTTTATTTATTTATATTTGAATATTATTCTTTGATAATAAACAATAATTTGCTCATTATTCAATTCATCTTTTGAAACGAGATTAATCTCGTAACAATCATAATGCTCGATTTGGACGTTATGTTTTTGTGATCGCCACCCTGCACGCACAATCGTGCATGTACACCGTTCAGCCCATGGTTCAGCCTACCCTAGTACATATAGTACACCACACAACACTACAGCTACTTAGAACATCTGTACACTAAACTTTTCCACACAAAACATACAAGTGCCATATCTGTCATATCTCCCTATCTGTATTTTTCTTGACGAAGGATTTATACGAATGAACAAAACATCTGTGTAGATTAAATGGCTTGCCAAACCTAAAGCACGACACGCATTGTGTAACACTCAGTTGGCCGCTGTGGTGCTGTGGCGTCGTCTGCTCGTTAGACAATGCACGACACGCTCATTCCTCTGTTCAATTAGGATTTTAGTCTGGAAACGAATAGAATTGCATCAAGCAAAAAATGGTCTCATACGAGCTTCCGAGAAATATTAATAGATTTCAGACTGTCGTAATTTCACGAAGTAAATTATCCTATTGTTAACCATGGGAGCCGCCAAGTGAATTTGAGTTTTATTTGGCAGATGGCATCAGCAATAGCTGTTTTAAATCATGGCCAAAACAATCGAAAGCATTACACAATTAATAATGTATAAATGGGAAAAAAAAAAAAAAAAAAAAAAAGAACAGATAAGCTAAAATTGTACATAAAATTTGCAAATAAAAAACATTCTAGATTAAAAAAAAAGAAGACTTGTGTGTGATTTATATTAAAAGGAAACCTATTCCAGTGTCGTGCTCCTGCTTAAAAAAGTTCTTATGAGTGTGCTGAATAAAAATAAAATTGTTCGAATGGTGACAAGTAAACTGATCATGAATATTTTGCACATTAGAAATATTTCGAATAATATAAGACGGAACACGTCCGCTACATTATAATTTTCCACATTATATCTCTGTTTGACGCTCATTCACTTCAAATCCGTTAGTATTTTCTCAATATGAGCATAAGAAGATGCATTCGAAATTACTCGCTTTGGTCTATTCTGCAGTCTTTTAAAAATAGGAAATAAAAAAATAGTCTTTTAAAAATAGGAGGCGGAATAAATTTTGCCTCGAAGTTGAGCCCCACACTGTTGAGCAATATAGTCCAAAATAGATAAAACGGTAGAGTTGTAGAGGTTGATCGAAGCAGACCTGGGTAAAAACTTACAAAACTTTAAGACACCGATTGCTCTAGGGATTTTTTGGCCAACTGAGCAACGTGATCATTCAAATAATTATAAGTGCTGATCAAAAGTCACACCAAGGTAGTTAATACTTTTACTTGGTTGAAAACATGCTCATTTAGTCCAGTATTGATATGGATATCAAGTTCAGTTGTAGACATATAATTTTGCTTTTGTGGACTGGCAATGAGCATGGTTACCGTTTTCCCAAAGTGCATGTTGACCTTATTAATACAGAACTAAGAATAAATGTTTTGTATGTCGTAGTTAATTGCTGATGATGTCTCACGAACATTTTTATGAGAAAAAAATATATGGCTGTATCATCTGCATACATATTTACATCGCACTTCTGAACGCAGCTAGGAAGGTCTTTATAAAATAAATAAAAGCGGCCCAAGTACAATGTACTCCTGTCTCATTATCTTGAGTAAGCATATCTTTCAGCAGCTTGCATAAAGCAAATCTCGCACTTATCTCGTTTCAAGCTACTAGTATTTTGCTTGAGCAAGAAAGTCGTGTTTTCATTTGTCTCAAATATTATTTTCAGTAATTTTCAAAATTGGTCTCTATGCATTCACAAAAGCCCATAGCATCGATCTAAGAATGTTTCAAAAAGAACAGAGATTCTCTCAATAGTATGCTTGAGAAAAGCCATATAGGTTAATGTAACCATGCTGTAGTGGCATTTTCGCCAATAATAATTACAGTATTGGAAATTTGGGAAGAATCATGGTTATGAGATGTACTGCCGGTGCCAGAATTAATCTGAATTATTACCGGTATACATTATTTTCAAGTACAATAGCAACTTTTACCCAATGTATTCAACAACTGCAAATACGCCCCATATTGCTATCATGAAATGTTTGCAGACAGAGAAAGATGAGAAGACAGCCAAACGAAAAGACGATCTGAAGAACGTTTATTCACAACTGCTGAAGAAAGCACAAAATTCAACCAAATGAACTCTAAAATTCAGGCAGATGGAGTTTTCAGACTTTTTGATTTCATAGTTGGAACGGAAAAACGGGATAATAATCCCGGCTAGTAGCTGTGATGCGTGCAAACCCCTACGACTACAAAATTTTCGAAAGTGAAAGAATAAATTAGTCCCATGATATCAAATCTCCATCTGAATTTCTTTAAATTATCACAAAGCGGAGAAGTAGAAGAAAAAATGGTTTCAAGAAATCCTTTAAATGCCATTATATACAGAACACAATGCATAATACAGCCATCAGTTACACATATCTAAGCTAAAATAAATTTACACATCACGATTAAATAAGCCAAAATTTAGAAACCTCACTTGATATAGCAATATACCCCGATAATAATAATTAATTAATCACTGATAATATCACATTTATATTACTGTTTCTGGATTTCCAACAGCGAAATAGGTCGAAAAAAACAAGAGCGGCAATGTTCGAGAGATTTTGAAAGTCATAATTAACGTCTCAAGACAAGAAAAGCGACCACAATTTTAGACCTGCAACACATGGGGAAAATGGGAGGGAGTACTGTTCTTCTTGTTCAGTTGGCTGAGTACGGAGGGGGAGGGGGCTGGGTGGGGTCAGAGGTCACAGGAATGTTGATGGCATCCTCGTACTTGGGAGGCAGCAGCATCTGCAAGAAGAAAGGTCATGTATGGAACAAAATAAGTTAAAGCAAGTACCTCTGCGTCTTCAGGGTTGGTGTTGTCGCCTTGGTAACCGCGGTGGATCGCAGTGTTCAGGTTACGCTCGTAGGCAGTCAGGAACTTGTAGCACGCCCAGACCATGCCCAGGAAGTAGGCCTGGAAATAGCGAGCTCACAATTCACACACGCCACATTGATGCCAAATTCCTACCTTCACAGTCAGAATGGAGACAAAGAATAGAATTGCCAGCAGCATCAGCCAATCGTCATCCAGCGAGAGCAGCCACTCTTTTAGGGGATAGCTTTCCTGCTATAAGTAAATCCACAACAATTGAACACAAATGTCATTCAAAAAGTGGGAGAAACAAACCATTTGTGAAACCCAGGCCCGGATATCCGGAATGTAGGAGAAATATCCAACCACCATCAAACAGCTGATGGAGAAATCAAAAACTTGCAAGCAGAAGAACGGCATCAAATAGCTGGATCGACCCTGTGTTCCATAAAAAACAATACAAATATTCATCTGAAGCTGAATGACAAACCTTTGCAGCACCATAGACAAGCATTATGGTCACTGTGAAGATGCCGACAGTGAGGAGGAGGAAGAGGAATTTATCGTCTGCTAAGAAACATGCAGCAATCAAACAAAGAACAAGATGCAGACCAATGAAGCACCTATCTCCCCATCATTCATTGACCCATTCTTGAACCAGTTGAAGGAATTGTAGTCGAATCGTGGCATCACGGACGATGAGTTCTCCGTGCGCACAATGACGGAATCAGTAGCAGGGTCATACACATGATCCATGGTTTCCAGAGCAGCCTCGTTTACCAACTCCGGGTGCAGGGCCACAACGGCATACATCGACATGAAGCATAGCTCTGCAAACTGAAAGACAACCAAAGGTTTCATAAAGTTAAAAAATATGTGAATGATTACATATGCATGTGTTGATTTAGGCAGATTATTTATTTACACATGTTCAACACAAGATCTTGTTACTCTTACAGATGCTGTTACTTGTAATAAGCAGTGATAGGTGATATTGAATTTTACCAAATGCTCAAAGCAATACTTGTACCTTTGTTAGTCATTACATAGACTAGTGAGCTGAATCAAGTAAGGCCCATTGAGGCAGCTGACCAATTGAGAACAGCTCACATGTTATTGGTCAAGTTCTGCCATGTGCATTGACAGTTTAGTTTTCAAACAGTTTTTAAGCCAATTCAACGAAATTTACACTAGTGCACCTGGTGATACCCTCCCTGATAAAACCCAACTATGAATAACTTCAATTGAATAACTTCAATAACTGAATTAGGCAATAAGCATCGATGATAAGGACTCAACAGGAGCCAGCTGAGCTAAAGCTCCTCACGATCTCAGGAAATTGACTCGAAGTCGAACATCATCTTCAATCTTGAATCCTAGAAGCTAGATCAATTATCTTCGTTTTCCCCCTCTAACTCTACCTCAGTCTTAGAGTCTAAGTCACTAACTAAGAATGGTGCATCATCATGATTATGCCAGTGGATGTAACCAGGTAACCTGGTAACTGTAACTGGTGTTGTGCAAGCAAGATGATCATTCAATGATTCATCATTCCATCATTATGATATTTATGATGATTATGATAATGATCATATATCATGATATGATAACTCAAGTCCGACCTACCAGAGTGAAAATGCCGAGGAAGATGGTTCCGGTCCTGACATGGCAACAGAAGCAGCATGTGTAAATGCTCTGGTCACCTCGGTTCATCTTGAAACGCATCCTGAGCGTAATTATCACTTAAAGTGATCAAAAACACCTGAAAACAAATAGATTTTCCTAACAATAATACTTCCTTGCCTAAGACATAAGAAAATGACGTCATAAGATCTATTTCTTGAAATATGAACACTACGCGTTCATATTTATAAAGTATATACCAAAATTATTATCTAATGAGAATGAAAAACATAAAAAAAGAATATTCCTATAATATTAGCTCCTATGTGAATATGGTTCCAAGCTTTGAAGTTCTATATTGAAGTACTACTTCCGCGGATTTACATGACGTACACCAAATTACTAACGCGAACCATTCCGAAATTTACACACGACGTTTATAACACATACATGCAAGTAACCATAACGTACTTCGCGCGGAATAATCAATATCGACCTATTATTAATCTCGAATTCTCGATGTAATAATGTTACATGTACAATATTCAGATTATAACAAAGGAAATCGCACGGCTCACTGCATGATACAACGTGGGTCAAATGTTTATTTACCAGAACATGAAATGGGGATTTTCAAACCAACTTGCATAATTTGTTACAAAACTGCTCTTTTCTCTAACACCGTATCTCTAAAATCCTAAATATTTATCATTATAGTTGCAGTAGCCCTTAATCTAGACAAAGACATCTTTATTTTAGATACTAATTTCTTTTATGTACAATGTAATTATTTTATAATTTCGAAGTTACGACACCGCGTTGTAACTGGCTTCCATTGTTATTCATTATCTTCGCAATCAGGCGCATTCAGCTCATTCAGAGAACGACGTTTATCTTATTCTATCTAATTTTGCTAAAATAACCAATTAATGATAGCAGATTATGTAGTTATATATGCCATAATATATTCATAATAATTCAAACGAAAAAGCATTGAAGGGATGTTTCGCAAAACTTTGTTTACAGTAGCAAATTTAAGCATCATCACCGAAGGATCGTTTAACACGGCGTAAAATCTAATTAAATAATGTTGTTTCTAATGATAGCATGTTATTCATTTTGAGTGACTCAAATAAGATGTTATGTTGAAGTTACACTGGAAATCGGATCCTAGGTTACTAGCATCATTGACCATCTTGGAATTATCCCATCATTGCGGATTTATATTAAGTTGCTATAATAAAAACCATGTTCATCAATTATATTTTATACCAGTTGTAAAATCGAATACGGAAATATTCGACGATTTCAGTCTTCTTCTGATCTGTCGTCGAGTTTCACATCTCAATTGCTCATAAACAGGGATCAACAGGGCGAATTAAGGCAGCGATAGAATTAAGGGTGGTTACTTTTAATAGTTAACCAGGTGAAACGATTTATTAAAAGGAAATCAAAGTTTTTGAGTTTGGGCAGAGGCCCTTATGACTCCACGAGTCTGCTCGCGACGATGTCCCACATACGCCAGCTCTCTTCCCAGAGTTCCCTCCGTGTATCCTAGATTATTTCGCGCCAAAACATGTCATCAGAGAACGTTGATTGAAGGCAGGCCTGGCAGGGTCAGGCGGGCTGGAGTGGTAGACCTAATCATCGTCAAGCTCTGGACACAGTCCACAACAACATAATAACACAATTATTATATATATCCCACAAACAATTTTACACTATACATGTTATCGCAATAATTGTTGCTGGCGCTAGTTGTGGGCGCTTCTTGGTGGATTATAATAAACGGGTAATTTCTTGACTTATCATTCTGACGTTTAGGCCTATACATACCCATACCCATACCCATACCCAATACCCAATACCCATACCCATACCCATACCCATACCCATACCCATACCCATACCCATACCCATACCCATACCCATACCCATACCCATACCCATACCCATAACCATACCCATACCCATACCCATACCCATACCCATACCCATACCCATACCCATACCCATACCCATACCCATACCCATACCCATACCCATACCCATACCCAATACCCAATGCCCATACCCATACCCATACCCATACCCATATCCATACCCATACCCATACCCATACAGCCCTCCCCAATGTGTAAGACCCAGTTAGCCCCGCGGATTGGTGGTTTTGCCGTCGTCTGCTCGTTAGACATATTGCCAATCGAATTGGACGTTATTAAACACTAAACAGTCAGAGGCATGTGGCAAGCTCGACAAATTTTTTATATATGTGCTGATATAATTACTTCGCTGCTCTTGAGTTGCACCCCGAGAAATTCGAGAACTTGAACTTCTGCTTGTACATGTAAAGTAATTATTCACGTCTGCTCGCTGAGAATCATAACGCACTAAATGATGTTTGCCTGCGCGTTGTGTATTTCGAGCAGATTCAATTCTCACACAATCCAACATGGCGGCCTTCGACTTGACCACGAGTATGGGAAAATATTTAGACAGACATCTAGTATTTCCGCTGCTAGAGTTTCTGTCAAACAAACAGGTTTGGAAATATAAAGTGCAGTGCATGTGTATGATGACAAACCGGTTGAAAATATCAATTATTTCTCTGTAAATGGAACCACCTATTGGGCGATAATGGGATGATTTCAAAATCCGCAATCTGGGTCCAAACGCAACTCACGCCTTTTTTTTTTTCCTTTCTTGAGGCGTGTTTCACAATCATCGGACTAACAACTGGGTTTTTATTCAAGTGAGGTTCTGTCACAGAAATTTATGCGCAGTTTGAGTAGAAACAAATGATTGAAATTTTAAACCTGGTCTGATAATTAGAAAAAATGAATCATCACTCATCAGCAATGCTAATCAACTTTATGTTATAAACCCGATTTTCTGTGACACTTCGTGTTTAAATGTTTGATCAGTGAACATATGTATCAAATTTCAATTATCTGATGGATTGCTCCATCAATCATTCAATGAATACCATATTATATTTATTACTTACTCAATTACTGAATTAGTTTCGTGGTATCTCTTTGATTTGAAATCTTTGCAGATTTACGATGAAACTGAAATGCAAAAAGGGAAGTTGGATCTGCTCAAGAGCACCAACATGGTGGATTTTGCCATGGACGTCCACCGTTCCCTGTATCCCGACCAAGAAGTTCCAGAAAGTGAGCATCATCTCTATTCTTTTTGCCCTCAATAACCCAAATTCTTTGCAGGTTTGCAAGAAAAGAGGACTCAAGTCCTCTCAGAATTGAAAGGTCTCACGGTCGAAACAGAACCCGTCAGTCGGATTCTAGAGAAAGAGGAAGTCAGTAGCATGATCCAGAGCACCAGAGACGGGCGCACATTGTTCAACTTCCTTACCGAAAAGCATGGCGTAAGTCATAATTTGTTATTTTATTGCACATTTAACCAACATTTTCTGTTTCACAGTTCAACGACGGCATGTTAGAAACACTCTACAAATATTCAAAGTTCCAGTACGAATGTGGAAACTATTCGGGTGCTGCTGAGTACCTGTATTTCGTCCGTGCTTTGGTAATGACCTCGATCTGATCTTTGCTTCCTTTGTTTACTAACGTTTTTCCTGCAGCTGCCCCCTGGTAACAAGAATTACATGAACGCTCTGTGGGGAAAACTCGCATCTGAAATCCTCATGCAAAACTGGGACGCTGCCCTTGAGGACCTGAACCGATTGCGTGAAGTCATCGACAACAATGTATGTTTGAGACTCTTAGGTAGTAGTTGTACTTAATTTGCTTGCTTGTGGCTTTTCAGCAAGCGATGGTTTCGTCTCTTCAATCCCTGCAGCAACGCACCTGGCTCATCCACTGGAGTCTGTTTGTTTTCTTCAATCACCCTAAAGGTCGTGACCTCATCATTGACCTCTTCCTCTACCAGCCTCTGTGAGTACTGTGAAGCTTTCATTTAGTGTCAACCTGAAGCTTTTTTTGTCTCAGGTACCTGAACGCCATTCAGACCATGTGCCCACACGTCCTTCGCTATCTCACCACCGCTGTCATCACCAATAAGCGCAGGAGAACCGTTCTGAAGGATCTTGTCAAGGTCATCCAACAGGTTTGGATTCTGTCTTTCTTACCAAGCGCTTTGTTCTGAATGTTTTTGTGTTTTTGCAGGAGTCATACACATACAAGGACCCCATCACTGAGTTCCTGGAATGCCTCTATGTTCACTTTGATTTTGATGGAGCCCAGCAGAAACTGCGGGAATGTGAAACGGTCGGTTCCTTGAGTTGTATTTAGGCAAATGGTGTCAGCAAAAGCTGTATTTCAACTACGGTCATAACAAAAAAAAAGAAATATTGCATACAAATTTATTTATGAAAAGAATATAAAATGGATAGATTAAAATAATACAGTCAGACCCGGTTTAATCCGCCCTCCTCGTTCTGGCGCCTGTATCACCCGAATGGGTTGGGTGGAGCCGTAAAACCCCATCACTTACTTACGAAAAGGGTGGATTACATGACGGTGGATTAACGGGGTCTGACTGTATTATGCATAGAAATTGCAAGTTAATAACGTTCAAAATTTCTAATAATAAGAATGGTGACTAATTTTGTTAAAGACTTCACTGATGGAATATTAAAGGAAACTTACTCCATTGATGAGCTCCTGTGTTGATGAAAAGAGCTCTTATGGGTGTCCTGAACATGAATAAGGACAATAGTTTCACAGTTCAGTGTGACTTTGTTTTCACTGATGTTTGCTTCTTCGCAGGTTCTTGTGAATGACTTCTTCCTGGTCGCCTGCCTGCGTGATTTCATTGAGAACGCTCGTTTGTTCATCTTTGAGACGTTTTGCCGGATCCACCAGTGCATCAGCATTACCATGCTGGCAGACAAACTGAATATGGGCGAAGAGGAGGCTGAGAGGTGGATCGTCAATCTCATCCGAAACGCTCGCCTGGACGCTAGGATAGACTCCAAACTGGTACATGATCACCAGCTTTGACTTGCATGCTGGATGCTGAGTGTTGTTTGTTTGCAGGGCCATGTTGTCATGGGAACGCAAGCAGTGTCCCCATACCAACAGGTGATTGAGAAGACCAAGGGTCTGGCATTCAGGTCTCAGATGCTGGTCATGAATATTGAGAAGAAAATTGGTGCAACTAAAGTTCAAGAGGTGAGCAACCCTTGTTGTGTTTTAACTTGATTTCAGTGGTGTTGATCACTCAATCAATGCTTCTGCTTGGTCATGTGCATATCACACAAAGATTGATGTGTTGAGGAATCAGATTTTTGCCAGTGTATGCTTGCAAACTGCAATTAGCTAATTACCCTGGGGACTCTCCAGGAGAAAGTGGCCTGACACAGTCTTGAGTGCTCTTGACTCTTGCTTGTCTGCAGTCTCCTTTTGACTCCTTTGACTTCTATTCGAGTTTGCATTGATCAATGATCACAGAAGTTGGAGAAGGCTCCCATTACTAGTGTTGTATAGCAAGTGATGTGTCGCACAAGCCCTTTGAGATTTGCTACATCAAGGATGTGTGAAAGACAGCATTATAGTCTTCCTGTTAAATATGTTTTTTAATGAATTCTTTGATACTTACCTGGAAAAGAGCACTGAAACGTCAAATCAACTACTTATGATAAGTGCTGCGCTGCCATTATTAATGCCTTCAAGTTTAGAATAAATGTTCGTCTTAACTCCATCATGACGTTACAATTGTTGTCCTCAGAAGTGACCATCAATCATAACGGTTTGCGAGCGTTATGATTATTTCTCCAGGGTCTCGAATCTCTGTTTTTTTCACTGCTCTTCATCTCTCTAGTCAAGTTGTTCTGACGTAATGACTGTGTGAGTGGGATGGGGTATCGGCTGCATTGAGCCCTGTGTTCGCATGTTTTGAAGTTATGAGCTCGTTCGGTGCACTCGGGGCTACAGCAGCCTCCCCCCCCCCCTCCCTTGTGCTAAAACTGTTGTAACTGCCGATGTTGCATTTTGTTTAACGCGTTTCTTGTCGTCCACTTCAGTGGTCATTCGCAGGAGTGTTCTGCGCGCCGCCTGCCGGGGGGCGTTGGCTTTATGCCGGCGGCCGTCCCGCGATCATCGTAAGCCCGCTTTGATAAGAAGGTTTTTTTAGGGCTTAAGTGCGCGGAGCTCTGCCTGCCTTGCGCGCGCTGAGAGCGATTCTTTCGAATTATGAACAACGACTTTCGATTGCTTATCTGTGAACAGCGTTCGGTGTTGCGGCCGCGGGAAGAGCGAGGAAGAATCGTCGGTCTCTGCTGCGTTCAAGTGCAGCGATTCATCGAGATATGAAATCATTAGGATGAGTGGGCGCTGCCCTATGAAGCCACGCCTTTATGCTGAGTCTTTCTTTGAATGGTTATAAATCACCTCTTAGGCCTCTAATGTCTATTTATTATCTCCATGCACTAATTGACCTTTAATTTTTTTCAGAATCAGTGGAACGCCGAGAATTAGGCATCACGTGACTTCCCCCACCTCAGTTTTCTTCATCAAACGATTTGCTGAAGATTTCTTTAATTTTAATTTTTTTCTTCTCTCGCTGTTGGTTTGGAATATTATTGTCTTTTTTTTATATAAAGATATTGCAATAGTTGATTTTTTTTTTCTCTCTCTCTTCTGGTGAATGCATTCGTGCATTTTGATTGGCGTAATAAACACATTTCATCCCCGTATTTTAATGTGCTTCGCTGTCTGCTTTCAACCCAACTTTTCACTTTTCAGCGCCAATCAGCCAATTAAATGAATGTAAAATATTCTGACAAATTACACTTGAGCGTGTTTAGGATTGAGCGGCGGTTCTTGTCAGCTGTCAACATCTGCAATGTGTCAGCCGCGAAGCCGTCAGTCCCTGGTGAAGGCAGAAATGAGAAGGCAGGGTTTTTATTTTCAATTTGTTTTATTTATTAAATGATAAATTTATGAAAAACCATTATAGTCGAAGAAAGCCTTTTGACGCCTCGGCGCTTAATTTCGGGAGCGTAATGCCTGCTTCTTACTTGGGCCTAAATCCAGTAATCATAGTGTGTGCGTCATTTCACAGGATACTCAATTATTGTGTACAAAGATTATCAATTGATCGCTTCTCTTTATGCCAGTTTTTCTTGTTTTATGGAGTCATTTTATTGCGGAGTTTTCCGTTTTCATCACGCGGCGTTCAACCGCAGAATTCTGCGTGCGGTGTCATCGCCCCGCTCCGAACTAGTGACCTTTACGTGACGGTAAACATTGAGGTCAATGTATGCCAACGCCAATGTTCGGTTAACCCTGAAACCCGGTCGCGGATTCCTCTTAACTTAACCGTAATTGAGAACTCTCTTCATCATGTCTTGATTTATTATACGGGTCAATTTAATTACACGTAGCCAAACAAGAGTCTTTTAGAATTCGCATGGAAGGGATTCTGTTGCGGGTACAGGGTGGCGATGTCACGGCAATGACGTTTAAAGCACGTGTGTCATATCCATTAACAGCCAGCATGTTTTTGCGCAAGAACTTCTATGCGAATTGCGTGGATACCTTTGATCTTAGTATTTTTCACGAGGGAGCCAACGCACCCTGCTTTTCATGATCATTGGGTCTTAATCCCACATTTTAACACCTCTTGAGACAAAACACAATCATTGCGGAGCACAAAGCGACCACTGGCGATTTATTTCCCGCGCAAAAAGTGTCGAAATGGCGGGAAATGGCGGTTTCGCTGGCGGCGTTGAGAGACGCCGCTTTGAAGTGAAGCAGCGCTCTCTTCGCCTGTGTATTGTTTCCTTTGGATCTGCTGAATCAGATGCGCATGCGTCGTGGCCTTGGTCGTCTTCTCCTCTCTGATCTGTGTTTTACACCCGATCAGTGTTATGGTCATGGGTTTTGATGATTATCAATTCTAATTTAATATCGATCTTTTAGCAAAAGATTCTATGTTCGGTTACAAAATGTTAATAATAAATTTCGTCAGATTGTCAATTGACTGCATGTGGCGTTATATATGCCGCTCTGCCTATTTCTATTCAGGTAACCAGGCAACTTGTTAGTCTCGTTTCCTTGCTGGAAGAGGTGAACTTTTTTTTTCTGGGTGCCCCCGGGTCGCTCATCATTCGGGGTAATTGGAGATCAAACAAGCGGCAGTCAGGGCTAATCAGGCACATGCCCACATCATCCACGCCCCGTCAACTGGCAGCCATCTTGATGTCTATGGGAGGAAGCATTAAACTACATCCCGAGGGGTAGGGGTGCTCAAAATAGGCACGGGGGAAGCGCCTCACTGGGGGATGGGCACTGGCGTTAATATAAGTCAGACGCTCTAAATGTATTAGTAATTGACTCAGCAATTGACTCTCGATAGCTAGATCGTGATCCATCTGTTATGACAATTTGCACTTGAAAAATCGGGAAGATTTTTTTTTTTTTCATTTTTTTTATTTTCATTTTTAATGGGAGGAGGGGGGAGGGGTAGCATTCGGCTCCAAAACGGAAGTCAGTCGCACGTTCCACGTGTCTCCTTATATTTAAGCCTGGGTCGTCGCATTTGTGCCAAATTCATTTATGCTCTCACAGCGGCCATATAAAGCTCAAACATTGTCTTTTTGTGTCAGCGAACATTATCTCAATGTTTCACCCCAGCGTTATAAATTCCTCTCGTATCCAAATATCACACATTCTTCAAAAGATGAAAATATCTACGGGGGTGAGTATAACACCAGATTCGTGCGCACGAATCTACATCCGGTAAAGTGCGCCTTTAATTTTTACCCCGCACAATAAGAAAATGAACCTTTGAAATTTGAGTCTCAGGCAAAAGTTGAGCATAAAAAAAGACGTCGTCACTGTACACGGCTAGTTAAACCGATTTAGGGGACCTTTCACAACATGCTCCGTTGTTCATATCGCAACTAATTGGTTTCGGATCGAGCTCTGTACTTTTGAGAATCAGATACACCGACTCGGTGCCATGTTACTGTGATTTCTGCCCATAAAAATACCAACTGATCTCAAGTGCCGTCAATGAGTCAAAACTCTATAGTAAACATCAAGTGACGTAATTAGAAAGTGACTTAATTGGCACAAAAAAAAAAAACAAAAACAAAAACAAAAAAACAAAAAAACAAAAAACAGCCAGTATAGTAATCTGCCTAATCCCTCGGTATCAAATATTGAAAGCGTTTTCTTGGCGGGGGGCAGTCGTGAAATGGTTATAACCGTGCCGCCAGGAGGAGAGAAAGCCGTGCAGAACGCAGCCGCCGCAGTATATAGGCGGAATCTGAGCGCACTCTCGCCGCAAAGCAACTTCAAAAGCGATCGGAATACCTGACATGCCGCCGAGGATTTCTCCTATTTGAGGCAATCCGCTTAATTCCAGCGACAATCAAGACATATTATACCTCTGAGATTATATTTGTGCTAATTAAGGGTTGGATAATGGTGTCCTAATAATTGTCTTTTTATGTATATTTTACGACAATGGAAAGCCGGAGAATTTGGAGTTTTTTGACGTTTTTGTGTTTGTTACCTGTGTCCGATTTGCTGGATGTGCATTCGCTGACCATCCGACAAGAATGTGAGTATATACCCATGCAGGAAGGAATTCAGAATTCTGTATGTTTGAGGAGGGAGTACAGACACAGGCTCAGTGCTGTCAGGAGATAAAAGATGAAGTCTTGAGCTCTGATCGGTTGTTCATCTTCTGTTTTCCATTGCATTACTTAATAAATCTATTTATTAAAAGGAGAAAAATGGGGGTTGGGTAGGTATATATTATGAATGCAACACAGAACTAGCGATTGATATAGAAATGCAAATTGAAATCAACTTTAGGATTTTTTTGGAAAACTATGAATTATTCATCGGGCTGCATAACAAATAAATTCTTGTAGCATTTTAACTGAACACTCAAATTCGCATGTAAATGTAAAATTCCGAATTCAGAAACTTCGTTAAACCGACACACACGCATGGAAATTTATTAGAATCACAATTAAATCGCTGCCTCATCGAGTAAGTAAATTCCGACTCAGAAGTTCGAAGTTAAATTATTAGTCTTAACAGAAATCTACGCGTATCGGAAATGGACCAAGGTTAGGTAAATTATAAGCAGAGTGATATTCTGCGATGAACTACACGAAAAGTGTATATTATTAGCTGCATACCGGTTTAAATCGATAATTAAAGGTGCTGATATGTATCATTGGTCCAGAATAAAATTAATAAATTGTTATTATAAAGGTAAATAATAAACAGCCCACCCAGTAATAAATCAATATTATATAAATCCGTGATCTGGGGTGTTGAATTTAGCGAAAATTGCATAGTGATTCTTTGTGTACGGCATTCGTTGTTGAATATATGCGTCTTAATAACATTTTTCCAGTTGAATTAACAGCATAAAGGCAACTGTCAGGGCGAATTTGTTTAACGAAAGTTTAAAGAAATACACCAGCCAAATGAAAGTGCTCTCGAGTTGCGATCGCATTCCCTTTGCTCGATCAGGTTTCGTTCGATGTGTTTCTATTGCGAAGTTATGAGCTGAGGTCGAAGTTTCTCTTTAATCAGTCTCTGGGTTATGGAAGTCACACGTTGTGCCTTTACGCGTCAGTCTACGGTCCGTATAATGAGGATCCAAGACTAAATCCTATGTACGTGTACATGTAGGTATACATGAGAACCTGCTCGCAAGTCAAGGCTGCTCTGTTCTTAGCGGCGCCTTGGGTCTATGGTGTAACATTACAGCTGGTAGGTACCATCATGCTATAACCAGTTAAGGAACACATATTTCATCGCGACATCGAGCAGGATAACTCAAATTACTCCGTGCAATGAATTGCATGAATTTAATACGCAATACATAATCGTAAACCATGTTTTAATGCAAATATGCACTACTTTGACAAGCAAGCTGAGCTAATCGCAGTTCTCAAATCAAACACCACCTCACGCAGATCTACAAATGTATGTAACCATTTGTATAAATAAGGAGATATACACATTTACTCTCAGTCCACGACGGGGTAAATATTGAATATAATAACAAGTATCACTGTATATACAAAACATGAATGCCATGATACACATCTCTTTAGAATACGTTTATACTTCTCCATCCTAAATTTTAAAGTATTGTCTATGTCGAAGTGACCTTTGAATATCTGCTCACAATTGTAATAAAATGAAATCTGGTCGTACAACCCCAGCCCCTCCCTCCCTTTTCATCACAGTTCTTTTCTCGTGGACGCGTCCGTTAAATCGATGTGGAATCGAAAGCGCCATGAACTGTCATGGCATAAATGGCGGGACAGCTCCTTCCAAGTCATAACCGAGGACACCGCAGAGGTCCTTCGGTGATGCCTTATCTGGCTCGCAGATCGTCTCTGAATTCTTAGTCGTAAGACGAGATGCTTCGATCGAAGAGGAGCAGCGCACTTCATTCCGCTTCAACCTCCATTTCCGGTCGGGCCAACAGGTCACGTGATAACATCTATCGTCTGATGAGGCGCCATGATCGATGGTTTTGGCGGGAACGGCTCTGATCAGTGTGAGAATTGGTTGAAAAAGGATTCGTCGAGGAGGGGAAATGACGTCTTTGTCGCGTGCGTAGGTAGAGACGCGGGCGACGTGGGGGACTATCGTTGCATGTGCATATCTGTGAAACACCCGGGTCAAAGATCGAACTATAATTCCGCCTCCGACTTCCCAACGGTCGTAATTTCACATGTCATACTGTTTACATATATTATATGTCTGAGAGAGACAAAATAGACTCAGGGTTTGATCAAAGGAGGGATTTGACCAATTCAGGGGTTGTATCCTATTCATTTGGATGGGGTACATGGCGACGTGGTATGCGTAATGAAGTTGCCATCATTTCTCTGCGAATTGCAATCAACTCAATCTCGACGCCTGTTAAGTGCATTTCGCCCTGAATTCCCTATCGAGATGGAGTATATTTGATCATGCCAATTATTGCATATCGCAGGGAGGAAAAATGTGTTGCGTGAGTTCAGATTTCAGAACATGCATACGCTGTCGACTGGAGGGCTAATGCTTGTTTGAAATCAGTTTTCACGTAATCATATTTGAAGCGTCGATTTGGTGGCTATCACGTTTATCAAAGCATTTAATGCAACCTGTGGTGTTGTCGGCAAAGCTGGCGTTGAGAGTCTCTCTAGATGTGTTCAAGTGTGTCCAATATGTGGGTCATAAGAACAAAACGTTTCACACAGCTAATTATCCATCACTCAGAAATTAGAAGAGCAACTTACGAACTGTTTCGTTCGAAACAAATGGTTTATACCATGTATTTATATTAGATTCGGAGTAACGCCCGCTGTAGTAATCGAGGGATACCTTTCTCATATGCATCCAGTCAAGCGAATCTGAACTCTATAAATTAATATATTGTTAACTAAACCATTCTTCAGCACACAGTCCTGCACGCGTCACCCCAAACATCAATTGAAACAATATATAAAAACGATTAATTTTATTCGTATACATGTATATTCAAAATGTGACACCAAAGTTTCTCGGTCGATACCACATTGATTTGACATGACATTAAATCCACCCGTATCCGAGCAATAGAAATGATCGGATGTGTTCGATCTGATTGGCTCCCTGAACGAAAGCTAAAATTGGTCAGCGCTCCAGATCTAGAAGACTGAGCGTTATGATTCTTGTTTCAAAAAGAGCGTAAATCAACATTACAATTAGTTTCACTTTACACAGCTTTTTAGCTTCATTAATTAAGGCGCATCTGCTATTTTTCTAATTATTTTAATGAGGTGAGGAAAGGAAGAAATGCTGACCTTTTTTGAGCGATTTTTCATGACTTACGATTGCAATTTGCAACCTGCAGGCTCCATATATACAGGGTAAAAAATAATTGCTTATGCATGTACACATAATCCTCACTCATTAATGCCATTATTTATTCCCCCCCACCTCCATTATTATCGGTGCCGTAAATTATAAACCATGCGTGTTTCACATTAAAATCCTCAAGTTTTCATCAATTAACACATTGTTGCTATGGTAACCAGCGGCGCTTACTTTTTGTGCTTTTACTTTCTGTTATCGTTATTTTGATTATTTTATGTTCCCTCTGAAACACAATTCATAACGCCGAGTCTTCCAGAGTCCAAGCACTGGCCACTTCTAGGTTTCACCCAGGGAGCCAATGAAATCGTCATGTAACCGAGGGTGTGCTCCTCGGTTGCATCTCGTGGAAGTAACATTACATATGCATGCCAAGTAGAGTTCGCAGGTTGCATAACAAGCAGTGCCTTGCATTCAAATAACAATGGGCTAGAAATTATTAAACGGTGGTCGGTTACCACGTGCCTTGGTTTCACCCACCTGAAATTGTATAATATATGCAGTAATATAATATATGTAGTAATCTGTACTCACTCGTAAAATCACGAGTTCCAATCGTTTTCGTGTCGCTACATGTGGTCAGAAGCTATAATCAAGCCATGATGGCGTTATGATTTCTAACAGATGCGTTATGATATTTGCAGGCCCTTGCCCTCCATCCTGCGAAGATTGCGATGACATCAACGGGTGCACGCGATGCAGTTCAGGTCGATTCCTCTTCGTCGATCAGTTCGAATTCCAGCAATACGGTTACTGTTTACCATCATGTCCATCGGGCTTCTACGCGCGGCAACTGAACGCCAAGTTCAACAAATGCGTTGGTCAGTAACGTTATGATTGATATATTGTGTCACGATGATGCGTTATGATTTCAGGTTGCAGTGTCGCTCTTTGCAGGCACTGCGCAAGCGACGATTCGTGCCAGGTGTGCGAATCTCCTTTTATCCTCCACGAAGGCAAATGCATCTCTGAATGCCCGCATGGATTGCATTTCGCTTCATATACAAAAACATGCGAGCAAAGAGGTGAAACACTTTCTAAACTCCCCCGTGTGGTATATGTGCATGTTTGTTTGGCTTCTTTGACAATGTGGGCCTAGCTCATTGTTTAACGAGCAGACGACGGTCACACCACCGGTCGGAGTCACCTGAACAGTATTTTCGCTTACTCATCCAGAGTTTCTTGAATTTCTGGAACAGTGCAGAATGTTTCATCATTGTTTAAAATTGAAATTAAAATTAAAAGCGGTAAAAATAAAGGGCGAAATAGTATGGATGGGGGCTGTGTGGAATCCACAAGATGTAACGGAGATTCAGGCTGAAATCCTAACCATACAGAATAATGCGGGCGGATTTAGATTAGGGATAAAGTGACGAATCTAAATCCGCCCTACCCGAGAACCTGGATGCTCGGATACGGTTCGGACGTCTCATTAGCTCCATGAGCAAAAATGGCCAACACTCCGGATCTAGAAGACTGAGCAGTACAATTCTTGATCCAGAAAGAGCATAAATCGTTAATTACGATTAATTCACATTTAACAAAACTTGTTTAACTTCATTAATACGTAGTGCGCCATCTTCTCTATTCCTAATTTAACGATCGAGGCGAGGGAACGAATAGATACTGATTTTCTCGAACGTTATTATTTTATTTTAATTTATTTTTGTTCATTTCTCATGATTTTAATCTGCAACCTACAGGCATTATATACACTCACAGCAAAGATACTGATCATACTCCATCATAAATGGTCGCAGAGTGGAAAAATTCATTGCATTCCTCGATCATTTATGCCAAATATTTCATATTCATCATATTTATAGGTGCCATAACTTGAACTATAAATGAAGCGTGTTTCACATAAAAATCCTCAAAATAAATTTAATTCGTTAACTTATTGTTGCTATGGTAACAAACGGAGCTTTCTTTTCGCGCTTTTACTTCTCTCTAATCGTTATTTTGATAAAAGTATATGAAGAATATGGTCTCCACATTTTTTTGGATTTATGATTCCTTCTGAAACACGAATCATAACGCTTTGTTTTCTGGAATCCGAGCCCTCGTCACTTCTCGATTTCGTACTGGAGCCAATGAGACCGTCATGTAACCGAGGATTCAGGATGATCCTCGGTTACATTTTGTAGAACTACGACGAAACGTTCCTTAATAACGAAATAAAATTGAATGAAATCAACAAACGGCCACCAGAAGGAAACATAAGTCGAAATCGACACGTTTAAAAGATGATTTGTAAAAATACCAAGATTTTTTTTTCTTTTCATCGTCGAATAATTTATAAATTCTGTGCAGATTTAATTGTGTTCCCCACACCCCATTGTCTAACGAGCAGACGACGGCAAAACTACGACGATTGCAGCGGCCGACTGGGTGTTGCACAATGCCCATTACTTTCGGTTGCCGGCCTATTAATCATGCACCATTTTATTTTAATAGTTTGTTTCCTTGCGGTTGGGGGTGGGGTTTTTCCCGTTTCTCTGGACATCCTCATTACATCATAACACACAATACAATATTCCGATAATGCTTCGCCATGTCGTTCATAATACTTGTACCGAGAGCCCTAGACTCAACAGTTTTCTGTCAAAAAATGTGCCCCGTTGTATAGTCAATCGACAATCCTGGTAAGTTACTTAGCCAAAAGAGTACTCACCCTCCAGACGAAATTAGCATTGTTTGAAATAGACAAGGCAGACTCTGGGTAATTTGACTGCTCTAAAGGAGTTGATGTCGGTGGAAGACTCGCTCATTTTGACTTTCACCGTACTATATGACCTTCTGTGTCGTTTAATGTAACTAAACTTTGAAACCTTACACTCGTCCGATGTCATCTGTTCTTGCTGCAATCAATGCGCTATATTATACAGAGTGGGCCAAAAGTAGTCTATGCACTCCATGTTAAAAACAAAACTCAAAATGTTTCTAAAATGTATCAATTATTCCAATAAATAACTACCTGGTATGGATAAACTATGTTATTCTGTGCCGAATAATGCAAAGAAATCAAGTAAAAAAAATCAAGTAAAGTCAATTTTGAATGAGACAGGAACAATTTAAATGCGAGTTGTGAGTGATCGAGAAAAGCGCGAAATCAGATGAGATCGAACGCGAATCAGATGAGGAATTTCATCTCTTGTATGGCGCTATAGATAAAAAATAGTGCTATTGTCACGACAAAAGCACTCTCAAACAAAACAGTAGTACGAATGCGACACCTTAATTCAGTTCAATGAAGCTTATCCATGGTCCGGGGCTCTGTTTGTTGTCCAAATTGGAAATATCGCGGAATGTTGGGCACACTATTGATCGAGATAACTCTGCATTAATGTCGATGATAGACTAATTTTGGCTCACTCTGTTAAAATAGCAATTTTAGCAACAATTAGATGAGGGGAATTTGTGGTTCTCCAATCTGATTCACTAGGAACCAAGGTGTAATATGCATTGCACAAGGTCAGTTGTATTTCCGACATAGTGTCAGTGCTTCAGAGCCTTCAGTGTCGCATGCACAGGTGATTTCATCGGTGACGACATTGACATATTTTTTGCAGTGGAATGTCTGGTGAGCGAGTGGTCGCAGTGGACGCCATGTTCTCGCCAAGGACGCCGCTGTGGCTTCAAATACGGAAGTCAGGCGCGCACGCGTGACGTCATACAGCCGCCTTCTAGTGACGTCACATGTCCCCCTCTGTCGCAAACTACAAGGTGTCGGATGAAGCGGAGGTTCTGTGCCGGTCAGTAGAACAATCGTTGACCTTTTTGTGATATACGATACGCTAATACTGGCGCTTTGATACATTGCATCCCTCGAATTACGTATTGCGACCCATCTCTTTAATGCTCGATAGAATAATACATTAAAGTAACGTGCGCTGAACGTTATCTAATACTCCAGATATCGAGAACAACTTTTCGGATCCGTGGAATCTACCGTCCTACCTATTCGACGGATCTAAAACGGAAGAAAAGAAGAAAAAGAAACAGTTTAAGAAGCGCAAACACAAAGTTGGTTACGACATTCGAACGAACTCTTTGGAACATCTTGTCTGAATTTATCGCCAATACCTTTACGCTTAGTTTCATATATTTGGATTAAAATGCAACTCAAAAACACGCATAAGGACTTGGTCACGTGGTCTTGTGTGAATGTGCGTACATATTATTATAGATTTTGTTATTCGACCATTCCTTGTATATTGTTGAACTTGTTATTATATTATAGTTACATAATGCATTGTACAGTGATTATTATTATGCTTGATTTATGTTGTTAATTGAAATTTGATGTTTTGTACCCTTAATTACTCAAATATACGTTAACTAAACTTGCTAAACTGAAGTCACAGAACAAAATAACGACTTGCAACTGTTTATTTATACATGTACCTGATTGTACGTGTTCCATAGATCCCAAACTTTCATGGTCGGTAATACTGTAAGAATTATAGGGGCCCCGAATAGCTCAGTGGGTTAAACCGACAGACTGCAATCCTATGCCGACCGTGGGGGTCGAGGTCCCGGGTTCGAGACCCGATCAGGCCACGGGGGTTATGATTGTGAATTACAATTGTGATTCTTCAGTGACTCTGCAGTGCTACCCAACTGTGTAACAAGACCGGGCGCTGTGTACTACTGTCTATGGTGGTATGCAGGATAAAGAACCCTTGGGATTTATCGATAAGAGTAGGGGGAAACCCCGGTCCCGGGCCTTCTGTTCTGGCGCCCGTATCACCCGAATGGGTTGGGTGGAGCCGTAAAACCCCAACCACTCACACTCACATGTAAGAATTCTAAAATGAATGAATATCTTGCAGTAAGAAGATCCGGTCTTGTACACGAGGTATGGTAATGGTGGATTTTGCTATCTGGGTATAATGTACGTGAAATTTGAATATTGTCTACTTTGTATAATTGGCTTCTGTTCTATAATTCAGCCCAACTGATTGAATCTGCGTTTGAATAAAGATGTATACTGCCCAGTTCGCCAATACACAATGCAAAAAAATTGCTTGGTTTTTAATTAAAATAGTCCTCTTTTCTCCCATATTCCAATAAGCAGTGAAGCCTAGCCATTTGCGAGGCAAAACCGGCCCCATACGCCGGCTCTTCATGAAGCCGGTTGTGGGTATTAATATGAACGCGATGAGATTGAATTCAGCCACGTCGTCGATATGAGTCAGGTGGCGAGCGATTTATGAAAGTATCCAAACGCCTGCTTATATGATGGGGCACAGCTGCAGCCGGCTCCGCGTGGGGGTTGGGAGGGCAGAGTGAAAGTGAGGGGGTGGGGTGCAGATTGATCTGTGAGAATTTGGTTGAGATTTCGTGTGCCATTGGTACATCCAGCATTCATCCAACCGCGGTGGCTTGTTAACTTTGTACTATTTAGCTCTATAATTGTCAATATCGACTGGTCACACTCATTGGTTTAGACTGTGTTAGCACAATACAGCCACTCCGATGAAATCATCTTCCTCACTTAATTATATCTATGCACTGATTTGGCATAAGCACCAAGCGTCTGGCTTGATCTGCCTCTGATGATCGGGGAGTTTGCCTTCCGCCGTCATGCAAGTCTCGCGGGATTCCGAAGGACACAGGGAAGCATTGTAGCAGAGGCTCTAACACTCCATTCGCAAGAGCAGCAGTCGGAGAGCAAATCCGCTGCGATCCAGAAGCATCCCTCAGCCCCTGGATCAATCACGGGGCAGCCGTGCGTCGCTTGCGGGATGATCCTGGATCGCGAGGGGGTTATATCGGGACGGCGAATTAGGAGGGAGGGCAGACGGTTCGGCGATTAATAAAGACTCATGCGGGTTATGAAGTCCACAGCTCCAAACCGCAGGACACAAATTGCTGCTGTTCTCTTCTCGTACAATGTATACACGTAGCCTCAGCGGTGAAAATAATGTTCATATGACATATACAGTAATGGGAATATTCACACGGCATTCCGAGTACACGAAGTATTTTGTAACGTGAATATCTGTCACATAATACATGCGCATCATAAACGCCTTTCTCGGAATTCCTAAACAAGTATGCATGTATCAGGAAGGTGAAATTTCATTGGTGAGATAAATAAATACTACACATATGAAATGCAATAAATAACACACGCTGAATAAGTCAAATAATTACATACATACATACATACATACATACACTGTGGAGGGAACAAACAGCATGGATAATAATGTTATCCAATTTCCTTTAATATTTTGTCGAAATGGATTTGACGTGTAAGGCCTTACATCTCGTTAGATCTCCGAATATGTTTACGATTGAGGCAATTGATGGGACGACACAGAATATCAGAAAGTTGCATTCATGTAAAGCAACTAAACGAATAATCATTCAGTTATATTGTTGAAAATATCGAAAGTCAGAAATATATGTTGCACAAGAGGAACGAAATTAATTATGCGTATAAAACAAATAATATTGGTTTGAAGTCACATCCTAGCTGATTTAGCTTCCATGTGTGATCAGTAGAACATGCGCGGATCGGTTTAAGATATGCGAAACAACCAAACCCAGACGCCTGCCACAACTGGGCTAACTGGATATTATCATACACATTACACATGTAATGAGGTCGGGTCATTTCGTATTATGAGATTCCTTTTATATAACAGGACTATTCGACGCATTTCACCATTTGTCGCTTGTGCCATAAACAATAACAGCAAAAGAACAGAAAAGCACACTAAATGCATAGACGCATTCAACATACGGACTACCGACAACTACCTCTATGATCGTATGTATACTATGTATGTACACTATAGTGTATAGTAACTAGAGCACGGTGAACTAACTCGACCTGAAGGCATGCTTTTAAAAAGTGAACGAATTGCAATCAATTGGCGTGCACCACGAAGTACTGTAATTGCTACGAGGAACTTTCTGGCTAGACTCTGGGTCAACGACAGCCAACCATTTCAAGGCCCAAGGCTGCGCCTCAAGTCGGCAACCTTCGCACAAGGTGCTGGTGTATAATGCCTTGATTTCGAATGAGCTCTTTGTAGTCATTAGTCATTACAGTGGCATTATCTCTATTCAGTAGGCGAGGACGAGGAGGAATTGGGGCTGAGAAACAACATGTAGGCTGAACTAGCCAATACTCGTCAGCGGTGAAATTCCCATATCACCGCTGACGGACTAATAAAAACTGGATGTGATCTTTGGCGTCTAAATGACAATATGCAGACGACATTATGTCTCACATGTTACTTACTCAGACACCAAGTTACAGGTATGCATATTGCAATTGTGATGTTTTATATAACTCACTACTCACTAGAGGTATAATATTATGCATATCACACTGCTTCTTATTTTTACCTTTAAGACCATTAGTATTTTATAACACTTAAAACCAGCGCAATTAACCTTCCCATAAGTGCGTCTTTAATTCTCTTGACATGGAATTCAAACGCAGCCAAGTTGATGATCTCAAAAATGACGACGTCCGCTTTCAGCCTTAGAGACGAATCAGCCTCGAACGTCTTCCTCTCGCTAACTCGCAATGCACACACCATTCTCTCGGACGTCGGCACCCGCGTTTCCGTTAAGGACCGCGGGGACAAATCAGAAGAACGCGCCTAATCGATGTTGCAGAGCGATTGCCATTGGCCGACTGTTCGCCGCGTGACGGCGCCACTTTCACGACACCAGGGGGCGCTGTGAAAAGGGCGCGCTTTGTCGGATGCGAGTTGCTCTGTTCGGGAAATCCGTACGCGGTTTGGAATGCAGAACCCGTCAACGTGGATTGTTGGTTCTTGGAATGCTTGTTTCTTGAAGCACTTGGAATAAGATTGTTGTCTGCTTCTTCCGCCTCACCGAAAGCATAATGTCGGGGATGTTTTCGAATCCGCTGAGAGCCATTCGCGGCCTTTTACCTTCAACCATCACATCCGACGAGAAGATCGGGTTCGCGCGCTTTCACAACGAAGTTTCCCGCTCAAATACCGAGACTGAGATACATAAGCTTTCTACGGTCAATGGCTCTTTGGCGTCTGGGCAGCGCTCCGGGAAAAGCTCGGGGGCAACTACGCCGGCTGCGAGGGGCGATCCCGAGGGAACGATGCCCGACTGGCCCGAGGAAGATGAAGTTACGGAGGACAAAATTAAGGCGATAGACAAGATCTCTGTCTGGCAGGCGGGTTGGAATGTGACCAATGCAATTCAGGTGAGCTGCCGTCATTTGCTGATTTTTACAAAGCTAAAAGCTTGGTTCAGCAAATTGGATATTGGCCATGATGATATGAAAAAATACTGCTGAAACGCGCAATTTAAACCTATGCTTGTAGTCACGTGTAATTCAAAGGCATTTGATCTACGATTTTTTTTAAATAACAATAAAATAAAGGAACATGGAAATAATTTCTGAATAATAAAATTTTATTCTTGGATGAACAACTTGATGAAATGTATGAGAGGGGCACTCGGAGAGGTACGTATGCCCGAGTAGGATGAAAGGGTATAACTGTTTAACAGGTTTTCGGGCATAATACTCGCTATTAAGCATTTCTAAGATTGCTATATGTTACCACACATCATGCACGAAAACATATTCATTCTATAGTATACTTGTAACACTGATTCAGAATTCCAGTAGTCTACATAATTATGTGTACACATTGCAAGAGCTGCTGTTTGTATCTTGCTATGGTGATGGTGACAGGCATAGAACACCCAGAATGATTATTGGGGTCACGTGACCGGTCAGAATTGATGCCAGATTTAAGAGGAACATTTTGTTGAATGCCTTGGCGTCGCGATCATAACAGCTCAATTGAAACTCGTCATGCTTGTTCATATATGTTATACAGAGTGGGCCAAAAGTAGTCTATATACTCCATGTTAAAAACAAACTTTAAAATTTGCTAATATTTATCTATTATTCTAAAAAATAAATACCTGGGGATATGGATCGACTATGGGATATTATGCACCCATTTAAGCAAATAAATAGAATAAAACGTTAATTTTGAATGTGGGAGGTGCATTTTATGATTTAAATGTGAGTGGTAAGTGATCGCGAAGAGCTTCTGTGCCCGTAATCAGGTGGGACCCTGGACCAGCATTGTGGAAGATCATCTGTTGCGTTGCGATGCAGTACAGATCATCTGCTTTGTTTTGATTTTAGTAGATACACATTAGTGCTACAATCTCTAAACAACACTCACAAACAACAGAATAATTTATTTTGTAATTTACGAAGAAAAGTATTGGAATAACGAAGATACTTAACAATGCGTACGATTTAAACGACCAGCGCCAAAAAATATTTCGCGCGCATTTTCTGCCGTTCGGCGATCGCTACGTTTTTCGTAGCACATATAGTTCATATTTCAAACATACAAATACGTATAATATAAATAATATATATTGTGTTATAAGTAACTGTCCTGAAAAATATGTACGTACTATGTGTGGTTCCTGTCACCATTGGAGTTTGAAAGAGTAACTAAAATGACTGTGTAATGTTAAAGCGCCTATTCACGACAACTTGGAATATAAGTGCATTATACAGAGTGGGCCAAAAGTAGTCTATCTAATCCATGTCAAAGATTTCAATGCTTTTCAATGACACTGCATTCTTCCGAGAAAGTGTTACAGAACAGGTCGCAGTGTAAAAACTACGCATATCTCAGAGTAAGAAATACCTGGTGTGGATAGTTTAACCTTTCATGCTGCTATTCATATTATTTCAAATCCAATTTTGTTGACATTGATGCCGATTTGTCTTACTCAAAAGAGTGCACCCAACATTCGGCGACATTTTGATTATTTTCCCTTTCAGCCCCTGACATGGATGCGCATCATTTGGATGCCTAAATAAGGCATCGCTCTCATTGTCGAGTAGGCCTTACAGTGCATAATAATGGGAACGCATTGTATATTGTAAATTGACTGTCGGGATGGTTGAGGTGTTGGCAATGAATTCATGTATTATGTCGCCAAGCAGTTCTGACTTTTTCAGCATTTTTTGTTCTAGAATATGTGGTTACAATTCAACTTTTGTGTGGAAACAGGGCCCCGGACCATGGATATAGGCTTCATTGAACGCATAATTAAGGCAACGCTCTCGTACTATTGGTTTGTCTGAAAGTGTTTGTTGTGACAGTGACACTTATCATCGACTAATGTTTATCTCCCAAAAGCAAAACAAAGCAGAGAGTTTGTATTGAAGCACCATACAAGAGATGACATTCTTTAATGATCGTTCAGGGGCTCATCTGATTTTGCTCACCCCTCTCATTTAAGTGTTCCTCTCTCATTCAAAATTAATTTTTTATTTGATTTATTTGCATGAATGGGCACAGAATAACATAGCCAATCCATACCAGGTAGTTATTTTTTGGAATAATTAATACATTTGAGCAAATTTTAGAGTTTTGTTTTTAAAATGGAGTAGATAAGACTACTTTTGGCCCACTCTGTATGATTATATATATAGCTATAGATACTGGGGCTCGTGGCGAGAAAAAAACAATTGACGCTCGTGTAAGGGAGCCTACGAGCTCTATCCGAAGGGTCTGAAGACCCCTGCTCAGATGAAACGGATCCTGCCTCATGTTATCACCAACAAGAGAACACTTGGTGTTCAGACAAGACATTATGATAATAACAAACTGTAGTAAACGTTTAAAACAAAAAGTGCCAAGATTACGGAACATTCTAATGTTGTTTAAAGATGACCTCTGTTCATTTCGGAACCTTTTTAAATCGATTCTAAGGCCTTTTCTGAGTGACGAGAGACTTTTTTTTGTTGAAAAATTTGGCCAAAGACAAATTATTATTATATTTTTTATCTTCTAATATATGTGTGCTTCTTTTGAACAAAGAAAATCGAATGACAATTATCATTAAAAGTTCTTAAAATGCTCAACTAATGATGATGATACAAAAAATAATAATAATAAAATAAATAAATAATAAAGTCTATGCATTATTGTTCCACTCACAGTCCCCCTTTCCATCTGCTATTTTCCGTAAATTTTTAGATAACTATGTAATCATGCATACATGTTGAATCCAGCAACAAGGACGATGGCCATTCAATACATGTATACATAGGCGCGTACACCTATACGCTCTTTACAGTGCAACTATTTACACTTGTCATGGCGACCATGTTGAGGAATAACGGAGTGCATCCGCATTTCTCTTATAAAACGGATTGCATTGTTGTATGCCCAATTCAAACGCTGGGTGACCACTTTCCTACTGCCCTCGTACACGAAGACAAACTAATCACCACGGCACAAGTAGACGACGTGTTCTGCTAGTCACCCAAACATCCATTAATTTCACGTACTTCGTTTTCTACTGTAAATTAAAAAGTACAACAAAAAATCCGCTATATATACACGCAGGACGGTGACACAGGAACTTGTTCTCCGAGTACTTCGTTAATTCGAAGCCAACGCACAAATATAGACACAAGCTCATCCATCACGACTAATCCCGAAATCATTTAACACTTCTGACGAATCGATTGACATATTTTTGACACTAAGTCATCGGCATGTGAAGGGGATTAGAGTCTAATTCGCCCGCAGACGATTTTCTTCCTCATCATGAGAATTGACGACCATCAGAGATCCCGAGTGAGGTGGCGTCTCCTCCGCATTGCAGGGAACTCGGCAGCTGTTCCGTGCATAAAACGACGCCACGCGGCCATCAGTCGTCGGCCAATTTTCTTGCTGACAAGGACGCCAGGAGAGCGAATGCATGTGCTCTCTTTGCTCTCCAATATTTGTCTAACTTTGAAGTTAGTTTGCGGGAATGTATTGTGCAATGAAATGATCAACCAAATTCATCATTATGTTCTAATTTGTCATGATAACTGAAACATAGATTTTAAATAACTAAGTCAATTTGCTACAATTTGTTACAACTACAACTTTTAATCGCGATGGCCGGAGGTGTGTACTATTAGATAACTCAGATACAGAATTTGTATCAGCATCGCAAGACTTCAGCTATAGGCCTATCCTGTGAGTCCGACGTCAGCTCCTCCAATCTATACCCCTTCTCCTCCCATGCCTTCAATCGCTGTTCCTTGATGAAGTGTCAACACAGCCAATTTCGACCATCACGCAACTCCTACGAAACAAGCAGATTCCGACAGCAGACATCTGTTGCCTGATTACCCCCGCGTGTAAGCCTCGTCTCAATTTAATAAACCCGGCGACGTCTTCGTCTTCTCACTTCACTTGACACGCGACTGGTTCAAGAAACACTCCCCACGGGTCACATGATCTAGAACTGCGAGTAGGTCGGGCCTTGGGACAAAATGTACTGCTCCAGGTATGACACCCCGATCCCTGGGTAGATAAGGCATTGGTGGAGCCGAAAAACGGTGAAATACTCGCTGAATGAAAGATTATCAGACGGTCCATACGGATCGGGCAAATCCTCGCTTTGTCTGAGAGCTTTCTCGTGTTCCATAGGCGACCAAATCCCGCGGATTCTGGCCTCCGAGTGCATGGGAACCCCGGCACCCCAACACATCGATCTCGTTAACTTGGTGTTTAAGTGAGAAGAGAGAAAGATACAGGAGACGGCTGTTGGTGTTCCCAGGCTTATGGCAGTGTGGTGGGTTTCGAGGTCATTCGTCCTGCGAGGGCGTAGCTGCCATAGTCATTAGTTACTCATGAGGGTGCGGCCTCTGCCGGTATATTTCACCAATCTCTTATTTGTGTTCGAAGTTTTTGATTCAAGCCATAACTTGGTGTAACATAGTCTTCCATGTTAGGCGTTCTATACGTGTACACCTAGTTACCTAGCATCTTGAATAGGCAACACAGAACTGAGGAATGTGTTGTAGGGTCTTGAGTTTTCCTTTGTTCAGGCTATTCTGAATCAATCGAATCGTTGAACATGCTAACATGGTAACAGTGATACTTAATCTACAGGTTAAACAGAGTGCGGATTCGGCCAACATCTTATGTTTATGCTGTGTGAATGCTGATACATTAGTTATATTGGTCATGTGATTGCACACATGCTGCGTACATATTCAGAAATGCATATACAGCACTTATAATAAACATATTGACATGTACAAATAAGGCATACCCAGTGATCACCCTTACATATATACAACAATAGGAAACTTCATTCGAAATTGAAAACCTAGGTTTGCGTGCATAACGAAACTTGTGTGATTTGCAGGGGATGTTCATTGTGTCGTTCCCGTACACAGTGTTGGAAGGAGGTTACGCCGCTCTCTTCTTCATAGTGCTCATCGCCTACGTCTGCTGTTACACGGGGAAGATCCTCGTCGACTGCCTCTACGAAACCAACGAAGACGGGCAGCGGCGCCGAGTGCGCGACTCGTACGTCGCCATCGCAGGTTACGTCTGGGGTCACCGCGTGGGCGGCCGCATCGTGTACACCGCGCAGCTAATTGAGCTCCTGATGACGTGCATCCTGTACGTGCTGCTCTGCGGTATGTTGATGCGGGGCAGCTTCCCTTCAGCGCCGCTCAGCCTCAGCTGCTGGGTGATGTTGTGCTCCACTCTACTGCTGCCCTGCGCCTTCCTGCGCAACCTGCGACACGTCAGTTGGTTGAGCTTCTGGTGCACCGTGGCGCACCTCATCATCAATGCCATCATCCTCGTATTCTGCTTCAGCCGAGCGGCGCACTGGAAGTGGTCTGAAGTGCACGTGAAGGTCGATTGGTGGACGTTCCCAGTGTCGCTCGGCATCATCACCTTCAGTTACACGTCGCAGATCTTCCTGCCGTCGCTCGAGGGTTGCATGGCGCAGAGAGAGCGCTTCTCTTGCATGATGCACTGGACACATACGGCCGCGGCGCTTTTCAAGGCTGGCTTCGCTTACATCGGATACATCACGTTCGGCGTGGCCACCATGGAGGTCATCACCAACAACTTGCCCAACCACTCGATGCGAGTCATTATTAACCTGATCCTCGTAATCAAAGCCCTTCTCTCTTACCCCCTGCCCTACTTCCAAGCCGCCGACCTCCTTGAGGCTTCCTTCTTTAAGGGTCGACCTGAAACCCCCTTTCCGAGCTGCTACGAAGCAAGCGGCTCCCTGAAGACGATGGGACTGGTGATGCGCCTGGTGCTTGTCGAGGTGACCGTTGTCATGGCAATCTTCATCCCGAAGTTCGCTCTGCTCATGGGCTTGATTGGGAGCATTACGGGGAACATGTTGTCCCTCATCTGGCCCTGCTACTTCCACCTGCGCATCAAGGGAGCCACCCTGCCGTTCTACCAGAAGGTCGTCAACATCAGCATCATCGTGTTCGCTCTGCTCTGCAGCGGCGTCGGCCTCTACAGCAGCGCCCACGCCCTCGCGCAGTCGTTCAAGGGCATCGACCTGAAACCGTTCTCGCATGCAGGAGCGCCCTTGCACCACATTGACAGCGCTGCAGGGACTGAGCTCTAATCATGAACAGAGGAGGCGAGGTTTTGTGTATATTTATGGAGTGTATTTTAGGATAAATGTTATATAATATACAAGAAGGTGAAATAGTAGCTATAATAATAATAGAAAATGACAAAATTGCCAAAATCATCTTTCACGCAGCCGCTTTTGAATGTACCGCGCAGAGGTCGCATGATATTGCGTAGTTACCGACCCGAATGACGCATACGTGCCGGGGCTTTGTTGTGCTTGTCATGCCAGCCGCCAGATGTCACTGCAGTGAATGGAATATGAAGAGAGAAATTGAGTATCTCGAGGGGAGAAGGGGCAGGAATGTGGGCGATAATACCCCGGGTTCAATACTTGGCTACAGCAATGCCCGTGAGAACAAAAGCGGCAACAGGCAGTCTTCTTTTTATGACGTGTTCTGGTGGTTGTTCGGGCTGAATAAAGGATGTACTGATACGTGGAATTCCGCTCTCATTTCTACCCCAATATCATCCAATTAGGCCACCATTTATATGGAATCAACATTGAGAAATAACATGTTGAGTATATGTAATTCTATAAGTTTATATGGTCATACATTTACACGTATGTGATGTATATACAGTGCGCATATATATACACATGATCATGTATATGTGGAAAGAATATAAGTAATGAGCTCTTGGGTATGAATTGCAAGGATTGCGTTAATTAGACATAGCGATGTCTTGCAGAGCAATGGCCGATGTCATGGAATCCGCTCGGTCGTATATCGGATCTCCTCCCATGTCATCGACGTGGCTGACTCCTTCTCCTCCGGCCTTCCCCTCCTCGTGCCGAAGAACCTCATCCAGATGACCCGTCGCCTCCAAACCCGCATTCACATGGCCCGGTGAGTTCGAACGCTCGTCGTTGCTGGTCGCTGAAAGACACGATTGCCAAAATGAAAATGTCGATTTACACAGGCTTTTCGGATATAACGGATATTATAGCGACACAGCATAGGTTCTACTAACTGTTGGGTGGTTTGATCAGAATGAGGTCACCCTGAAATGAATATATTTTAAGCTGCTATATATAAGATAACCATTGACCATTACTTGATTGCTTTTCCGGTTGATGACAATCAGCGTGCCCGCAACGATGACCGCGAAGACCACCAGAGAACAGACCACAGCCAACGCGATGTAAGCAGCTGTCGCATTGGAGATGTTCTCGGGTGGACCATCGGTTACAGGGGAAAAGTCTAGAAATAATTAACGATTATAACAGAAGAAAAATAGAAGGTTAATTTGAATGTTTACCCTTATCGGGCGGAGTGGAAAGAAAAAAAAAAAGAGGTTAATTTTAATGTTTACCCTTACCGGGTGGAGTGGTAAGAAAAAAGGTTAATTTGAATGTTTACCCTTATCGGGTGGAGTGGTAAGAAAAAAGGTTAATTTGAATGTTTACCCTTATCGAGTGGAGTGGAAAGAAAAAAAGGTTTATTTCAATGTTTACCCTTATAGGGCGGAGTGGTAAAAAAAGGGTTAATTTGAATGTTTACCCTTATCGGGTGGAGTGGAAACGATAAACGATGAAGTGCAAGATTCACTGTGCCCAAATTCCTCGTTTTTGGCGCAGATGCGAAGTGTGTAGGTGGAGTTGTGGGTGACATTGGTCCACTCAAAATGTAGAGATGTTTGGCGTAATAATTGATGAAATTCGCCCCCGATTTGGGTTTGTAAGGAGTACCACGTGGTGGAGCCACCATCGAAGTCTTCCCAGCATGCAATGTTCACGTATGATGACGTCACGTTTCGAACTTTGCAATCATTAGGGCGATTAGCAGAACCTATAAGAAGAATAGTCAAATAATTAGCAAATAAGTTGTAATACTCATGTAGCCGGTGTAATTAAGTGCTATGAGGGGATTAGAGGCAATACACGTACTTGCTATTATTTAACCCATCGGACGCCAACGGAATAACCCCAAATTAAGAGACACAAAGGACAACAATCATTCATTATCCAAAAACATTCTCAATAGTTCTACAACTAATTGTATGTGATCGAACAAGAAGGCGAATAAGCCTACAAATTAATTAAGGGGGTTGGGTCTACACCCTGCTTAATTTCCCTCTGATACTGACCGGGTGGACGGATGTGCAGCGAGCAGGTTTCCTTCATTTCCAGAACTCCATTGCTCGCCCTACATTGAATGCTTCGATAATCAGCATCTGATCTAAGAAGGAATATAATGTAAAGCAAAAAAAAAAAAAACGGGAATGCAACACACAGAGAAAGAATCATAACGTTTTCTGTTATACCTGGATGTAATATCATATTGTAAATTTGTAATAAGCCTTGAAATGTTATACATGCATAGTGCATAAACCAGCTATCGACCAACCCAACTTCGTAACTCAATACACTGTAAGCTCCGTCTGCGCTGGAAGGTTCCAATTTCCCGCTGGTGATCTCCCAAGACCCGCTAATGTTCCACCCGAAGATGACGTTATCTCGCGGATGAGCGGCGACAAAGCACGAGATTTCAATGGAACTGTTTATGGCGCATGCAAACTTGTACTTCTGTTGAGGTCTACAAACAGGAGCAACTGGATTTGGAGAAAACATGCGGTGTTTGTTTAGGTATAATTTCTAATACATTATACGAATATAGATAAGTCAATACGTACACTGCACTTCGACTTTCATATCTTTGGATGTCCGTGTTCCAACTTCGTTAGCTGCTTCACAAGTGTAAATCCCTTCGTCCGAACTGAAGAATCACTATGATTATAAATTCTAAATACAACTTAATCTGCTGCTATACCATGTGACGTTGTATACGGTGAGCGTGGTGTCGTTGAAGGGACCTCGCACCAAGCGTCGCAAGCTGTTAGCGACGTAAACGGAATTATGCAACCACCTGGCAGATTCTGGGTGCGGATTGGCCCTCACAGGACAAGACAGATCAAAGGATCCGCCCTCGACCGCTTTCCGATCCCCGCTACCGAGCTGGTCGAATTTCGGTGCGAAATGAACAGTAAGCATCCCTTGTAGTTGGATTGGGGACCCGAATTTCTCCAGGATAACATCATTGGCGACGATGCAAACGAATATGTCTCCATCGTAATTTGCATTTGCTGTGAATTCCAAGAGACTGCTGACGTCATAGGTACCATTTTTGTTCTGTTGTGACGTCATAGAACCCTCCACTGGATCGGAGTTCCACATCCACGTAATATGGGCGGCAGGGATTGCGTCATCGGCGGAACAGACGAGTTGAACGACATCGTCTTCGACTGACGTCGCATTCACACCCGAGAGAGTGGTATGTCTGGGAGCCACTGGAAGAAGAAGAATGACCAATTCGCTCTGAGATGCGTTATGATACCCACGTTTGACGGTGATGTTGGTGCTGACTACGTTATGATATTCCAACGCTGATGTCTTGATATCTGCCGTGCAATAGAACCGAGCCCCGTACGCACGCCTGTCAGCGTAAACAGATATTTCGCTCGTTTTGGATTGAGTTCCTTGGTCGCTTTCCATCACGGTCTCAAGGGCATCTTGAATCACGCTGGTTGAACCATCAGCATCTGCAGTTTGATATAATGAAGCAACCTCGGTGCGTGGATGTTTATTTCTTACTGTGTCTGACCCATGTGACATTCGGAGATGGCCTGCTATCGATGGATTTGCACCGAATTGTAGCAAGTTCATTTTCATTCACGTTTTCTTTGTCCGTCTCAACGTAAAATTCTTTGGGGGGAACTGTTGAGTAGAACGAGAAAGAAAGCAATAACATGTGCCGAGTGATTGTGTGAATTGTCATCATCGCTAGAATCGTCGAAAATTGAAGAACTTTTGAATTAATTTCAATTTCAAGCTGATCTCTCTTATTCTGTCTTTTCGTGTGTCTTTTCTATTTTATTTTATTATTTTTTTTTTTTGAGATGTCAAAATTGATATGGATTTTGATGATGATTTTTATTATTACAGTAGTCTTATTATCTGAGAAGTTTAGAGAGAGCGAATTGATATATTATACCTTGTACTTGTACATCGTAATTGTTGTAATCCGTTGTGAATATCTGGTAGCACCGATAAGGCCCACTGTCAACCAGGGAGGCGTTCTTGATGGTCAGCATCTGCGTCCCATTCTGGATCATCAGGTCATACCTATCAGGATCCCCCGCCAGAGATCCTCCCATGGCGATCGGTGGCGATCCCTCCTTATCCCAAACGAGGTTCCCAGTTTTGTCACAGGACAAAGTGACGTTATCTCCTTCCCTCACTAAGAACACAGCTGCTCGGAGCAGAGGAAGGAAGAGGAGGATTGTGGTGGTCTGGGTGACGCCCTGGGAGAACACCTGGGAAGAAGAAGGAGACACAAGATAGCATAGGAGACACAAGATAATACGCAAAATAATAGCATCTATTTGATATGAAATATATTATAAGCTCAATGAAATGAGATCAGTTATGCAACAAGGGTAATAGTATCAAACAAATAGTTCAGAAATGTCTCGACCGTGTACTTGGCAATGATTATGGTCTTGGAGTTTGAGCACAACCCTTGGTCTTATGACCCACAATGAGGATATTTTGTACAACTTTTTTACAAACTGTTATCATACAAAATTAATGATGGATTTGACACACACAAAAAGTTATTTATATAATTAATACGGTTAAAGGGAAGATAAAACCCACCACGATTTCGATTTTACAAGCAAATGCTAGAACTCACCATGATTCCGAAATCACAAATGCAGCGAGACGATTGCTATCCGATAGCCAACTGGATGATATCAAAAGGACACCTGAACAATGGAACTATATTCCGACACATATGACATTCTTATCAGAGCTGTCAAACATTGACTCATTCAGGTAATGTTGACAGCTTTGCCGGGTGGTACTGATACCGAAAGCAAAGCCGTGTGGTCAGATTATAATTAACTCGGTCATCACACACGCCGCTCGGTTGTTTGATCTCTCGAATTTGTGTTGACCCGTTAGCAACAGAGAAATATTTGATGTTTTTTTTCGCTGGTGCATCTATATACCAGTACATGTATTAAATTATTGATAACTAGATATGAGTGAGTGACATACCACATTAAATAGGTATAATTGTCATTGATTCATCGTATAGCATTAAACCAATTTGCAGAAAACTCATAAAATGGGTATTTATAAGACTATAAAGTCAAGTTTTATAATGCACTATATTGTACGCGTATTTTGCGCATTCATTATTTGCACAATTTAGAAATTCGAAGGAGGGATTTTTCTTGATGAAGATTTAGAATAACCTATCCGGATAAGTGGTGCTCATTGATTGAGAACACAGGACATATTTGCACATCTCCAGTATTATTGGTATACATATGATATCCTTAAAACGGTACAGGTTTGAGACGAAGTCCCTAACCAGCCAAGAGTCGTATTAAAACATACACTTTTAAACCTAAATTAATTATGAAATAAATAAGTGTTTGTCCGATTTACATGGTCATAATAAACCAAACTTGTTGCTTAATACTCATGTATAATGGCTATATTTGGTCTCCGAAACAAATCGCAACTCGTCCAATTTTGTCACAATAAATTCCGATCGATAGTGGACATCATCAGAGTTTGTCACATAATACAATACAGTGCTTAAGAGCCCCACAATCCCTCACAGGATTTATCTTAGACTCTAATCCTGCTATTCTGTTGAGAAATGTATCACAAATGCGATATAAACTAAATGGGTAATCAAAGATTGCGTACCTTTCTCATAAAGTGGCGAATATTTGCACGTGAGCGTACTAAATTCAGAATGAGGGACACGGTATCGAAATAAGCTTCCTGCGTTCATCATTTTAATGAACGCCAGTTCTAATTATTTCTGGGTCGGATGCTGCAATTAAATGTGAGAGGCGTTTAGCTCAATGGTTTTTTCAACATGTTTAGTTTTATTTTTGCAAGACAACCAATGAGTTAGATGCATGCATACACCTCTCAAATTTGCAACAACCCAAACAGAACTAATTAGAGAACATGTTTATGAGTGTTCATTTCATTTAACACCCGCAGCATCTTCCCCAATTATCCACACCTGAAACACGACTGGCTCAGTTCCTGTGTGTAGCCCTCTGCAAGCATAGAGACGAGGGTGTCATTGTGCGTCATTATCTCGCTGGCATGCGAGCGAATAAGGCCCGGCGCTACGCCTCTGACAAGCGGGAGTCTTCCGAGAGCATCACATCAGGTAAGATATTAGTAGTTATATTAAATATGTTGTTATAATGACCGTGCACAGTTTA
>KB312025.1:151313-257812 GCA_000328365.1 Capitella teleta | reverse complement strand
GAAAAAAAAAAAAAAAAAAAAAAAAAAAAAGTAGGAGAAATAAGTCATTTCTTTTAAAATACAAATAACGATTACAATAATATAATCCCTTGGGATTTATCGACAAGAGTAGGGGGAAACCCTGGTCCCGAGCTTCTGTTCTGACGCCCGTATCACCAAATGTTGGTTGGAGCCGTGAAACCCAATCATGCCACATGACATCATTATTAATTAAATAATTCATTAGGCTCGGTGGCTGTTCATATGTTGTATCTACGCAACTCTTTGGTTATGGCAACACCATATTCGGGGCATGCATTGCATAAACACGAATTTTCGTGAGTAATCAGTCAGTTGAACGACTTGCGCACACATTCCTGAAATTTAAAAGAAAACAAATGGAATTTATCTGGTTTAATTGGAGGAACAATGGGGATCCAGAGGGATCTCTACTATTGTGGGAGACGGAAGGCGATGAGGAATTACTGACTTCAATTTATCCCAAATATGTTCTTTGGCGAAAACTTGGGGGTGTTCGAGAGTTCTTTTTCTTTCTTCAAGAAGTCTGCAATGACCATAACAAGGTCTGGGTGAGCATTATTTTGCTGAAATTGTCGGATCTCCGGATATTCGTAACCTGGATTTGGGGCTTTTATGGGGTTTGAGCCCCTATCTCCCCTATCCCCTATCTCTTCTCGGAAGCGGATGAGAAGATGAAAAGGGCTGTAATGAGCTTTGCATGAAGACAGAGAGAGGCCTACGTACATATGCCACGAAGAAAAGGACAAGCAACCAACAATGGCACGATGAGTGGATACTATGGAACTTTCGTATTGTGAGTTCCTCGTACTAGACTACCAGAGTCACTTGTACCCAAGGGACCAGCTAAAGCATTGCGTGTCGACGTCAAAGCATGACTGTTATAGTTTCAACATAACTAGTTCATTACACATGTATATTGAGAATTGTGAATTTGCTATAAATACTAAACTCAACTCAGATAATCATCTCAAATAGATTTCATCATAATCACTATATAAACCCTGTCTATCGAATAAAAAATGTCATTCATCTCCAGAATATCTTCTCACTCAGAACTACAACATGGTGTCAGAAGTGGGATACCATTCCATTCAAAGAAGTCTATGCCTAACTTCTCCCAAGGCTTTGCTGGTACATCGTGTGGTATATTTGACGGTCTTTCTGCTCACACGTCCATGAAAATACAAGGCTACTTTTCTTCGAGTTTTGAAGCCGACACACAATGATGTTGGCAACCAACACATCTTCTTTACCTACCCTACTCAAACGAGAATACGGCCGACAGAGTCTATGATTTGTTCACTGTTCTTCCGTATTACACCTGTACATTTCACTCATTGTGATTAATCAGATTCCATCATCGTCTCGGCTTCACCAGTCGCATGATTGCGTTTCAGATCAGAGAGGTTTTTCTTCTCTCTCTTTATGTTCTGCCAAGAATACATGTAACACAAGTCTGTTGTCAGTGTTATCGTTTCTAAACCGTCAAAGCCACGCCCAGAAAGCAATGAATGCTCTCTCCGTGTGATACATGTTACCTGTGGGTGTAGGCTGACTGCATGTGTAGGTGTCTTGGGTTAAATGAGGGGAAGAGGATCGACCAACTGAGAAGGCCGCAGTTTCATTTTAGAAATTTAGATGAAGTTAACAATTATTGCATTATCAATGCAGTATGTGTTCATTATTTTTTCAATCATATAATACATTATATGTAAATATACTCTGTCTAACCGGAGATACAATATTCTCGTCATTTTCTTTCTTCTTTAAATTCTTTGCCCCCCCCCCCAAAGAAGAAATTGATCACTTCTGGTCTCAGCCGATATTTTGCTCCTTTTCTTGAATTACATGTATAATAACGTAACTCACCTAAGCGCACAATCAATTGCTAGTTTAGTGCATGTACTAGTATAAATGATGAACAGCTCTGATCAACTCTGGTTGCTCAATTGTGCAGGTGACGCTTCCTGGTTGGATCCAGTGACCACCAATGCATCCGACCCTTTCGCCTTGCTCTTCCCAGACCAAACCAACCTCGCGTTGCCTCGACATCTCCGCAATGAGGTAGGCCACTACGAGTTCCAAGACCTTCAATCAGTCATTCCTGCAGATCCGTCGCATGAGCAAATGTGGAGGCCAAGTGGAAGCAGAGCAGGAGGTCTTCCTTCAAGAACTGGTTAAATTAAAAGGCAGTCGTCAAGCAGCGCTTCTGCATGTCGTAATACACATGCATGGCGAACAAACGGTATGCTTACAAATCACCTGTGATCATATAACCAAGCAGGTTGACCGCATCATCAGATCTCCAGTTGTGTGACTTCCCTGTTGCACAAGGGAGCCAGGCCAACCTCCGTCGACAGTCTGCGCCGTACTCCACTGCACCACGCCGTCCGGCGTCGCCTGCTGAGCGTCTGTCAGAAACTGCTTCAACACCGTGCTTCTCCAGATGCTCGTGACATCAACGGCGTCATCCCGTTTGCCATCGCACTGGAACAGCAGGACGATGACATATCAGCGCTGCTCCTCAGCTACATGAGAAATTCCGTGTAAGTCAACTCAATTGACTAAACTTCATTCAAATCGACTCGATAGAGTGCATGCGATATTCTCAGCACACATCTGTGTGTAATGTGAGCACGAAATGGAATCGTGTATCGTGTATGCCGTGGGTCATGATTCAAATATTCGTCCACGATTCTGATATTTCTCAGGTGTCAGATCTCAGCGTCTCTGTTCACTTCTAATTTAATTAGCTTGTACAATGTATGTAGACCAATTTACGTGTATTGCCTATCCATAATGGTGTGTATTTCAGAGCGAGGTCTTTGTTCCTTTGCGGTGAGTCTTCTGCGGAATTCAATTTCCACCAGCTGCTTATGAACGGGGAATCCATGCAGGTATCTACACGACAATCGAAGATATATTCACTGATATATGTGCACACATGTAAGGTAATAACTATACAATCTTGCTATACCTGTATAACACAATCCCAAAATATCCCAATCGTAAATATTAAGTCAATCAAGGAGTCTAACACACGATCCTGAACATTGTACGACCTTGCGAGTCACGACGACACTATTGTATGTACATGAAAGAACCATCTATATATACATACGACATAACTGCATGTCACAGCATGTGTACTTTCACTAATTTTTAGCCACCCAATACTCAAAGAAGTTACGAGGAAATCGTATTGTCGACCGGCACGCACACTCTTTTCACCTGTCATACAATGACCTCGATCCATTCCACAGAAGACCGTGTTGTCGCTTCTCGATTGTCTCTTTGATGAGCGCAGCGACGTCCCTCTACCCTTGCAATGCGTGCGCATGTTCTACAACCTACTGGAAAGTGACTCGGCAGGATGCCCTCCTGACCATCCACTTTTCAATGAACAGTCGAAATCCGGCCTTCACGTTATTGCACGCTTAGATAATAAGGTTTCGTAATCCGTTCTTTTGTTGGCTTTTATTGACCTGAGATTTTGTGCAGAGCATTGTGTACCACGACGCTGTAAGGCTGCTCATCAGAAGAAAATGGGTCAAGTATGTCAAGGTCAGGTTTCTGTAAGTATGTCAAGGTCAGGTTTCGATTATTAGGGCCTGCAATCCCGCTATGTCTTTTTTGGGTTCCACTACTTCGTATAGACTATACATTTATGGATGTAGTTGTGTTCTGATTAGTGACAGTCGTGTCATGTCTAAACGTCTGTATTCCATATAGAGGCACAGGTGAATTGTAAGATGAGGATTGCAGTGTACTCTTCCAAAATCCGATTATGTACCCCATTGGCTCGCCATTGGCTCGTAGCCTCCGATATTACGACACTGGTGTCGCCCAGTCATGCAAAACAAGATACTGTTCATGTCAAAACGAGATCGCATATTGGCACTAATTTGTCATTTCCTAATTTCAATCCTGCAGACGCAATCTGATACGCTTTCACAAACGCCACCATCAACCAGAAATCTCGAACATCCAGGCGTAACACGCAAAGGGAGGATGATCTCTGCTATGAACCGAAATCTAAGAGCAGTGCTTCGATCAATCCATCCATTCTCTGCACAAACGCAACACAAAGCGAAAGATAGCTGATACCAAATCGTGCGTCACGCGCACATCCACATTTGTTCCTCTCTGCATCGCGTCGCCTCCGAATAATCGTCCCACACTCAGAACTTTTTGTCGTCTGACGTCTATAGCTTAAACATCAGCTTAATTTACATGTACAAGTAACCGGAAATAGATCGCTCGTCCTCTGGGGCGTTAACCATCATATTATCGACAGATTGCCGAAACGATTAGGGATTACAATGGCTTATATTTATGTATGCAATCAGGTGACCGTATTCTGTCGCGGTACCTGAGGGATTTCGTTTCAACAGTTGCTTTGATTCTATTTATCAAAGCGAGAAGTGGTCTATGCCTAAGGAGCTAAGTTATTCCTAATTTGATTCTAATGGTATTTTCTATATCCTATAACAATGACAATGACCAATTGATGCTTTGATTTGAGATTTCCGTATGTTTCACTTCAGGCTAAGCGCTCTCATCTACATCGTGAAGCTCTTTCTGCTGACCTACTCCGCCGTCGTCGCCTGCGCAGTTGAAGACCCATTTCAATACGCTGATAATTTACAATTATCCAGACTAGCAACCGAAGGATGCGCCTACCTTCTGCTCATCTTTGATTTCATATTGGAACTCATCCAAATGTGTCAGTAAGTATAATAACAACTATACAATTGTGCGCACACTTTGAAGTGGAAAAATAATTAATTGAAAATGGTGTAAGGTAGTCAATACTGTATACCATGATAGACCTTATTATTATGAATTCTGACCATTAATTTTCGTCACAAACAAATTGTGCTAATCATAATTATCACCAATGATAATTTCATTGATTGGTTAAATGCGACCTGATGCAGGTCCCCTCCGGCACAAAGCCTTTGCTTTTAAAGGGATTGCGGTCGATTTGAGAAAAATTTCCATGGCAGCATTTTTCAAAAATAGGTTTCGGGTTTCTTGTTTCAATCATTCAAATGGTCTCAACTATAAAATTATGGCATTGTTAGAAGTAGATAGAGCCACCATAGAGGGCCAACAGCTGTCAACAATAGTTTCATTGATGTCAGAATGAACAGCACCAAACGCTCATTGGTTGACAGTGGATTACATTTGAAAGTGTGCGCATGCATTGTAGTGACATCGTACAACCCCTACCTTGACCGTCCGTATCCACTTTGCCTATATATACGCGCATTGCTTATTACCAGACAGAGGTGCAATTACTGCGGCGATCGGTTCAATTACGTGGACATCGCATCGGTCAGCTGTTTGCTGGCTGTCCTCCCACTTCGTGTGCTCAGGGTCGATCCGAGTCACTGGTACGTCTTCTCGATTGGCTATCTCCTCATGACGATGAGGGTTTTCAAGTACGCCGCCGTATTTAGGTAAATTGGAGTAAATTCCCTTCTCCCTTAATTGAGAGGCTTACTCACGCAGGGAGACTGGTGTACACTCGCAGATCCTTTGGAAGATCGTCAGTCAGGATATTGTGCAGTTTGTGGTCGTGTTTGGCATTTTCCTCCTTGCTTTCTCCGGGGCCATCATGCTCTCGATGCGCGGGGACCATGGCTCGCCTTCAATGACCAACTCTACCAGTATCATAGAGGAACAGTGAGAATACGGATGGTTGAATACTGACTTTATTGATCCAATGTTAATTGTAGGTCCTTCTGGAATATTCTATTCATGGGCATTCGGACGCTGGTAGAAGCTCAACCCGTCGTGGATTACACCAACCCAGAATCAGGATATAAGTGAGTCACATACAAATACTACAACAGCAGATCCAGCACGATTCGACACTCATGAAGCAATGTTATTATATAGCTGGTTAAGTCAGGTCTTGATGGTGATGTACCTGATGACCTGCATCGTCGTTCTTCTCAACATTCTCATCGCACAGCTCAGTGATACATATCATAACATCAAGATTGACGCTCAGAAAGCTTTGGAGCTAAACAGGGCAGCAATTGTCACTAGGGTCGAACTCAACAGCATCTTCGCTGGCAAGGTTATTCATTTGCGACGTCATCACATTCGAATGTAATCAACGTTGCTGGTTCTTCTCGAAGGGTTTCCGCCGGAAGCATTACGTGGAATTTGAGGACGTCAGTCAGGTTCTGGAGAAGTGGGAAGGTCACAGTACCAAAATGGAGGACAGAGACTTCTTACACATGCGTGACGTCACCAATTCCATGGAAATGAACCTGCATGCCATCAAATCTAGGCTCGCACAACAAGAGCACGCCATTAATGAAATACGGTCGGTGAGCCAGCCAGTTACTTGGGGTGAACAATAATTACACGTTTAGAGTTTGTGAGTCACAATTTGACGCATGTGGCTATCACCGTACAAAATGTATTATGTAATTTCTGCGTTATGTAATCTTTGATTTCTGCATATAATTATCAATTATGTATGCATACAAGTGCATATGATTCCGATTTCCGAGTTTTGTTTAGCATCGACAGTGCAATATGCGTGGCTTCCATTGCATTTCATGACTTAATGTTGATTTCTTCTTTCCAGGAACAACATGAATCTACTGCTGGAGAAACTTGGTGTTTGCGGGAAAAATACCAACGAAAAAGCTTCCAGAAGACTCTCAATTTGAATCGCTTATATAAACAGTTAATTTATGTAATTCCTCAATTATTACATTTTAATTCTATGATTATTGATCATTGACTCCCAAGAACAGTAATCGTGCTCGTCGGATTTACGACACATTCTTCGGTCTATATTCGGAATACTTTTCCCGGTGCGGCGTTAATTCTTGTATTGTCAGTGAAAAACTGCATGAAGATTGAAAAATAAAATATTTATTTACGTGTATATAGGTATTATTTATAGACAGAAGCCCCAAACGCATTCACGGTGGTGAAATTTCAGAGCTGTTTAAACTTGAGGCTGCATGTATACTGTTGATATACATGTACTGAGCCGCAAAAAAATTTTTTTTGATGATTTCATTATGACTTTAAAGCAACCAGAACTCTTCCGGATGTGAGGCTGAAATGGTTAATCAACGATTTCACAAAAGGAAAAGAAAAATAGTGCAAAATAATAATCCAACTGCATGTACCCTTAATTGGAATTGTTTGAACAGCAATCGGCACCGACAAAGAAAGTTGTTAATTTCGGATATTTTCACAAAATCATGCATTGAAATGAATTTAGCTTTTGCCACACATTCTTCGATGCCTCGTCTCAGCTCATTGAAAATGGTCAGGCAATAGAGGTGATGTTGGCTGCCGTTCCTGTTAAAATGCTCAAGAACTGCGTTACATGTATTTGCATTGGCCGACTGGCAAGGGAGAGCTCGGATGACGACCAGGAGACAGGATCGCGCAATCGTACAGAGTGGGCCAAAAGTAGTCTATCTACTCCATGTTAAAGATCTCAATGCTTTTCAATAGTGCTTCACATTTCTGAGAAAGTGTTACAAAACAGATCGCAGTGTAAGAATCACTCAAAGATAGGAGAGATAAATTCTTGGTAATAGTTAGTATGGTTATAGTCTGATATGTCATGCTGCTATTCCCATTATTTCTATTCCAACTCCATCAACATTTATGCCGTTTTACCCCAATTAATGGAGTGCACTCATCATTCCGCGATATTTCCACTTTTGGCGGCAAACAGGACCCCGGACCATTGAACGCATAAATAAGACAACGCTCTGGTACTGTTATTTTGTTTGAGAGTGCTATTGCTGTGAAAGTAGCATTAATGTTTATCTACTAAAATCAAAACAAAGCATATTGAAGAGTCATACATTCCGTAATGGTCGTTCAGGGGGTCATCTGATTCTGCTCTCTTCGCTATCATTCACCTCTAGCATTTAAGCATTTAAATGTTCCTCCCTCATCTAAAATTGATTTTTTACTTGATTTTTTTTTTTTTTTTTTTTTTTTTTTTTTTTTTTTTTTTTTTTTTGCATAATTGGGAACAGAATAACAGTCAATGTACGGTGGCCGGGATAAGACATGCAGATTTTGTTTATCTCTTGCGCACGAGATCGTAAGTCCATTGGCGTCGGAACGTCCTGAGAGCTGGGGGGTCGAGATCCTGGGTCTAAGGAAAAGCTTGGGGAGTCTGTGGGCAGATTTTGTTTGCGTTTTTACATTGCATTGAGTGCCTTCTCCTGGTATTTCAGAACAATATACATGTAGCAAGGATAAAGTTGTTTTGAATGTAAGGAATGGTCGCACATTTAATCAATGCATTTGGTGTATGCCTACATGACACATACATATGCACACAAATCCCCAGTACCCGATAAAGTTACTCAGCCCAGAGAGAAGTTCAAATGCCCTTTATTAGGACAAACACAGAGTTTGCGATTAAATATTTTATTGCATTGTACAATTCACATTATTCGATACATCACTAGTAGTGGTAAGAAGTAGATGTATAAAGATACTGGATCATTCTTAATTGCAGCCATGACTGAACGATTTGGCGGGGACTGACCTTGTCTGAACAGCCATAAACGGCTGAGAATGTTATCCAAGTCAACAGAAACCACAAACATATTTATAGAATTACCCAGAAATGCTGTACAAGATCGCGCATACGCTATACTGCATTGAAACAAGAGCAATACGCCAGAGTGACCATGCATGGAAAAAGAAAAGACTGGCTTCCTTCTCGACTCACATTTTAATATTAAATTTTTCTTTATGTTTGCCTTTTTTTCCTTTATTCCTTTGAAATTTTCCTTTCCGACGCCTATGCGTAAGTCTATCGTGCACACGACATAGCTATCTAGTTAACGATGTCGTTCCCACGAGTTAGCGATCTTGTGGCCACGAAATAAAAACGGATTTTATAATATATAATTATATATTTTCCCCGCGAGAATCCTCGGTCGGTGGCGCAAAATCATAACGTAACCGATGCCAGCGCCTCAGTCGGTTAAGAAGCAAACTTCCGGTTTTCTCGGCCGTTGTGAAAACAGAAACATAATCAGAATGCCGGTTTTCAAAGGTAGTAAAGTGCTCATTTGGTGTAATAAATCAGATTAAAATACAACGAAATTCACAATCTAGTCAGATCTTTATATGTTTTCAATCCGGTCCTGGATTCTGGTCTTTCGCTCTGTGAGGATGACACTGAGCGATAATTGAGTTTAACAGTGTTGTCGGTGACGCAGCTTTTTCTTACCATCTTCTACTCGCGTCAACACCTTCCTACCGAAAAAACAAAAGGCTATGCACTATATAATGCAGGCATGTGCTGCGAATTTTGTGATCTCAACTGAGATTTCTTTGTTTGCTTGTTTGGAAATGTTCGTCTGGTCACTTGAAAATCACTCATCTTCTAGCTGACATAGTATGTCAGCTAGAAGATACTACAGCGAGCCCAATGGGTCTCGCTGTACGGTAAACGCATTAAACTCCAGTTCGCGAACCACGATTTCTAGAATTCCACGCTTGTAATTATATTTATGAAGGCACCAGCGTCTGCAGAGCCATACCAGGTAGACGCTGGTACTAAATTTTGTTCGAAACCAGTACCATAAACCTACTTAAACTGGATTTGCAACGAAAAAAAGTGACATTACAGGTTTCTCTCTGCTTTCCGATTGTTGTGTCACATGACCTGCTCTCCACGTGTTATAAATAAACCAGAGCACTGCGCCTGCGTAGTGCAAAGTAAACATACACGCATGCGCATACAATTTTCCTGCGCGAAGCAGTTCAACATGTGGCCTATCTTCCCTTGCAGTTGCGCACGTAATTTATACCGAGTCTTCACAAAGGAATACGTATTAATTATTAATACGCAACATTTTGTGCATCATCAATCAGTATATGAACAATTTTATTCATTTTCATTCGAAAGTCGTGAGAGGCGTTTGAGCGGGAAAGTGAAGCATGTGCGCTTGTTCACAATGCAGTGCGCATGCGCTGAGTGACGTCACTCGCAAAATGGCGTTTGTTTACTTCTTCACGAAGTGATATTTTGTTGCGGGTTTTAATTAATGTAAGTTTGACATGATGGTACTGGCTCATATTGTTTTTTCTTGGAGCATAAATATACCATCTAACGTCTGGAGGGATTAAACACAAGGATTTGTTGGATAATATGTCTATATTTATCATGCAATCGGCTGAGTGTGGAGCCTCGCTGCCAGTAGACGCAAAAAGAAGCGGTTTACCGTTGGGCGAGGTATACAGACCTCGCCCGAGAATCTGTGCTACTCATCTTCATGATCTTGATCAATCTTGATGAGTGGATCCTTCAGTCCTTGGACTTGGAGTCCTTCCTACTCACAAGACCATGTGATCACTCATTCACTATCACCACTGATGTAGCTGACATACTGCAGCGAGCCCCAGGGGTCACGCTGTACGGTAAACGCATTCAAGCCCAGTTTGCGAATTACGATTTCTAGAATTCTACACTTGTAATGAGATTTATGAATGTACCAGGCCCTGCAGAGTCATGTAAGGTAGAGCCTGGTACCAAATTGCGTCCGAAACCTGTACCATAAACCTATTTAAAATGGATCCGCACCGAAAAAAAAGTGACATAACCGGTTTCTCCTCGCTTTCCGATTGTTGTCACATGACCTGCTCTCCATGTGTTATAAACTTATAAACAAACCAGAGCATTGCGCCTGCATAGTGCGAAGTAAACATATGCGCATACACGCATGCGCATACAATTTTCCCACGCTAAGTAGCTCAACATGCGGCCTATCTTTCCTTGTAGTTGCGCACGTGATTTGGACCGAGTCTTCCCAAAGAAATATGTATACATTATTATGAACAATTTTATTTATTTTCATTCGAAAGTCGTGAAAGAAGTTTGAGCGGGAAAGTGAAGCATGTGCGCTTGTTTATAGCTCAGTGCGCAAGCGCTGAGTCTCGTCACTCGCAAAATGGTGTTTGTTTATTTTTTTCATGAAGTGATTTTTTGTCGGGTTTTGATTAATGTAAGTTTGACATTGATGGTACAGGCTCATATTGTTTTTTCTTGGAGCATAAATTTACCATCTAATGTTCGGAGGGCTTAAACACAAGGATTTGTCGGATAATATGTGAATATGTATCATGCGATCGGGTGAGTGTGGAGCCTCGCAGTCATTATACGGCAAAAGTAGTGGTTTACCGTTGGGCGAGGTATGCAGACCTCGCCCAATTTATCTGTGCTACCACTGATGTAATTCATCCAACCTGATCAATGATTGTTACAAATGTCTATGTCTGCAAGCTGAAAGCAATGTGATATAGGAAGTTCTTCAAAGTTGAAATACTTTTGATCTAGCATTTAATCATGCATTGTTTTCAAAATGTAAGCATTGTATCAGTTGAATTCTCTTAAAAGCTGGCTTTTCTATGTTATTACTTCTAGCAGTTTCTTGCGGATTGAGTTTGAAAGTATTGTTACTGTAGAATAGGAAATTTTTTGCGCCACATTAAATTTTTGCTATAATCCCAGCCACGATAAAACGTGAAAATTAGATGCATACTAAATGTTTCTTGGTGATCTTATACTAAGAGTGTATATGCTTGACCGTGAATAATCGGTGCCGCAAATGAAGGCCCGAGCCATAAAACGGTGAAAATTGCAGTCCGTGAAAATTTCCTGTTCTACAGTACTTATTCTTCTAGCTTCAGAGGAAAATGTCATTGTAAAATTAGGTCTAACATCATTGCTAGGGCTTTCTGTTAGGCCACTCTTTTCCATTCTGAGTTTCTGTATCGCAAGCACGGTTACAATTTCTTGATATCGATGTGTCCAGACTACCACAGACTCCACAGTCCCATGACTCCCTACTCATTTTAGTAACCTACTCATTTTAATAAACTACAGTAAGCTTCATATGAATTCTAGAACTTTTGCTCTCGGTCAGTGCCAGTCACACATCATCACTGAATAAAGTCTCGGAAGATAGAACTCCCTGTATCATTGTATTTTCATCATGGCATTGGCTCATTTCAGTTCACATTAAGTGGGGGAAAGAAAAATTCCAGAATGTGGAGTGCAACACTGATGAGCCTCCGATTTTGTTCAAGGCGCAGATCTTTGCGCTCTCTGGCGTTCAACCAGATCGTCAGAAGGTGATGGTGAAAGGCGTTGTGATCAAGGTGCGTCTCAGCCTCTTTTTGTCTTGTTCAATTTTACATGCTTTCTCTGCAGGATGATGACTGGGGTTCAGCTAAGATCAAAGATGTGAGTCAATCATCATGCTTCAACCTCCTCATTGCTTCTCTGTTTATTCTGTTAGGGAATCATGATGATGATGATGGGAACTGCGGAAGCACTGCCCCAGGAACCGGCCGGCAAGACCGTGTTTGTAGAGGATATGAGTGAGCAGCAGTTGGCTTCAGCTGTGAGCTCTCAAACAACTAAATGAGTCAGGATTTATAAGGATTTTCCACAGCTTGAGTTGCCAAGTGGTTTGACAAATTTGGGAAATACATGTTACATGAATGCCACGCTGCAGTGTTTGCGCTCCATTCCAGAATTGAAGGAGTCGCTTTCAAAGTAAGCAGATAATATTGTGTACAGGAGGGAGAGTGACCTTTTATTGTGATCTTACAGGTTCAGCAGCCATGGCCCCAGTAGTGGTCTGTCTGTGGAAGACTCGATCACTGTGTGTAAGTGGCTCCACTTCAATTAAAGACAAATCAACAATGGAAATCCTTGGTGATTAACATGCTGAACTTTTTCATTGCAGCCATCGGAGACCTTTTCCGCAAGATGGATGCAACATCCGCTGCTCAGCCCCCCTTCATCATGCTCAGCGTTCTCCATTCGTCATTCCCTCAATTTGCTGAGAAAACTGAGCAGGGGACGTTTCAGCAGCAGGTAAATGACCGCTCCCACCGCATGCCTCTTCACTCCATGCTTATACCTCTCAGGATGCGAATGAGTGCTGGACGCAACTCGTACGCTGTATGCAGAAGAAGTTACCAGCATTGAAATCATCTGAAGATTCAGCTCAGGTCGTTATTCTCATGTGTCTTCTGTTGTGTATTCTATTTCATTCCTCATGCAGGCCTCTTCTGCTTCTAGCAGTCAGGGATTCATTGATCAGTACATGGGAGGACAATTTTCCAACACGTATCCTTATTTATGATATTATTATAAATTTACTGCTTGCAAATGCACTCCTTGACCTCTCTTAGCATGAAGTGCATAGAGAGTGAGGATGAGGAGCCTACCCATTCCACTGAAGTTTTCTACCAACTCAGCTGCTTTATTGAGAAGGGTGAGGTTTTTGGGCGTTCATTTTTTCATGAGATCAGAAAGTGATAATTTTTTTTTTTTTTTTTTTTTTTCTCTTCAGAGGTCAAATACTTGGCAACTGGTTTGAAATCAGTAAGTTTGTGTTTGGGTTATTGAAGTGAGTGATTCATTTGGAAACTTATTTTCATTTCAAGAGACTTGAAGAACATATAGAGAAGAATTCCCCTGTTTTGAATCGGAACGCTCAGTACACCAAGACCGTGAGTGCATTTACATATTAAATTTGGGTGAAATTGCTGTTATACCAAATTAATGGGATAGTTTTTTTTTATAATGCAGAAGGTTTGATAATTATTTGGCTTTTTAAAAGTTGGGATGTGTTGTTTCAGAGCCGAATCAGCCGCCTGCCTTCATACCTTCCCATTCAAATGGTTCGCTTTTATTACAAAGAAAAAGAACAAGTCAACGCCAAGATTCTCAAGGTGAGGCGGTAGTCAGCCATTAATGCCACGTCTTTCAACAACTTTCTTCTGCCGCCAGGACATCAAGTTCCCAATGCAACTTGACGTTTTTGACCTGTGCACTGAAGAGCTCCAGCAACGCCTCATCCCTGCACGTTCTCAATTCAAGGAAATTGAAGACTTGAGAGTTGAGCAGATGGAACAGGTACACATAGGTTGCATTCAGGTCGTTAACCCCTGCTTGTATTTGATCTCAGGTGAAAGCAAAGGGCGATCAAACCAAAGGCAAGAATGCAGAAAAAGATGCTGTCACGTTCAAGCAGCCGTTCTCTTTCCCCGATGGTCAGTCTCTCTCCTCCCCCTTCCCCTTTCCTTGAGCTCCGTATTTCTTCTGCAGATCCTGGATCCAGCAACAGTGGATACTATGAACTGCAAGCTGTGCTCACTCACAAGGGAAGGTCTTCATCCAGTGGTCACTATGTCGCGTGGGTTCGCAAGACGGGAGGTGCGTCAGTAGTGTCTCGCTTTGTGCCTTGCTTTCATTTGTCTTCAGATGATTGGCTGATGTTTGACGATGATGAAGTGACGCCGATGCAGTCTGAAGATATCCTCCGTCTTTCTGGAGGAGGTTGGTTTTTTATGACTTACTCGTCAGTGTTTGATTGTGCTGTGTTCGCAGGAGACTGGCATTGCGCCTACATCCTTCTCTACGGACCTCGTGTTCTTGAGCTGCGTGAAGGAGAAGTATTGGGGAAGAAATCAAGTGAGGAGAAGATGGAGACCAGCGAGAAGAGTGGAGGGGAGAGCAAGATGGAAACTTCATAAAATGCCTTGATGCTTCATCATTCGTATTTCTTTTTGGGCTGAATAAATTCTGCATTGTCGCTCATATTGTCTTGCTCTTGATTGCTCTCCCGGGGGTTCAGAGTTCAGATGGCATTTCTTGTATAATTTCATTTACTAAACATCTATATGTATGGAATAAGACTGGCTGTTCCAGCTCTTGGGTAAAGGATTTTTACCATGGATATTTATAATTTTGATTGAATAATATGTAAATGTCCATGTAAATCGGCATAGCATCGGTGTCCATTGTGCTAATGTCATTGCTATTTAATTAAAATATTCATGCTTTTAGCATGCATATTTTAGATGTGTGAATGAAACAATTGCTGGTTTGGTTGGATAAAGCAGTCACTTCAAGTCGATAAGACAAAAATCACATCCCATTAGGCCATTATCCAACCATACAAATACAATTGCATAAACATGTATGTATCGACAGTACCGTACGTATACTGTACATACTAGTTCATAAACTTCATATATTCGTACAGAGAGGGCAAAAGGTAGTCTCTATACTCCATGTTAAAAACAAAACTCTAAAATGTGCCAAAATGTATCAATTATTCCGAAAAATATTTACCTTGTATGGATTGCTCTCATTTTTGCAAAGAAATAGTAGAGTGGTGTGTGATCACAAAAAAAGCTAAATCAAATGAGCGTATTGGATCTGTTGCATGGCGCTTCAATCCAAACTGTGGTTTGTTTTGATTTAAGGAGATAAACATTAGTGCTACTGTTATAACAATAGCACTGTCAAATAAAACAAAATTACCAGTGCCGTGCTTTATTTGTGCGTCCAATGAAGCCTATCCCTGTTTGCCGTCAAAAGTGGGAAATATCGTGGAATGTTGAATGTACTCTATTAATTGAGATAAATCGGCATAGATGTTGATGAAATTGTAATATAAATTATAGTTTTTTTTTTTTTTTTTTTTACCCTCTTTTACTGCCACTCTGTATATTACATATGTTATCATTATATGGTTGGGTTATGATTTATATAATATGTATACCGTATGCATGCTTGGGCGATGATAGACAGCATGGGAAATTGACAGTTCCACAGGAATTCGCTTTTCGCCCTCCTCTGAACACTTTCCAGTAAGTTTATCACTCTGGTGTCTAGATTCGCACTATGCATGGTCGTACTCCGGGTGTGGCCTAACCAGACTCTTGAAAAAGACGTATAATTTTTGACGGATATATTATATTTGTTCTTTTACAGCGTATTTTGCCTCAAAGCCAATGTTTCATTTTTTTAACCAAGAGGTGAACATTAACTGTGCAATTATTTTGCTTGCACATAATATAATTATGAACATTTTAAATCGGGCCTAGCAATTTGTTTTTATTGTCAAAATAATGAGCCTTTGTGTCGATGAAATAATGAACACGTTGCATTATTATGGAGTGTACAGGGTTTTTATCAACCGGCCCCCGAGTGTACGGAAGGCGGGTTATCATAACGCATCTTTTTGTTAACCCTTCTCGGCTTCTGAGTCGGATGGTTTCACTTTCACTTAATGACAGATGGTTGTGAAATCACCATGTTGCGGCTGTGCTGCTAAATCGTTGTGAAATAAGTGATTAATTGATCAAGTTACAAACTGCGCACATTAAGCATTCACGAGGTATTTGCACTGTTTATCTCATCATCTTGAATTCCGCTTCCTATCAGGACCACCTTAACGGCTTAACCCCCTACCCACGGCCATCCCCTCCCCACTCCAGTCAGTGAGTCACCATGTAGCTTGCGTATATTATAATTATCTATATACTATATTATATATTGCACTTATACTATATTAGTATATAGTATATATTGTAGTGCAGTAGTCAGTGTAGTGTGTAATCCACTAATCACCAACACCATTGAATCCAATCACCACTGTCACCAGTGAACAGGCTTTGGCTTTGGTGACCTGGTGACAATGACTGACAAGCCAAAAGGTCAATGTCACACTCACAGTCGATGATATCATGATTCTGGCTGATCACAGTGACTGTGTCTCATACCAGTATTCATAGGCGCTGCCCATGCACACACTCACACTCCTGGAACATTTTGGGAGTCACGTATGTAGACGAGTTCATCATGATCATGTTTACGTGTGTAATCTGAGTAATTTCTATGGCCACTCAGCATAGGCGTCATGATTCAGCCTTTTGTAGCCTAATGTTAAGTAATCGGCGAGAGTACGTTATGCTAAATGTTATATTCTTTGTGCTCATTATGTATGGTTTAGAGACTTTCATCACTCAAATTAGGCCAATCTAATGGTCTGCCATATAAATCTAGCCTATCCTTATGAAAAATTGCCCTTCACCAATAATATTATTTACACTAGCCTATTAATTTTCACATGAATAAATCACAAAACATTTAATCTAATCATATCTCACATCAGTATAGTTCTTCAGTTTTCAACTCTTTGTACTACGCCAGCCTGATTTTGTGAAAGGCGCAAAATTTCAATCCGAGCTACGCGCTGCTGGCGGATGTTTACATTGCTTGACGTTTGCGGCTGCCCGCATTTTTCTTAGTAAAAGTAGGATGTTGGTGATATAAAAAAGAGTTTAAATGTAAAACCCAGATTGGTTGTTGTGGCCTCTTGCAAAATAGCAGGCTACAGCATGGACGATGTTATATTTGGCTGATTATTTGAGTGAAAATTGTAAGAAACCGAGGATCTGAAATTTTAATTTGTGTGGACTATTTAAAATTTCAGATCCCCGGAAGCAGTAGGGCAGTTCCACTGGCAATCAGGATCCGCCATAGTATAGGGCTACACTCAAATATGCGAGGCTAATTGGCTGGCAGACTCACTGAGTGGTGTATAATAGTATTATTATATAGTCGACCATCATTAATCTCGCCAGGTACCTTCTCTATGATTCCGGTCGGATTATTGAGGGAGTCAGATTAACAATTTCGACTGGAGTTCCTGAATGGGGTTATTATGAAGTGTAGCTCATCACAAATATCAAAGCAATAATGCACAGAAGAGAAGTAAACAAATACGATTAGATTGTGATTTTTTTTCTCTTAATTATATACATGGGTTTAGGGATAATTTATGCTATTCTAAACTGTCCTGACTGCTCCTGCTTACCCATATTAGCCAATCGGACGTACAGAGTGTGATGACCTTTAATTAATGTTTTCACACCTTGCACGTTTTAGGGCCAATAAAAATCAAGAAACGCTCACCTTGTGCAGATACGCAACCAGCGCCGACGCAACCCTTTTGTGTCGATGTAATTAATTGCTAGGTTCTGTGTTTGTGAGACGACAGTTAACCGACTCGCTTCATTAATTGATCGTCCATTAAAGAAGCCCCTCAACACGCCAACAATGAAGATCATTTTTTGCGACAGTTAACACCTTTATCAAAGCAGATTGTTGCCTTTAATATCAAATGCTTTAAAATGAACACAAATATTCTTTTTTTCCTGGGCAATAACCTTTGAACGATCGTGATTTCTGTAGTTCAAACATCGAAAGGATGATGCCGACATTAAGGGAAACTGCAATTTGGTCGCCAAAAATTGAAGTCGGAGTAGGAAATTAAGGGAATCGGATTAATAAGTCTAATTAGCATTGTGACAGATCTGTTTCCGAGCATCAAGTCGGATTATTAAGGGAGTTGGATTAATAAAACTCTGATTAATGAGGGCCGACTGTAGTTCATTGAAACGTTGTACAGTCTCACATAGACTTTTATCATTGTTTTCACCCTAGGGTCTACATACTTGGGTTGCGACTGACCTAGTTATTAATCAGCGCCATAAACTTCAATTATTGACCCTCAATCAATCATGACATCAGATATCTTGACATTCACAGTCAGACCTCGTTAATGCTTGGTTCCTTGGCTTCCTTGGTTCCCATGGAGATATAAACAAGGCTGGATTTCGAAAAAAGGACGGATTAACGTGGTCTGACTGTATCTAAATTTTGACTGATATTAAATAGTGCTGCTCTTCTTACCAGATATGAATTAAGGTACTTAATAATTAGTCACATTTTGCCAACTTTCAGGAGTCAGCACCAATATGGCGCTACCAAGGCTGACAGGTGCGCTGAGAGCATTTGCTGACGTTTCGGCTTCTGATTCGGAGCACTTTGAGCCGGATGCGTCGGCAAAACTTCGAAAGAAGCGGCAGCAGCAAGCAATGCGTCAGTCAGAGGAAGGTCTCTCATGGCAACAATTGGTGAAAGTCATCAAGAAGCAAAGAGGAACAGAGGAAAAGGTCACAAGGTCACTGAGAGACCTCACTCAATCCGCCCATGACATTGGTAACGACACTCTCCGGTGTCTTCTCTGTTTGTTAATCTCTCTGTTTGCAGTTGGTGAGGAAGCCTCTTCTGATGTCATTGAGAGCGGATCTGCATTTCTGTTTGAAGTTTTCTGTGGTTCAGAGCACGTCTCTCACCACCACACGACTAAATTGCGAGGCATGTTTGGTCCATTTCCCGCTAACGCTGCCACCAAAGCGTGTCGTGCAGTCAACCGCATTGCAGAGTGGATTCCTGATGATGTTCTCCATGAATTACTTACGCAAAACTCAAAGACAAGCGTTGATGATAGTACAGAGTTTGGGAAAAATCTCAAATTCCACCCGTGGAAACCACAGTCGAGCGAGGTTTATGAATGGATGGATGAGGAATCCAGTGATGAGGAGGCTGGATCTCTCTTTGATATGAAGTATGTGAGCCAAGGAGGCGCTTCTGCTTCTGCTGGGGCCAGCAAGGAATCTGAGAAAGTTGGTGGCCATTGGCTCAGGAAGAAAGTTGAGTTGGCATTTGGCGGACCAGAGACTGGCATTGGCATGTCAATAACAGACGTGTGCAGTCATATCTTTGATGTGCTCAGTTCATCTAAATCTGATGCAGAACTTCAGAATGAGGTCAGTCAGGCGTATTTTACATGAAGGGGCTTAATTTTTCTTGCCTTATAGTTCTTTGAGCTGCTAGGATTTGACAGATTTGAATTGATTCAAGAAATGCTGGAGAATCGGAAGAAATTGATTGCATCTGCTTTTGATTCAGCCGCAGATTATATGCTGAATCAGCCATCTGATAAAGGTCAGGATATTGCTCTCCCTGCATTCTTGATTAGTAACGCTTGATTGCACAGGTGCCCACATCAGGGACCACAGCCGGCCTGTGATTGGTACGCAAGTTGTAGTGCAGGTAGGTTCTGGCGAACTAACTCTCTGACTGTCCTGTTAACTTACTCACTGTGCTCTGAATATCACTTAAGTCTGAAGATGAGAAACAGTTCAGAAAACTAGCGAGAAGAGAGGAGAAGAAAATGGGCAAAAAACGCGATGAAGAGGAGAGCCAATTAAAAACTCTCGGCTTTGACCCTCAGCGCATGAAAGCACAAAGGTGAACGCCCTCTTTTTCTGTATCTTCTCAATATTTTTCCTGTGCAGGGAAGCGGCTTTATACGCTGCAGCCACTGCTCCCATGTTCTCGCAAGGAATGGGGAGGAGCACAGCAGCCCCACCGAAATATCCGTACGTGTTTGATGCATACGCGGAAGCAAAGCAATCTTCATCTTTCATAGGAGGCAGCAAGGTGGGCTTTGTTGATAACGATCAACTCACTACTCCGTCAATATTAATTGCAGATGAACTTGCCGGTCGGTTTTGATCGTGAAAACAACAAAGATTACGAGGAAGTGAATATTCCTCCCAGTGACCCCCCACCCGTGCAGATTGGAAGAAGGCTAATCCCGATCTCTGAGTTGGATGAGGTACTTCTCTCTTTTGCCTTTTTCTCCTGTGTGGAGATTATATTATTGTAGATTGGACAAGTGGCGTTCAGTGGCATGAAGAGTCTGAATCGCATTCAGTCAGTTGTTTTTGAGACTGCGTACAAGACGAATGAGAACCTCTTGATTTGCGCTCCGACTGGCGCTGGAAAGACCAACATTGCTATGCTGACGGTGGTACATGAACTCAAGCAGCATTTGTCTCAGGGTGTTATCAAGAAAGATGAATTCAAGGTGCTTATCATAAGTATCATTATTATACATCACTTCTTTCCACCTTTTCAGATCATTTATGTTGCTCCCATGAAAGCTTTGGCTGCGGAAATGGTTCGCAATTTTGGTAAAAGATTGGAGCCGTTGGGAATCGCTGTTCGGGAACTGACGGGAGATATGCAACTGACAAAAAAGGAGATCATGAACACACAGGTATGTGGCTGTGAACGGAGATAATTAGCAGGGTAGAGACATGTATTACTGTGTGCTTTGGTGTTTGGAATGTTGGTTGAACTTTCATTGACAGATGATTGTGACGACGCCAGAGAAGTGGGACGTAGTGACGAGAAAGAGCACAGGAGACGTGGCACTCACGCAACTGGTCAGACTGCTCATCATTGATGAAGTGCATCTTCTGCATGATGACCGTGGCGCTGTTATAGAGAGCTTGGTCGCAAGGACTCTCAGACAGGTCAATAATTTGAAAATTAAAACAAGCAAATCTATATGTTTCTCTGTTTTCCAGGTGGAGTCTTCCCAGAGTATGATCCGTATTTTGGGTTTATCTGCCACGCTGCCCAACTACATTGATGTTGCCACTTTCCTGAATGTCAACCCTTACACGGGTCTTTTCTCGTTTGACGGTCGCTTCCGACCGGTTCCTCTCGCGCAAACCTTCATTGGTCAGCCAGGAACTGTCAATCTTTCAAAATTTCATTTTTGTGAATTTTCTAGGCATCAAATCCATCAATCGGATGCAGCAGGTGCAAGATTTCAACAGAGTTTGTTATGATAAAGTAGTAGCTCATGTTGAAAATGGCTACCAGGTATCTTTGAATTTCCCGAGTTATCGTTATGTGTCACTTACCTACTTTTTTAAGGTCATGGTTTTTGTGCACGCTCGTAATGAAACCGTACGCACAGCTAATGTTCTGAGCGACATTGCAAAGAACAGCGGAGACAGTTCTCTCTTCAGTCCTGAGCAAACCCCAAGATATGGAGACGCTTTAAAGCAGGTATGCAGTTATACGAGTGCATTTGGGGTTTTGATTGACCTCTTTTGAAGATCTCGAAATCGAGGAACAAGCCCCTTCGAGAACTTTTCCCCGACGGCTTTGCTTGCCATCACGCTGGAATGTTACGCCAGGATCGTAATCTTGTTGAGCGCTTCTTTTCTGAGGGCCACATCAAGTGCTTGGTGTGTACAGCGACCCTCGCATGGGGCGTTAACCTTCCCGCACACGCGGTCATCATCAAGGGAACTCAGTTGTACGACGCCAAAAAGGGAACTTTTGTGGACCTGGGAATCTTGGATGTCATGCAGATTTTTGGCAGAGCTGGACGTCCCCAGTTTGATAAATTTGGCCATGGCACCATCCTGACCACTCACGAGAAGCTCTCCCACTACCTGACCCTGCTGACCCAGCAGAACCCAATTGAATCGCAGTTCAATGTCAGCTTAACTGATAACCTTAATGCCGAGGTCAGTGGTGCTATTTCTCCCTAGTGACGCCCTGAGATCTGTTTGTTACTTAGGTTTCTCTGGGCACCGTGACAAGCGTTGCTGAAGCTGTTCGTTGGTTGAGCTACACCTACTTGTACGTGCGCATGAGGATCAACCCCCTGGTCTATGGAATTCCTTACCAGTCCTTGCAGGTAACAGTTTAAACTGTGTTATGTCATCACTCTCTGTGATTCTTGATTGAAGGATGATCCAACCCTGGAAGCACATCGCTCTGACCTGATCATAGGTGCGGCTAGGATGCTGGACAAAGCTCGAATGATTCGCTTTGACGAGCGGACACAGACCCTGAATCCAACTGACGTCGGTCGCACGGCCAGTCACTATTACATCAAGTATGACACTGTTGAGGTGAGTTGATTGATCATGTGTCATCAATTTCACTGATGCCTGTATCCAAGGTTGTCAATGAGATGTTTGGTCAAGTCATGTCTGAAGATAAAGTCTTTGAAATGGTGTCCAAATCGCAAGAGTTTGAGCAAATCAAGGTAAGATTTTGATGTAAGATATCTCTTTATCAAATTATTGTTATCAGGTGCGTGAAGAAGAGATGGGAGAGTTGGAGATGCATTTATCCGAGCATTGTGAAGTGCCTGTGGCAGGAGGTCCTGAGAATTCACACGGCAAGACCAGCATCCTTCTCCAGACCTACATCTCTCGAGGAAATCTGGAAAACTTCTCCCTTGTGTCCGATTCCGCGTATGTCGCTCAGAATGCGGCGAGAATCATCCGAGCGCTGTTTGAGATGGCTGTGCGCAAGGGCTGGCCTATCATGGCCGGTCGTCTCTTGCAGCTGAGCAAAGTTGTAGAGAAACGGCAGTGGGGATTTGAAAGCCCCCTCAAGCAGTTCCCGATGCTCAGCTTTGAAATTCTCAAGAAGATCGAGGATCGCAGACTCACTGTGGATCGTCTGAGGGAAATGGAAGCTCAGGAGATAGGTAATTAGTTACAACGCCTTTTTATTTCCTTCACTCTGACTGTTGTGCGTTCTTCAGGGCATATCATTCATCACGTTCGCATGGGAAGCCGTGTGAAACAATGCGTTGAACAGATACCGCAGGTGTCCTTGGAAGCCAGCATTCAGCCGATCACTCGCACCGTGCTCAGGGTGAGACTCAGCATCGTGCCCGAGTTCCAGTGGAACGACAAAGTGCACGGCTTGGGCACAGAGCCGTTCTGGATTTGGGTGGAGGACCCAGACAACAACCACATTTATCATTCCGAGTACTTCATGATGCACAAGAAACATGTAGGGTAAAAGCAAAAATCATTCCACTGACCTCACGACCTTCAATGCAGGTACAGCACAAAGAGACGCAGTACCTGGTGTTCACCATCCCCATCTTTGAACCCCTCCCCAGCCAATACTATGTCCGTGCCACATCTGATCGGTGGATGGGCTCAGAGAATGTGGTTCCCATTTCATTCCAGCATCTCATTCTACCAGAGAAGCATCCTCCCCACACCGGTGATAATCTCGTCAACTTGAATTGTTTTCTCATTACCTTTTTTCCTACACCACTCAGAGCTCCTGGATCTGCAGCCTCTGCCTGTCACTGCCCTGAATGACGGCCGGCTCGAAGTGCTCTACAACTTCACCCATTTCAACCCAATTCAGACGCAGATCTTCCACACGCTCTACCACTCTGATTGCAATGTCCTCCTTGGAGCTCCTACCGGGTCAGGCAAGACCGTTGCAGCTGAAATGGCAATCTTCCGCGTGTTCCGAGAACAGCCAAAGAGCAAAGTGAGCACCCAGCACAATTCCTCTGCACTGTCTCAACTTTTTTTTCTAGTGTGTGTACATTGCACCGTTGAAAGCTTTGGTTCGAGAGCGTATGGAGGACTGGAAAGTTCGCATTGAGCAGAAGTTGGGCAAGAAGTGAGTTCTGTGCGGTTATGAGTGGTAGAATTATTGCATAATTCATGCAGAGTGGTGGAGCTGACGGGCGATGTTACTCCGGATATGAAAGCCGTGGCCAATGCGGATTTGATCGTGACCACGCCAGAGAAGTGGGATGGCATCAGTCGTAGCTGGCAAACCAGGAGTTATGTCAAAGCCGTAACTCTCATCTGCATTGATGAGATCCATCTCTTGGGTAAGACATTGTGCCAACACTTTCACTCTTCATGCAGTTTGAACGTCAGGTGAGGGTAGAGGCCCTGTGCTCGAAGTCATTGTCTCAAGAACTAACTTCATCTCCTCTCACACTGAGCGAAAAGTCCGCGTGGTTGGGTTATCCACTGCCCTGGCTAACGCCCGTGATTTAGCAGACTGGCTGGGCATCAAACAGGTAACCTGATAAATGTGAAATAATGTGCTTATTTTCCTGTTTCCTTCAGATGGGGCTGTTCAATTTCCGTCCATCCGTGCGACCTGTTCCACTTGAAGTTCACATCAACGGTTTTCCTGGCAAGCACTACTGTCCACGAATGGCCACAATGAACAAGCCAACCTACCAAGGTCAGTAACCTCTTCCCATGGGACGACCGTCGTAACTCTTCTGTCTCTTCAGCCATTCGCACTCACTCTCCTGCAAAACCTGCGCTCGTGTTTGTCTCCAGCAGACGACAAACTCGCTTAACTGCTCTTGATCTCATCGCATACCTCGCCTCTGAAGATAACCCCAAGCAGTGGCTGCACATGGCCGATCAACAGGTCAGTGACTTTGTTTCGCTCTTTGCTTATTTCTTCTGCCAGACTCAATTCTTTCATAAAATAATTCCTATCATGGGCTTTCTTGGCACTGTTTCAAAAGCTGAAGCAAACAAGCGCAGTCATGACTGAGTCACTGGACACTGAGGTGTTTTTATTTTGATTAATGTTTTTGCGATTGATTGATTTTAGCAAGGTCATATCGTGGAAATTAAGCCCTTGGAAATGTTGCATGTTACCATTTATCATGGCTATAGCTTATTGTGAGTGAGGTCCTGCAGCAATAATTGTTGGTGTATAAAGCACAGAATATTAGCCCTGCAGAAATTACACTTTTTATATTAATGCATATGGATTGCCAAGACATCTAGCTTTTCAGCTAACTCTGTTTGCTATGTGGGGATGCTTTTATGATCATGAATGGTTGAATGTTGAAATTGTTTGTGAACAGCATTACACCGATGGAAGCAACACGTAAGCTTCAGTCACTAAAGTGCCAGTCTAGCATGGCATCCTCCAAACCACTCTGATTGCTGCTATGTGCTCTCATTCTGATTACCAAATGTTATCAATTAGCCATTGCTTTAATTAATTAGAGGTGCCTTATTTCTCCATTCTGATCGTCGGTATCAAATCTATTAACTGGAGAAGAGCAATAAGTTGCTTCAAACTGTACCAATTATAAACGTTGGAATGGAATAATTAGTGCGCTTATACAGATGGCCTTCTTGTGATTGATGCGATTTTTTTTTCGATGCGTCAAAAAAAACCCAATCGCCTCGTTGCAAATGAGCAATTTCCTGTGGTTCGAGAACCCTTCAATCAACTTCATGGGAGAGAATGTCAAACAAGTTTCATCTGAGAAACCTTCCTTTGGAGCCACTCCGACCCCCTCGAACGTCGCAAAATACTCACTGCAATCTATGCCTGCATGGCACTGCTGCCCTTCCCTGAAATCAGATGTGTTTACAATTTTAGATGACATATGCCAAGATTCAGTCAAGTGACATAGCCAAATGATTTCTCTCTGCCATGTGTAATTAATCGTAATTGAATACCAGCTGCATAGATTATATCTGTCTTAATGATGCTCATTGGTGTCAACAGGTTCAGAGACTTGGAGCCATCGTTTATCTTGATCCACTGAGCTATGTAAAGATTAATTAATTTGTGGTTTGGCGAACGAAGGAGCCTCGCTGTGCTTGGGATGGAGTGGGCATTGCATGGCTTCGTTTGATATAACGTCATGCCAGCCACACTGATGCCTCGCTTCATTCATTAATTCGATCATACACGACTGTGTATATCAACAGCAAAGCAGTGGTCCCTAATTCGTACAAAGTGCCATGTTTCCCTGTGTCAAAGCCATGCTTGCTGAGCTATGGATCGGTCTCATTGCACGTAGTGTCTGTTTAGACTCGTCTTTTGTTTATCACCGAGTGTTACAGAATATAATCATATCATGATGTTTGATGCGGTAAAACTCGATTTTATGGTTTATGGTCTTTTTGAAACATGGATCACAAGACTCTGTCTGCAACAGGAGCCTTAAAGGAAGTCTCATCTTTATTAGATTAGAGTCCAGGTAAACAGTACTTGTATGTAACCGGATTTAATTAGGCCTTGCAATTATATGATTATTTATCCCGTGGAACTAATTTTGTGCTGAAATTTGTGAGAGACTGCAATGCCAAACAACTGATTTCCAAGTGTTATTGAGACTTCTAATATTATATCAGCTGTACGTTCATTAAAATAATTACCGGTATACCAATCAGGGAATAAATGGGGGTTTTTTTGCCGTAAAACATCTGGTGATATATTATTTTAAACTCTATTGTGAAAATGTGCTTTTACACTTGTCTGCCACGTTCACATCTGGTTTAGAACTTCGTCATCGTTTCAGAAATAAGAAAAATAAATCTGCTGTTTCGTGTGTATCTTATTTTACCAAATTTACCGAGTCACTTTTGAGTGCAAAATCCACGCAGAAGAAAAACTGACTCGGCGGCAATCGGTGACCCACTGCAGCCAGTGGCATACATTTCTCCCGCTTCTCCGTATAATGAATACATAGGCCTTAGAGCTCTAATAAGATTTTAATTTATTGAATATATTCTTCAGACGTGCTGATTTTAATTGCAAATTAGCTTGAAGCTACTGGTTGTTCTAATATGGAAATGGCCTCGTGTACATGTTCACACTTTGTTTGGACTCCTGAATAAATTGCATGAATTTAATACCGAGTAAGACGAATCTTCATGTTGATTTGTTCGAATCATTTATACATTCATAATGAATCCGAATCCTAACTGATTAATGTCTTATTTCCGTAAATAAAGATAATAAAGCTAAAGAACTTCAAGCCCTCTCTATCCACGGCCATTTGTTTGGTTGCCTGTACCTCTGTAAGGAAAGCACTGCAAATATTCACGAATGTGACTGACAACCGCCCCTCTCCCCGTTATTCTCAAAATCACCACCAAACGAAGTGCTGGTGTTATCAGCGATTGTCATGTTTAAATTAGCATGCATAATCAGTTCAGATGTTAATAATATGCTAATGACTTTGATAAGGAGGTCTCGAGTGCCATGCTGGATTGGAACTCTTCATTTTCAGAGCCAGGTCGAGAAATATCGCTTATGTTTATAGGATTCCTAATGCCATTGTTACAACATACACAATAAGAATAATTGTAACGGAGCAGTTGGGGGGAAGGGTGTGGGGGCTATATCTACACACTGTGTCTGTGCTGCCAGAGATATGCTCAAGACACAGGATTGTAAAAAACCATTGATTGCATCGGTATAGACAGAATGCCGTCTGAATATTCTCATAATGTGATTGAGGATCTCACAGCTACGAGTAGGCTAGCATCGGTGGAAGGTAACCGAATGTTTAGGTATTTATCATTCTGATCGTCAAGGGGCTTTTATTACACGATTCAATCTATCGCGTCATTCAATTACCAGTGCCTCATTTACCTGTGTTACGCTATGTTACGTTCTAATCGTATTAGAGGTTCTGTTACATGTAGTAGTAACTGTAAGACTATAATGCCTGCATCATCGTGCGAAATATAGCACCGGTAATCCGGTATGTGACTGCTTATGACTGCTTGGAGATGATAAAAAGAACAAAGGCCACAGTGGGGCGACTGACTCGGGAACGGCTCTTTAACCCGAAAGCTCACCAGTCCGAATACTGGCGCCCGTATCATGCGATTGGTTTGGGTGGAGCCGTAAAACCCCATCACGCATCACAAGTCCGAATTCTCAATGGTTGTTTGGGACTTAGCGTTTTGGACTTTTGGTTTCTGTTAGGGTTATGACTTATGTACATGTATAGGAAATTCGGACTTGTGAGTATTTGGCTGATCCATCGCAACTGACTCTGGCACTGTCCGGCGTGTCATATATGCGACCAATGGAATAGGAATATACATGTAATTCTAAATGAGGTATCTTTGCTTTTGGTTGTCAATTTTCGGTAGGACTGTTTCTTTCATCAACACGAATAAGGGTGTAAGTGTATCAGCGTGATTGCCGATAAAATGTCCCATGTGATGTAATAGATTATTGACGGTGCTAATTAATCAGATGTATAGCTAATGTCGCGTACTGGCTAATTAGCGCGATGTGTTCCGTAAATTCCACGCATTGCCGTTCTTATATGTAATTGCGATCGGCGGATTTCACTCTCTTCGTAGCTGATAACATATAATTATTTAATTACTGTCATTTAATAACTGAGCGTGATTGGGTTTTATGCGATCGCAATCAGCTTGGGATCTGAGGTCATATAATTATGGGCGAATGGAATATTTATTATAGAATGGAATAATTATATTAGAGTACATTGTACATGCATTCAGTCGTCCCCTCGTTGTAGCTTCCTTTTCCTTACATACTGTATCTATTATGTATAATTATTATTGGACACCAAAAAGGAAAAACAGAAAATAGAAACGAAAAAAAGAAGAAGAAGAATTCTGTTACTAATTTATGGAAGATCCCACCAAATGACTTCATTTTTAACATTGCTTACTGAATAGCTGATTATAGAAGAAAGAACAAAAAATTGATTTTTTTTTTTCAAGCCCTGAGAGTTATCGTCGGCGGTTCTAAGCATTTTCCGTGGTTCTAAGTGCATTACTTCCATCGATTCCCGTGCAATAACGCCGATCGTCAATATTGAACACCCCCCTCCCCTGCAAATCCTTCGTTCGTTCGCCGCATTCAATATTTATGCCACGTTATCTTTTTGGTCCAAATGCTTAACATTTCAATTCGTCCACGCTTCGCATGCTGACGCATAATTCAATTCACTGAAACCAGAATTTTTGTGTTCTTCTTCCTTTCATTGTTTGCCTCTTTCGCTGTCCTCGTTTTGCCGACTGTTAACAGCGTGGAATGGCGCTTAATTCTCGTTATTTTGCGTATTGATTAGCAACGGAATGGACACAAAGCACGCGATGTCAGAGAATGATCAGAGCGGCCTTTGTTTCACGCGATCAGGCATCTTGTGTTTATCGGAGTAATCAACCATTGGTCAATAATGTCACGATTTATTGCTTCTCTTTCACATGGAGCATCATGGCGATTATGCGAATCATCAAATATGACGATTATGATTATGGTTTATTCGTTCATTTTTCTCCTCATCAGAAGGTCTTTGAGTCTCAAATCTAGCAGTGTTGAAATTTACAACCTTAAATTCCCAGTCATTTGCCTGTTCATTCTGTTGCCGTGTGTTTTCGTGGTGAACGCATCGCGGTCTGGACGCGCTTTATTAGAAATTACCGCGCTTTTAAAGTACATATACCAGTAGCAGGCAGTCAATGTGGATTCAATGTTGTAGATTTCAACATTGGGAGGCTTCTGACTACAGGTCCTCTCTGTATATATCATAATATTTTTATCATGTTCTGAGAGCTATAGAAAGACTACGTTATTGACTTATTGTCTTAGATTTTCGTTATAGTCGTTACATGTACAATTCGTGTCATGCACTAAATACCTGTTCTACACTATCCCATCCTGACCAGCTGGGCATGGTACTAGTACATGTACTACATGCAAACCGGTACTATGTTAAGAGGTCCTCTCAACATAGTGATACTTTGAACTATCGACCCTTCTGGCTGATTTGATTTGTCAGCATTGACAGTAACAGGAACCCTCTCTTTTTTACCCCCCTCATACGTCAGTGTTTTCTCTCCCAGTGTTCTGCAGGGGGCATTGTTCGTTATTGGGAATCATAAAAGATGCATGCTCATTGCGACAAGTGAGCAACATTTGTCAGAATTATTTATTACGTAAGTTTAGAAGGTGGTGATTAATACTGCTCACGTTATTAATTCTTTGTTATTTCTTTTCTTTTTTTCTTTTTTTTTCTTGGATAAAAAGCCCAATCTTAAACGAAGTTTGAATCCAATACATTCACTGAGTCGGTTCACGTATAATCTTCGGTATTAATCGTCTGCGATCAAATCCATAGGAGAGCAATGAGAACCGCATCACCTGTCGGATGTTGCCCGGGGGCATCCGGAGGGGAGGGGGCGGGTGGTGTCAGGGGGTGGATGTCCATTGCTGACCTCCCTTTGATGCTCGCTGCCCGCATTGAAGCCTCACAATCAATGCGAGTTTCTTCAACGTAATCAGCACTTTCTGCCTTCGCACGCAGCTTTCCCTGCAAGCACCCTATGCACATTTATGGACACGGAGGCGGCGGTGTTTTATTACTCGTAGAACACTGTTAAACTCTTACCGCGCGCGCAAGTTTACCACATGAGAGTTGCTATGCGTACTATGCATGCTCGACCCATCCGAAATCCTGGCCTTATTTGAGCTCTGCTATAATTACGTGTACCATGGTTGTATCGAAGCCTAACCGCATGAAACATGTGTACACACTTGTGTCCTGTTTTTGATTTTACCGCTTCATCTGTTATGAACAGTTATCTGACGGTGCCGTGAGCTGTACGTGCAGCGGCATGCATATACGCTTGATGAAGCCGCACGCGGATGACACACAGCGCCCGCATGCGACGCAGGCGAAACCACGCTGAGCTCATTCGCGCTCATTATCCACATCGCGACGGCCAATCTGTGAATGATCGGGTTACAGCAGCAGCAGCAGCAGCGTCTGTGGCTGCGCTGTCGTCGGCCTGACTGCGTTTTCAGAACTGACTGAGGTCAGAGGCAGCCAAGCGTGTCAGCCCTTTTAAGGATTTTTTTTTTTTCTTCTCTACCGTCTTCTACTTTTGCTTAACTCGTCACGAAAGAAGGATCTCACATGTGGCTCTTACAACCTTCATCAGTGGACGTACAGATTTGCCTCGTGAGGTACGTAACATGATTGATTCACAAACTTACTGAGTACTCAATGTCATCAGATGTCGAGTGCTTTGATCCTCCATTGAAGAATTAATGAATATTTCGTTGCTAGTGAAGTGTTTGTCGTGTGTTTCCGCTTGACGTTACTGGGGGCGGCCCGCACTTCACTTACTACTATAACATAACAACATGTAATTCTTTCTTGATTCAGCTTCCCGGTCGGTTATACAGCGTATGAAAATACTGAGCTGGCGCAATTAACGTTAAATCAGACTCAGGAAAACAAAAATTTAAGAAATTTCCTATTATAGCAATGCTTTTATGTTGCTCTATTCGTCTGTTCATTTTGTTTTCTCTTTCAGACGAGCGAAGAAGCCCACAGAAGCCAAGATTTCCTTGATCCTCTGAGCCTACCTAGTTCCACTAATTAGAAATGCAGCTCGGATCAATGTCTATTGAAAGCAAAGCCTGTAGGTGACAGTGTGCAATGAAGAGGCTCTCGGTCAAGGTCCACACTTGTTGATCTTCATTGATAAGCATTTTTCGATCTATGCAACATTGTTCTCGGTGTTGTGTGAACCGCTGGGGCTGACTTCCGTCATGATCTGCATACCGAGAATTTGCAGACCCAGATCCGGGTTCCGAACTTTCATCCTGATTCTGTGCGCTTTCTATTTAGCTGTTGTGTTTAGTTTTCACTCAACGTTACAAGCACCTAAAGAGGAAGGCAGCACTCACCGGCGGATACGAGGCAAGGAGGCCCAGAATCAGGACATGTTTGATGACATTCGCAACCGAGAGAGCCTGGAGTCGAAACGGATCGTGAAAGCGTACGTGGAAGAAGTGAAGAAGGAGATTCCTGACTACAGGGGGGTTCTGAAAAAGGAAGCCAAGGTGCAGAGCAACCCATACGGCCAGAAGGCGCTGGTCGCTAAAGTGCACTCCGACTTCAAGCCCTCCTCACCCAAACGCGATCATGAGGAGCAGTGCACTGGTCCTGAAGTGGATGAATTTGTCTTCCGCTATGTCACTCCAGAGGTCATCCTGTTTTCCGCTTACTGGGATACTCGTTTGAATGACTTTGACAACGTGAATGGCACGGCTATCATCCGCATCATGGCTATTTCCAGGAGAGGACCAAAGCCTCGCATTGCTTGCAGCTTCCCAGGAGTCGACGAGCTTTCCCCATTGCGGTTCTACGAAATGTGTGAGAATCATGGGAGACCTTGGGGCGGATACATTCTGTCCTGTGTCGTTCCCCATCACTTGCAGAGGGATCCTTTGTGTGCTGTTAACGTGACTGTCGACGGTCCTCAGACAGGGAACGGCCCCTGGCAAGCCAACGTCAGTATTCGATCTCTGAAGCCACGACGCACTCCGCATGAATTCGCGACTTGTGTACCTCCACTGTTCGGCAATGTGGGGATGCATCAGTTGAGTGAGTTTATTGAAACCAGCAGAATTCTAGGATCTGAACTTATCACGTTCTATGATTTCAATGTGGGAGACGAAACGAGGAAGGTTCTGGAATATTATGTCAACCAGGGAGTTGTGAAAATCATTCCTTGGATGCTTCCAGATGCTGTGACTAAAGCAATGTGGTACTATGGACAGATGCTCTCCATTCAAGACTGCTTGTACCGCAACATGCATTCGACCCGTTATGTGTCTTTCAATGACATCGACGAATTCATGGTTCCCCATGGTGTTAATCTCACCAATTTGGCCGACGTTGTCCGTGTCATGACAGAGCCCAAGACAGCGGGATTGTCATTTATCAGTGCTTTCTTCGATAAATTGAAATTAAACCAAGAAGATAAAGATCCAAAATTCGTCAATTTCACCTCCCTGCTGGCCATCAAACGGACGAGGAAGTTCAGCAATATTCGAACCAAATGCATGGTGCGGTCAACGCAAGTCTTTGAAAAAGGCATTCACCATGTTAGCAAACCAATCTTTGCTGATCTCGCCATTCGTAAAGTGCCTGAGTCCGTTGCATTCCTTCATCATTACAGACAATGTGTTGCCAATTTCGGCATGGACTGCGTACACATGCAAGAAGACCGGACAATGTTGCGGTACGAGTCCGCAATTGTGGAGAATTGCAATTTAGCGAGACAAGAGCTCTCAGTGCGGCTCAGGTAGCTACCGAACGTAATGCATTCGCTATCAGGTGTCCTTCGTTTGCTCACTGCTAATCCTCAGCCTTCTCGTGTGTCCTTTTTGGAGCGCAATCTATGCTTCTGAGTGCCTTATTTAGCCTAAAAGGTCTTTAACTGGATTACAATGGAAATTGCTGCAATTCTCTGCAGGAGTACAATTTTATTGATAATTCTAGTCTTGATTTTTTTTTTTTTTTTTTTTTTTTTTTAAAGAAGTGAAGCCTGCATTCCTGACTACTTTATTCCTCTTTCTTGCAGTTCTTGTCATAATCTACTGAAAGATGTTTTATTTTTATTTTCATAATTTAGATAATAATAATGATATTATAAAAATATATGGATTCGTACTAATGTCCATCATATCATAAATTCATAAATTTGATTTGAATTAACTACATGTACTAATTAAATGACTAAGCATTGCATTACAATGTTAACTAATCACGCAATGCCATTCCTGTATTTCTGTCTCATAATATGTTGGCACACTGTGATTCTCAGTTCATGGCATTCCAGAATTGCGAAGGTCAAATCAAGATTCCATGAGTGGCGGCGCCATATCCTGCAGCCCCGCTGTGCTCAGTGCTGATGTTGTCATTAATTAAGCATGATTTACTCTTGTCATGTTCATCCAATTACCCATTAGTCGTCTAACTCTGATTTACGCGACATTTCCACTGCGATATTACGCCTCACAACTCCTCGTAAGCGGTGCATTTTCAATTGTCTCTGTGTCTCTATGTGCATCACCATTTTTGCCTTGCGTGGATTCGTTTCATCCGACACTTTTTGAGATGTAATTCTTTTGCTCCATTATGTCAAATCGACGCGTTGGGTGAAGATTTGATCTCTTTTATTGTTGAACTCTGTTTTGTTGGGGAAACTTTTTATTGGTACCTGAAGATTAATGTTTTCCAAAGAACAAAATAAAATGGTCTCAAGCTCTGCGATTTCTTTCTTTCTTTTGTTAGCCAATAATTTTATTTGAAAGTTTTTTTTTGTCACATCTCATCTTCACTTTAAAAGTTGTGAATGCGGAAATTTTGTTCTGGTATCTACATCAAGATGTCCATTATATTCTGTCGTAGGGGAATGAGAGCAAAGACTATTCATTAAGATGACTAGTCTTTTGGATGAGGGGGATATTTATGATTTACAATGAACTCCTTGCTTGATTGGTAGTAGATTTTCCTGCTGCAAGTCGTGAAATGCAAAACAGTGTAATCATTACACTGCCCGTAATATATTGCCATGTGGTGCGCTGTTATGTTCATACCTCTTAATCTTCGCCATACAAACAGAATTAAAACATTGAATCTCACAACATTATCGGTGTTGGTCTACCGCATTCGTTCTATTGGTTTCTGCATGCAGGTCGACATGTTGCGCATAGTTCTCGTTACTTGACCGTACATTTTCAATCCTAAATCTACGAAACGTCAATTCCGACATCGTTGCTGTTTCGTTGTCTTACGTCACTCAATCAGCATTCGCATCCATCCGTTTAAACATGCTTATGTTTCATGACAGAAGGGCATTTTCGGTTTGCGTTTCTTGTTCCTTGGCCAAACCAAGGAGCTAAGATAACATGTTATCTAAGCTCATTGGGCCCAACACGAATTGCGTGCGTCCTCGCGCGTAGGCCATCGATCGCTCATAATTCAGTCCCTAATAATTGAGTCATTTAGTTGACATATTTAATTTTAGATTTTACGAGCAATGAAAGAACATCATAAGATCGGCAACTGTTTATATGGTTGAGTGCAATGTGCGGGTCGGATTTAACAGATTCCAGATGGGAATTAACTATTAAAACACGTGAACAAGTGTTTTATATAATACGTGGCAGACTTGTAGGTTTTTTTTAAATGCCGAAAGTGGAAGAGTCTAGGAATCTGAATTCGCCCAAACGCTCACTGGGCAGTCGGTGGCCGTCCGCTGCGAACATAGAATCTAAGCGTAGAATATTCCCTGTGCTGTTGGGACATGAAAATATTTCGTTGTACTCACAAAATCTACGTGTTTTTTAGGATTTTAAGAAAAAAAAAAACCAAAAAAAAAAACCATCTCCTATGTTGCTTTGTTAGGATTTTTTATTTTTATTTTTTTGTCAACCGTTTCTCCGTATGTAACCGTGTTTTATTACGTCTATGAAGTATGACAATATCCGTGTCCGAAAATATTTTGTAGGTCAAAAGTCAAGGTCACAATGACCATAAATAAGTGACATGTTTGATCACCTCTATCTCATTCAATATTGATCATAAGGTTTTAATTTTTTGTTAAATTGTTCAATGCGTCATTTCCAACGACAGTGAGCTTTGATCGTGCTTTGCATGCTCAGTAGCATCATTATTGCGTAATAGTTGAAAGTGTGATTTTTCAAACTAATATAACTTCTTTGTCAAGCACGCTGTAATTTTCAGTGATAGTTGATAATATTATTGTTCTATCTAATTACAATTTCAATTATGTCACTACAAGATCAAGGTCGTTATGAGTTATGGCGTTTTATGGCTTTTGTCACCATCTAAGGCATCATATCCATAAATTACAGTTCATTTAACACAAAGCATTGCCTTTAGTTTCTGATCGATCTACATGTATTACAATAATTAATTGTGCACTTTTTGTGTGTGACAATCTGTGAATGTCCAAATATGGTCATAACCTAATTTATTACATTTCTTGTTTCATGATGGTTACTTTTGAAATCAAATTACACCATATATAGGCCAGGATTTTTATAATTGACATATTTGGTGTCAGATCAATATTTTACATGATATATTAATTACATTAAATATAGTTACCTAATGCTTATAAACATAAAACGTTATGTTTTTAATTATGAGTTCATTGTGGTTTCAATTTTTGTCCTCATTTGGTTCGTTTCTTTCTTCTTTCTTCCTCTAATTACTTCCCAAAAATTCTGTTCACGTCTCTGACCGATTTCTTGTTTTGTTTTGTTTTTGTTTTCCCAAATATAGCACTCGTACCACGTACTACAGGTGCGAGGCGGTGTGCTTTTTCTCGAACTAATACTAAATTTATTGCTCTTCGCCGCCATTTCCTTTGTCACGTTTTTCTCGATCTGCTTTTCTGGAGAAACAAAGAGGAAATTGTATTGTGACAGTTGCGTGGAGCTGCTCCTCCGTGACACAGTTCAGTGGTTCTTACTGCGGTGCCTCACTCAGCGTTGACTTCACCATTCGATGTTTCTCCCCTAGAAATTGATCCATGATCCGCTTATTACAGGCATTCGTCACTCTTGAAAGGAAAATCGTTGGGTTTGGTGCCGATGTCACGCAATATAGCATGCAATGTCTTGGAAAATGTTTCAAGTACATGTACTAACATGTATATAATTGTATAATTATATATAAGGCATGAGCACGGTTGGGTTCTGTGACTGTTTGCATCTCACTGATACAAAACGGGAGGAGGGATTTCATAAAAAATTTAAATTAAATTATAATAGGGATTTTAAATAATATGGCCTCGTATGAAACATAGGAGACTGACTGAATAGTGTCTTCTATTGGTGAAATCATAATATTCAACGCCATGTATAGAATGTGTGTTGTAGATTAATACGATTGTGCCAAGTGGGCACTTTGTACTGCCATTCATGGCTGAATATAGCTCAGCACCAAGTTCTTTTAATTAAAATGATAAAATCTCTACCACAGTTCTACACTTCTATGAAATGTCAAATGAGGTTTAAAAAAGTTTAAAATATAAATATCTTAAAAATTAAAAATAATTTTAATGCTGACTTTACGAGGAGAGACGAAAATGAAACAGCACATGCCTATTATGTATGGCTGTGCATGCGAACTATTTGAATTGAATTGAATTGAATTTATTGATATGACATGACATGACAGAAGGAATGAAATTTTAACAAATATAAGATGCCAAAATAGAAAAAAAGAGAAGTTGGTGAAGAAAGTAGGAAGCGACAATGAAATATGGAAATGCATAATAGAGAAATGGAAATAGAGAAACGAGAAAGAAAGGGTCATGTCAAAAGGCGACTAATTATGGCTACTTGTGAGTCGCCTGTTCAAATTGTGCAATTTAAAATTTTATTCAGCTTTGGTGCGGAGAAAAAAAAATAGGGAGTGGTGCAGCGCATATTCAGAGAGAAATAATTCGTCTCACATGTTAATTGTAGATCGAGAATGATACTATGACAGAACATTTTTAAGAGAACGTCTGAAATGACTGATAGAGTTGGAGATATCTAGTAGTTCAAGTGGCATAAGGAAAGTATTGTACAATTTTATCGATTGAAATCGTAACTGTTTTTTGGCGGAGTGTGGTTCTACAAAGTGGGACATTGATTGAACGAGTTATTGATGCTCGGGTGGAAGACCGAGGAACGTTGGAATGGTATTCTGTGAGATAATTCAAAATGTCAAGGAATGAGCGAGGGAAAATAATTTTTATACATTCAAAAATATATATACTGAACATACTAGGTAAGTGAACAAGTCGTCCATGTAGATGATTCTCAGAGTGCTGAAAAGGGGGCGAGTATGATCTCTGAATACTGAATTGGTGATAATTCGGATTACTCTTTTCTGTAATATGGTTAATTTATTAATATGGCTGTGTGAGGCCTTACCCCATAAAAGGAAGCAGTAGGTCAAGTAGTGATATATCAAAGAATAATAGAGTATCATGTGGGTGTCTTGTTTGAGCGAGTGCTTTACTTTGTTAATTATTCCTATACTCTTTGCAATTTTGTTCGAAACGTGTGTTATGTGATTTGCCCATGTCAGTTTGTCATCAATGATGACCCCAAAAGTCGTGTTGAATGTACTCGTTGAATCCCAGTGTTATTTATGGTAATGGGAAGTGGGGATGAGTAGAGGTGTGGACTGAGAGTAAACAGCATACTGTATGTTTTTTGGGTGTTTAAATTTAATTTGTTGGCAATGAGCCATTCATTGATTTTGGATAACTGGTGGTTAAATGCCTCAGTCATATATATATTTATATCAACTCCGGTCATGAAAAGACTAGTGTCATCGGCAAATATGATGGGGAAAATGTTTGTAAGAACGTTTGGGAGATCATTAATATATATTAAGAAAAGTAAAAGACCAAGCGTGGAGCCCTGTGGCACACCGCACTAAAATTAAGACGCGCTAGGTATGTATGATTCACCCCTCAAATATGTGAAAAATTTAATTTGAATTACATGTATACATACACCTTCATAAGGAAGTAAATAAATCGTTGGTATGTGTACGGTTTTATGGTTTATACGCTGTGCAAATGTAATACTGCGTCATTCATTTATATAAAGGAAGAAAGGGAAAAATGCGCCTTTGTATTCATTTAGCTGGGTCTTGCTTCGTTTTAAAACCTAAATTGCTCGAAGGCTGAATTCTATGATTCATTTTGAATTTTTCGGAATTCATTAAATACATCATCCAATGTTTTAGCGTCCCTAATATACCATTCTGATGATTTCTGTTGATATTACATCATGTATCCCGATGTAGTAATTGAATGTCATCTTCCCTCTGTGTGTATTCTGTTTATTTTGGTGCAATCATTGTCGATGGCGGCTCTTAAGCGAGACTCCCAAGGGATCGAAAACAAATATTTGTAACAGAAGTTACAGAACCAATTGCGAAATACAAAATGTATTGAAGCCATAATCTCAATATTCGATATGTCGTGCACAGCGATAATATAAGACTCACGGGTCATAGATGTAATAATTGTAAATAGTGACGCATTTTCGCTACTCGAGGAGAATCGCCTCCTATTATTTGGGCCCTGTTACGGATGACAGGTTGAATTGTAAACCATTTCATAAGATTTCATTTCAACTCTTCATGAAGCAACTGTTCATGGTGAATAGCAGCATGACATGTGAAAACTTTAGTGAAATCACATCCAAACGACAGGTGACACTATATCGAACATTCCATCAACTCGACATGGTCATATGTAGTTGTAATCAATTTTTATCAACAACAATGTGCGCCGAAATGTCGATTCCGAAAGGAGTGGGGTGGTCAAACTGTGCGAGCTTACGTTTGAAAAATGCGCACCCTATAGCTACATGGTTGGTACTGGGTGATAGCCAGATAGGCTGGTTGGTACGTATCTGCACATATTATTTGTTGTAAACAATGCAGGTTTCTCGAATAATGAACGATTATTCAAATTCCACACAATTCGCCGTCCGTTAATGATATGCAAATGATAAGCCGGACATTCTCCGTCTTCCGTATCCCCAATGTGATCACCCTCTCAACAAACCCACTGTGAACGAGAGAAAAAGAACAGATTTGTTTATTTGCCGAATGTGTAGAAATGCACTAAGAGACAGACAGAACAGACAGACAGACAGACAGACAGACAGACAGACAGACAGACAGACAGACAGCTGAGACAGACAGACAGACACAGAATACTCATGGCTGTCTGACACAAAACACAATGAGTTTCATCGATTTTTGTTGTCTCAATTTGTTATACTTATACACTACGTGCGTGCGTGCGTGCGGTGCGTGCGGTGCGTGCGGTGCGTGCGTGCCTACAGGCAGTACATACTTATGAGAATGATTCGTCTCTTTTGAATGAGTCAATCCTTAAGCTGAATGATGCATCGTAACACGCTCCCTTCCCAGACGCTGTTCTTCAACGTGTCAACATCACATTCACAGTTTGATTTCATTCAACGCTTTTGCGCGGAGAACGATAAATAGCTTGAGAAGCAGAAAAACGGAAGACGACACGCAGAATTCATTGCGGCGTTCCAGGGAAACAAGACAGATAAAGCCATTGTTGCTGCAAACAATGACATTGACACTGATGTATTCTCCTCCTGCATGTTGTTGTGTAGCTGGAGCCTTTGTGGAATCGCACAATGAAATTGACGTTCATGAAATTAATATATCGCCCCCGATGTGTGTGTATACGGCTCCGAGTTTATGATTATTTATGAAATTGTGTTTTGTTCTGAGCTTAGTAATACAAATTGCTACGGTTTTTTTATCAAGTCGATTTTTATTGCGTTATCTTTTAATGTTAATTCATTATTCATACGAAATGGAATGAAAACTTGTGGATATGATTTTCCTTTAACACGAATAAAAACATTTCATTTTTAGTTTTTTTGGGATTTATTAATTTTTTAATGAACTTTGGCCAAGAAGACGTTAAAGGGAGGGAGAATTGGTTAAAAATGGACTTTGAGTCGTTATTTGATGCACCAAAAATGATTCCTATGCCTGGCCCACACAAGGGATATCATCCCTAACGATTTCGCGGGAGATATATTGCTAATTAGGCGTGACGTCAGGAGCTGTGATGAAACACCGAGTTCCCCATCTTTTACAATGGGCCTCGTCATATCACCGTGTCCTGCGACTAAACCCCTTGATATTTTTTTATTTTCTTTTTGGAAATATATAGAATAATCATTTTGCCACCAGTCAGGCGCGAAAAAAAATATTTTTCGCTATTTTTCTTATTTTAACAAGCGATTTTCTAGGACACCTACCATGTTTCTCATCCTGAAACATTAAAAAGGTCAGCCAGAGTGCACCACGCATGCGCTTTCGTTTCGTAAACAACAGAGATGTCCTTTTATGGCAAAGATGATCTGCTCTGATTGGCTGAAATCGATAGCTTCACGAGGGGAACGGGACCAATCACGGCAAGCCCTCAGCTGACGTTTGCCTCCTATACTTCGTAATGGAAGTCATTCTCCCATAGGCCCAATGCTAACCCCGATATTCGGAATGGATTATTTCCTTACTCTTGCATCCAGGCATGGTGTTTTTGGCACGGGATGCTATCAATTGGTGCTATGAGTCAATAGAACATCACTTAAAATTCAGTTCCCCATCCCTGTGTGATCAAACGTTATGATTTTGCAGATGGAGGGAATCATAACGTCCATCCGCGAAAGCAATTTGAAGTTGACCCTTGCCTTTGGCATCGGTCTGCATCACGCTGGTCTGCACGAGAGAGACAGGAAAACCGTCGAAGAACTCTTTGTCAACCAGAAAATTCAGGTTTGTTGTTTGGAAAGAGATATTCTTAAAATGGAGTCTGTGATTTTCATTATAGGTTCTGATAGCCACAAGCACCCTCGCTTGGGGCGTTAATTTCCCCGCTCATCTGGTCGTTGTGAAGGGAACAGAATACTTTGATGGCAAAACTCACCGCTATGTTGATTTCCCAATTACTGGTGATTATATTACTAGGCGTTTTTGTCTAATAAGCAATTTTTTTTTTTTTTTTTTTTTTTAACTTCTCTCTCTCTCTTGAAATTTTCCCAGATGTCCTACAAATGATGGGTCGTGCTGGTCGTCCCCAGTTTGATGACCAGGGCAAAGCGGTCATTCTGGTCCATGATGTGAAGAAACACTTCTACAAGAAATTCCTCTACGAACCGTTCCCTGTGGAATCAAGGTGAGATTGTCTTTCAAAGTTAAGTAAACATCTCTTGATTCTCATAACATCATGTTGTTATAAATGTGACACAATTTTTAATATTCCTTTTTTGCTCACAGTCTTCTGGAAGTTCTTGCAGACCATTTGAACGCTGAGATTGTTGCCGGCACCATTGCCTCCAAACAAGACGCCATGGACTACTTGACCTGGACATACTTCTTCAGGCGCCTCGTCATGAACCCAAGGTCAGTGCTCATGAATATTTATTCCACTTCATGAATATTCATCAATGTTCTATGCATACATTATTGTCTCTGAGTGCTCAGTGTTTCAATGATTATGGTTCAAGTGTCACATAAAAGGAAAAATAAGCTCTTCCTGAGTGAGGATGGTGTTCTGCTCTGGCTATGGAAGCTTTTTGCTTTGAGTTTTGCAATATTTTTCTTAAAGAAACATTTGAAGGCGGTTGTACGATCAACAAATTTATTAATTTGTGCCGTCAGCCAAATTGAAATTAGCAGAACAAACATCACAGTAACATGATTACATAATTCAATCAATTCACACCACAGAAGTTTCACAATAATCATCATTGAGAAATCATTCCCTTTCTCTTCCACTTTTCATATTGCTTTTTTGTCTCTTCATAACACATTGTTGATTAATACCCTGTTATATATATTTACCATACTCTCAAATCAGTCAATATTTATTTTTACATTTTTTTGTTTTCACAATTTTTTTATCTTTAATTATGTGTGCCAACCAACATGCAGGATTGTGCATTCTTTTTGACATCAATAATTGTACCTTTTTATATTATTATAACAACAACATTGCTTCGGTTAATTGGGATACATAGCTATAGGGCAAGGAGTAAGCATCTCTTTAATGCGATTAATTAAGCTTTATTATGCGAGGAAGTTTCTACCCAGTGTTACAAAGTATTTTGAATATGTCAAACGCGAATAATATCCCAGTATTTTTGAGGAATTTTGATTTCCGCAATGATATATTTACACCTAGTGAGATCATAATTATTAGTAGTATATATTAGGTAGCTGTTGTCTATCATCCCAACTAGAAGCACTTTAAGCAATTTTTACCAAACATTCCCGACTCATAGATTGACGGTAGGAGTTCGTAATGTGGTCACGCTGCGACCTCTCTGGCCCATGTCAAAGCACTCGGATGGCATCCGCATGTGCCCTGGATGGTGTGTAAGCCCTGGATGCTGGGCGTACGTCATCTCAGCTCTGATCAGAGGCGATTTCGGAGGAATTGGCGGAGCATCATTTGCGTCTGACCGTTTTGCAGGCAAAGGGCTGATTGAGTCTGCAATGTTATCTGCTGAAGCATGCTTTGTAATTACTTGGCTCATGCTTGGACTCACCGAAAGTGTTGGCAATGTTCTGCAGTTGGTTGTAGACCTCGTCGCCATCACCAGTGCTGTGCTGAGTGTCCAATGTGGTGATGCTCTTCCACGATTGCAGGCTATTCACTTTCTTCCCTTTCAATCTCTGACTCCCAGAATGGCACTGGTTTGGCGTCAGATCCTGATCGGAATCCGACTGATGTCGGCGTAGCGAGAGGAATGGCGTTGATTGTTGCGCGAAGGCGTGCGGCACGGCTGACCTTGTCACAGGGTGAACGTCCTCCTCAAACTCCCTGCCTTTATAACCCCTTCCCATGTAACCTTTGCGCACTTGTTTCTCCCAAGGAGTGACGCCGACCGGGTTCAAACCCTGGCGGGCCTCTTGGAGCATCTGGTGGTTGAGTCCGGTGTATGCCTTGATGCTGCTGATGGTGTTCCATTGCTTGACTCGGGGGTGGTGCACTTTGCCCACTCCTCTACCTTTGCCACGTTTATGGTCAAACTTCTCCAAGCTCTCATAATTGGAGCTCAAACTGCCTTTGGCAGAACCCTTCATCTTCTTGTTTTGGTTGCTTGGTCCTGGAGTGGCTTCATCTGCCGTTGAGTGGTGGTGGTGCGGAATCGGAGGCAGCGGGCGTTCTCCCATGCTTGGACTCTGCTGCATGTTCTCTTTGCTTGACTCGCTGCTCTCTGAACGACTGTCTTCCTCGTGGTGACTCTCTCTCCTTCTTCCCTTCACTCGCGTGTCGCTCAGTGAGTGAGCATCGTGAGATCTGTTTCGCGTGATCAGGTCAGTGCTGAGCGGCATCAGCGTCTTGTTCAACATCGTCAGGTTCGGTTTGTTCAGAGGACGTGGTGAGGATATGTGGGAAATTGGCGCGTGCAGCATGTGAGGCCTTGACCGGAGTTTACTGCCGAAGCTGTTGGCCCTCCTCCTCCTCTGGCAATATCCCTTCCTGTTGAAAGAACTCTTAGATTTACTCACAAGAATCGTGCTGATTGACTAACTTTCTATTGTAAACCAGTAAACCAAGGAGGCCGACGAACACCATCCAGCCGACAACTGCGATCACAACCAGCACTATAATAACAGAATTCAGATGTTATGCCTCGCCATTTGATGCTATACTCACTCCACACTGTTTTAGGACTGCCTCCTTCCTTTGTTTCCTCTGCCTTCTTTGCCTCGATTGCAGCTTCCACTGGTTTGTCCCCTTCCTTTGGTGTGTCGCTCATGTAATTCTGGATCTTCCGATATATTTCAGGATCTTTCTTGATCAAATCCTGCAATTGCGGCGGCAACTGTCCGATAGAAACCGTGTTCTTACTGGAGTCAGTTACCGCCCAGTACTTCCTCTGTGTCTCTGGATCCAGCGTTGGGCCCTTTGGCATCTGAGGCGTTGATGTGAGGTGCCGGCTGCGTTCATACTGCTGTCGTGGCCAATCCATTTTCGGTTTACGCGGCGGAATGTTTTTCATGATTTCTGGCCAGGGTTTCTCTGGGTTCTTCTCCTCTGCCTGCCTTGCTCTGTAGTAATCGGGGGGGTGAATCACATTTTGGTCTTTCTTTTTCTTATTCTTTTTCAGTATCTGCTGGACTTTCTTGTACACATCACTGGGCAGTGGCTCTCTCGCACCCTCTCGTCTCATCTCTTTTGAGTACTTAGCTCCAAACTCTTCCCTCCTTTCCGGCTCTCTCTCTTCTGCTTTCGGATTTTCAACCAGAACATTTCCTGGTTTCTCCTCTCCTATCAAGATGCCCAACCTTGTCATTTTTGTGGACAAATCACCTGCGGAGGCTGGTTCCGGGGCCACGTCGTCAATCAGTTGTATTTCCATGTCTTCGATTATCTCTCCTTTCCGATCTGGTTTCAATTCACCAGTGACCATTGTGAGTGGATACTTCTTAATATGCAGCCTAACTTCATCATCCTGGTCAGCTCTGTCGAGCGGCGTATCAGTGACCTGTTCGTAGAGCTGCTCCCTGGAGAGAACCTCTTCTGGACCTACATCCCTGCCTTCTTTAGGTAAGAAACGATTTGGACTCTTTGCTGGTAGTTTGTACTCTCTGTTGTAATAGTTTCCTCCCTTGAACGGAGGAATGAAGCTGAGGAAAGGAAGCCTAAGGCGGACCTTTTTGGTCTGAAAGAGTTCTTGGTTATCCGGGATCGTCACCAGAACAGCGTGCTTCTGTTCGCTGCTCTGCGTCGCTGTCTCTTCTGTGATTGCAGTTGGTGTTTCGTGACTGGTGCCTGGGGATTCAGTTGTTATGGTTTCACTGGTTTGGTCTGAGGAGTAATCCTCTGTGGTCTCGTTGGGTGTTGATTCCGTTGTTGATGGAATTGATGATGTTGTCTCAGATTCCGTGACCATTGTAGAGGCTTCAAATGTTGTGTACAAATCATCACCCATTGAGTACGTTTCTTCCTTTGTATCGGTGTTCAGTGGCTCAAATTTCTGTTGGTGATAAAACGGAGGTGGACTGTGGTCTGGTGGCATTTCAGACTCTGTCTTTCGCTGGACATTCAGCTCTTTTCCCTCTAGGATCCTCTGATGCTGTTCATTTGGGTCGACCAGCGGTGGAAGGTCATGCCACGTTGGCATGCCTGCTGGGAAGGAGGGACCACCAGTCAAATGCTGCGTTGGGTCGCCAAAGTTTACTGGTCGCAGATTCGAGTGTTCCACGTTAGTCGTGGCAGTTATGTACTCATCAGAGGTGAATGGTATTGCCATTGGTGTGTTATGGGTGGTTTTTTCTGCTATGGGTTGATTTACAGGGTCTTCTCTGTTTGCCATGCCTTTATTCTCATTTATGGGCCTTAAGTGTGGAGCTTGTTCGAGGTTGTTGGCGTACAAGGGAGGTGAATGCTTGAAGCTTTTGAACCAGTTGATGAGGTTCATGTGATTCGCATTTTGAAAGTTGAATTCTTCTTCAATCTTTTCTTCAGCTTGCTTCTTTTCTTCAATGCGATTTTCCCTCTTGTTCATTACCGTTGTTTCCATATTAGCGGTTGTAGCACTAGAAGTGGTGACTGTTGTTGCTGTTGTTGTTTGGGGTTCCTGGGTTGTTGTCTCAGGTGTTGTTGGTTTAGTATGTATGAGCTGTTTCTCCTTCCCTGCTGCCTGCATCTGTTGCATATATCTCTGTTGCAGCTGCAGTTGTTCCAGCAGTTGCTGTTGTCTTTGCAGCAACAACTGTTGCTGCTGTTGGTCCCTCTGTTGTTGCAGTTGCTTCATCTGCTGCTCATGGCTGTTATCGGGCATGCCTTGTATTTGCTGCTGTAAGAGCTGCTCTTGCAGTTGATGAAGCATCTCTTGCTGCGCCAAGAACCTCTGCTCTTGTATGTCCTGGTAATGCCTGAAGAACTTATCATCCCGTGGCTTCATCGTCGCGTGACTTTCCTGATAGTTTTGCTCCTTGGATGGAGGCGGCATTGGTGCGTTGGTTTCGTTTGGATGATCAACTGGGGAAGCATTTGTCATTTCTCTGCTGCCTCCAATTTCATACTGTTGCTCTTCTTCCAAAGGAACTGGGATGAATTCATTGAAATTGTATTCTGGTATGAAGGGCTCTCTGGATTGCTGCATCGGAGGTGCTTCCTTCTCGGGTGAATGCATATCCATTGTGATGTCCTTCGCTTCAGCCATATTATGCTTTTCCCCATAACTGCTCCATCCCCCGTATTGCTTTGCATTGAAGCCATTGCTGGACAATTCTTCTGAGGATACCACAGACCCCTGAGTACTTACATCATTGGGTGAAGCCTCCATCAGACCTCTGATGACGTCATTCGGCAGAACGAGGTGCAGACTTCCTTCTGGTGCCTCTTTCAACTCAGGAGGCCGTTCTGCCGTCGTCATCGGCAGTGTCGGTCTCGCCGTTGTCGTGAATTGCCAAAGGTTTCTGGTCGTTGTTTCAGCCGGAGTTTCTGGAATATTGTAGTATAGGTTTGCGTGTGGAGGGGCAACAGGTGGAGGTCCCGGTGGAGGCAGCAGAGGGTTCCATTGCTTGAAATCAAACCAGTTGAGAATATTTGGCGTCTTTGTGTGTTTGGTCGCCATGACTACTGGTCTTGGTTGTTCTGTTGGGCGCTGTGTTGTCGTTGTTGTGGGAGTGGTGGTTGGAAGGTCCGTTGCCTCAGCTTCTTTGGTAACTAGGGTTGCCTTCTCCTTGGATGTGTCAGCTTGCGCTTCAGTCAGGCCCGGTGGAGCCTCTTGGAATGGGAACCAAGGCATAAAGAGCTTCATCGGTCCGTCAGTTTGCTTTCTCTTGAGTGTAATCTTAATCAAATTGGAGTCGTATATTGTGATCGGCGTGGCTGCTGTGGGTCCAATTGGGGGATATATTTTGCCAGGTTGTTCCATCTGGTTCTGGTATGGGTTTGCGAATGGGGGCCAGTTGTATGGCCCGGTATTAGCATTGGCGTAGGGTGGAAGTGGCGACGGGTTGTCTCCCATATTTGTCAACTCATAGCCTTGTTTGGCGTCTCCAGTCTCAATCAGTTTGGTTGAATTCGTTTCTTCTTCAATGATTTCCGTATTGTTCTGATTTTGTGTTGTGTTTTGCATAGTTGTGTTCATTTCAACAATGATTTCTCCAGCTGTGTTGTCCATTCCAATTTTCCCGATGTCAACACTCTCTTCGAGTTCCTTCACTTCCTCCTCCTCTCTCTGTACTTCCTCCTCTTCATCCTCCCGCCTTTCTTCCTCCATCTCCATCTCCTCCTTTTCCTTTCTTTTCAGTTTGGGTTCTTCCGTTTTCACTCTCATGGTGTTGAGCAGTTCCCCTCCATTCGTCTCTGGGGCTACGCTATCAGTTGTGGATTGGTAGAACAGCGGAGTCCGCGTCGTCATGTACTGGTTGTATTTAGCTAAGAAATCGTCTTTGCTCTCCAATTCTCTCTCTTCTGCAATTTTGCTTTCTTCCTTCGAATTTCCAAGGTTCTTCATTTCCTTCAACGCTTCCAAAATCTGTGGTGACAAACCTTGCGATCGAACTAGGGGATCCAGTATTTGGATGCCCTGTGGTGTAGCCTTTATTGTTGTTGTTGGCCTGGTAGAAGTTGATACAACGGAAGTGGTCGGTTGTGCGCTGGTCTTGGTGATGTCTTTGAGGGTGCTCACGTACTTTTCCTCCTCCTCGTCCATCTCTTTGTACAATGTTTCATAATATGATGGGTCATAGTTGTAGTACATGGGATAGTAATCGTAATCGAGGTTCTTGACATCCCTTTCGACTTCCGGTGGCGTGGCCTCTGTTATTTTACTTTGGGGTTCTTGGAATTCATTGGCTTCTGGGTTAAAATACATCTTTTCTAATGGCTGCAATTGGTTCAGATCGGTCACGAATTCTTCGTTCTTTTCGCGTGATCTTGGTGTGATCTGAGTCACCAGTTGAGATTCGATTTCTGGTAATTCTTTTGATGGTGCATTGACTGTTGTTGTACTAGTTGTACCTGTTGTTGCTGTTGTTGTTGGTTGTATGGTTGTTGTGGTTGTTCTAGTCAGAGCTTCCCCACATCTTACTCGAACTGTGGCGTTCCGTTTTGTACCTAATATTGGGGAGGACTAGATAACAACTTGAAATGCAATGTGTTTATGCACTCACTGTGGAAAGGAAGCCAGAAACCCATGTCTTGACTGCTTTTATCCGAGTTGAAATGCAAGCGGATTGCATTGCTCCGGTATGGACCTTGTTGTGGCACATAACCACACTGACGCACCTCCTTCTGGTCCTGCAAGCCAATTGACAACCAATCCTTGCAAGGAGCACTTGACCGAAGCAGGAAGAAGGCACTCTGTAACTGGATGGGTTCAGAGGAATCTAGCACGCATGCGCACTCTTGGTTCGGCGGGTACAGATGCGGAAAACTTGGAGTCGAGATAAAGCCGCGTCTGGTCGTATATTCTGCGTCACTGCAGATGTCCGTCAATTTCGAACCTGCATGAGAGAACGTGTGTGTATTTGGGGCTCATTTCGGGGTTTAGTTACGTTTGTGGAGTACAATTCATAGTTTAACTTGTGCAGCAATTTACTGCCTGTGTACCGGTATGAATGGGTGTCATGCAGTTATGCTTAGCACACTGTACTCACGTTTGACGCACTGGTATTCCACTCTGAGGCAGTTGGTGAAGTCGCTGCCACACGTTCTCCGGTGCAGAGGTCTGCGCTCGACCTGCATGCCACTGCAGCTGCTCCTTCCCCTGCAGTACCACTTGGCGAGGGTGTACGGCACCGAACACAGCTTCCGGGGCTCACACACGCCGTCCTGCTCGCTGTACCCGAGCAGCTCAGACTGCACAAGAATCAGTTCATCTCGACCGCAGACCAGGTTCAGGCCTCCGTATTGCCCATACTTCATGACTTCCACCCTGGCCAGCACCAGAGGCGCCAGCATAGCATAAAAGACGAGCGCACGCATCCTGCCTCCTGTATCCCACAGAGGCAGCATTCTGACTTAATCCTTCTCTGTCGGGTTGCAATTTCTGAAATGAGCCTCAAAGTTCTCGGCCGACGGAGGTGCTACCTCGTCGGCGACAGATGCCGACCTGGTCGCCGAAAAATCTTGAGACGCCACGATGACACGCCAAGATGTTGTAATTGTCCACTTATGATAAATTGAATCAAGCGCTTTGCATGGTTTGCCTAATGGACAAGGACAGCTTGTGAGTCGCCGACTTTTCACACCGCTAATTGTGACCATGTGTGTGATGACAAATTTGGCCTGCAAACCGTGCGAACCCTTTTGCGACCTCCGCTCAATTGGCGACATGGTCACACCTGGTGGTGCAGGCATCTGCCGATCTCATTAAATAGCATTTGCGACCATTTTCTCATATATTCGACCCCCAAAAATATTGTAGCCGTGGTCTCGAAAATAGTTCAACCTTATATTAATTATGACCAGTCCCGATACTCAAAGGTCCTGGGACACGCATCATCTCAGAGATGTCCCACCGACTGTATTCACTGGAAAGGGTTTCTATAAAGACTATAATAGCTATATGTACACTGACTGTATTATAGTCAGTGTATACGTATAGCTATACTGATTGTTCTTCTTTGATTTTTATCTTCTGTTACACAATTTTAACAATTTTGTGTGAATAGCATGATATAATTAGCTTTGAACTTTTTCTGTGCTGCTTTGCGGTGCACATTTGTGTGCAGCGATTCGTGGCGTGCCTCTTTTTGGGTGCATGTTCATCTTGATATTTTCTACTCGACCTCTCTCGCATTTACTCTGAAGAAGTTTACAGAATTTTGGCTCAGTCTGTTAGAATGCATTGAAGAAGCGTTACATAATGTATTCTTTACGCGTATTTCTTACAGCTGCAAGAGTCAAGTAATTTTCAGCAACCATGATTTGTCTCCACAGCTGTCTCTCTTTCTCTCTCTTGCACGTCTAAGGCTTTTCCTGAGTATCATGATATTAATATATAGATATGTATTCTCATTTTCAGCAAAATGCCCTCTCCGCATTATTTTCACTCAATGAAATTTTAGGCTCCTCCCTTTCTCATAACGCTGCATGATAACGTTATGGGAGTGAAATCATAACGTTCCATTCAAATGATATCGACCGTTTGACTTTCTCGATTAAATCCCTCGTAAAAAGCACCGCTAACGAGATAGGATTACGAAATTCATAAATAGCTACTGAATCCTTTAATTTCTAAAAAATTTCAAAGCATGAAAAAAGCATGAAATCGAGCATGAAAAAAAACTTGCGTCAGCCGGGAGTCGAACCCGGATCGATTGCTTGGAAGGCAACCATGCTAACCGCTACACCACTGACGCTACTTAAACATTTAAGAAGCTATTCAGGTATGTATTTTGATATTCACGGTACATCGAAAAAATTAATAATAATTTTTGGTGTGTTAAATATTATTGTACATACGACCAGTGTGGGATGGAATCGTGATAATCACGATGTTATTACTAACAAGGAAACCACCTTCAAAGCACGACTGCCTGTAGTTCCACAAGATGTAACCATAGGAGAAGACTATTTTCTTTTATTCTTCCTCTATGATGTAACCGACGATCACCCTGAATCCTCGGTTACATAACAGTCTTATTGGCTCCCTCGGCGAAATCTAGTAGTGGTCAGTGCTCAACAACACTAACGTAATGATTCTTGCATCAATGAGTGAGGAATATAATATACACATGGGAGAATTCGTTTCTTTGCCTCATTAAATATGTACATGTATAAACAGTAGATATCGTGTTAATAAAGTTAAAACGAGCTTTGGGAATTAATCGTGATATTTATTTATGCTTCTTCTGAAGCAAGAATCATAACGCTCAGTCTCATAACGAATCATAACGCTCAGTCTTCTAAACGCGGAGCACTGGCTATTTTAAGATTTTGCCCAGAGAGCCAATGAGACCGACCGTATTCGACCATCGTATTTTTTTTATAGATTGTTTTTTTTTTTTTTTTTTTTTTTTTTTCCTCACTGATGCATAAACTCATCGACCAAGTGTGAGTTATTGGTAGGGGGAGTGGCTTTCCTTGGAATTGATTGCCAAGGGCAAATAGGAAACCTCGGTCCCAGGTTTCTCATCTGACTCCTACTCTCAGTGACTCTGCCAAACAGCGTTGGAGAACACCTTTTTATATTTATTATGACTGCACTAAGGGTGGATATAATTATAGGGGATAGCAAACAAGAGAACAAAAAAAATATCCACTTAGTGGTGACGTCGATCTTACATTAGCTATTAGCTAGGCCACGTGCGCCTTTACTTTTCTTCTCGTGATTGTAGTCTTGCGCAGTCCAGTTTCTAGGTGTCGCAGCGAAGGTCCTATCTCCATCAAACACGCTCCCCTCACTCTCGCAACCAGCCCATCCTCCTCCAACACTCTCACCACAAACGCTACCTTCGCCTTAAAACGAACTCCATCCTGACTCTCCATGTACTGTCGCATTCCTTAGTCCTCTCCAATCTCCACATGCACCGACCATACTCATTCTGCATTCTCTCCACATTCTTTCGTACATTATCATTCGACACTAACGTACGCACTTGATGCATACATCACTCTACTTACAATCAAACTCTTTCATGCTTCTCTCCCCACTAGTATCCTATATAAATCTGTGGTGACAAACCTTTATATAGGATACTACTCCCCACCACAAACCTACTACCTGACCTTTTTGGCTACAAATTTCATATCACCAACGTCCTACTTTTACTAAGTAAAAGCCTGGCAGCCGCGAACGTCGCGCAATGTAAACATCCGCCAGCAACGCGTCCCTCGGATTGAAGTTTCGCGCCTTTCTTTGAAATCAGGCCGGCGTCGTATGAAAAGTTGAACATCGATTGTATTTAGAAGAGTCAGCAACTATTAACGTGAGATATGATTATAATGAATGTCTTGTGGTGTATTCATAAGGATGTTTATGCGGCATTAGATTAGGCCGAGGACTAACCTAAGCTTACTCTCGTTCCATGACTCCTATTGTTATATTGTCATCCTCACAGAATGCCGCATAAATATGATCCACGGGCGATCGGGATCAGCCATAGTATAGCCTATAGGGCTAGGGCTAACCAGGGACATGTTTGTGCTGTCTGCATATTGTAATTGCAGTAAGGTATTTATAGGTAAGCGTGTAATGTTGAATTCTAACCGATTTTGTTGAATTGGGTGCAGGAGTATCGCCATGCAAATTCATAGAATCAATTGAAAGAAGAATAAGATTTCAGGTAAAATACTGAATAGTGTTTATTTACATTGTGAATACTGGGTTTAGGAATCAGTCATCTCGCACTGCAGTCGTTTTGTTGCATCTCTCCTTTTTCAGTTTATGGTTGCTATAGGGATGGTGTAATGTCGCTGCCTGATGGTTTTCAAATGCCTGGCTGTTTCGACATGGAACGTAACCATTGGAATCGACGTCAGCATCACACAGACTTCCTGTCGATCTCACTAAACTCGACGACGAGCTCATGTGCGGCTTGGGTTTCAGCCGCGGCTTCTGCGTCCGTGGTTTCGGGGGTGGGGGCTCCATAGGTCGAGGCACGCAGTGGACCCTAGGCGCCGTTCTCCTGCTACACAGCTTGCCGTTTTTATCTCGCTCAACTTGCTCATACACAGCCGGGGAGCAGTTGCTCAAGTTCAGAATATTACCCAGGGTGGGTGATGAAGCATCCATCGATTCACTCTCCGACAACACTGCGACACATGGTTCCTCGTAGATGGCTGTGGATTGGCTGTCCAGGTTGAACTTGCTGCGTGTTTGTTCGTTGATCGGAGGTAGGTATTCCATGCTCCCCATAATGGTGACATCGCCGTCATGGATGGTGACTGTGGTCTCGTATTTGCCTTTCTGTCCCTTCCGCTTGGCAGGCGTCGGTGGAGATGGGTCCTCATGGATGACGCTTTCGTCCAGGTCGATGGTGTAGACCTCGTGGTCTCTCTTGGCTTCATTGGGAATGTTACAATCGTCGAGTGCTTCCTGGTGGTAGCCGAGGTTCGAGGTGCCTCGCTCGCTGGGCCCTGTGGAATCCGTGGACGCCTCGTCGCTTGACGAAGGGTACGAGAGACACGAGTTACGCAGCCACGAATGCAGACCTCTGTGGTGCTCTGCGGAGGAGTCATCTGGGTCGGTTTGTTGGACGCTTCTGCTGTGATGCTTGGAGCGCTGTCGGTCCATGTACAAAATAACGAGGATGGCGACCAGTAGAAGCATCGCCATGCCGAAGAGCACACCGCCCAACGTGGACGCTGAAACGACGAAGGGGATTAACATGCTTCAAGCAGGATGTCACTTACCTATTTGTTGGGAATTGTCACGTGGGGTAGTTGTACTGCTCCACGAAGTTCCATTGCCTGCTGTGGGATTGTGAGACGTCGCTTGAAACGGAATGACGTCATCTTTCCACCATGAGTCATGCACGAAGGGCTCTACGTTGAAGGTACTCGAATTGGATACAAAGACACCAGGAAGCCAAGAGTCGGTTGCTTCGTCTCGTTCACTTGCCATCTTATTTGTCGGATGCACCTTCTGCATTGGTTGTTGGTCGTGTTCGAGGAAATCATTCTTCAGAGTTATATCAGCGATGGGCCTGAGGAAGAAGTCGACCGGTGCCTGGGGTCCCGTGGTGCCCATGTCAGATTCTGTGCGAAGCACAGTGACAGCCTTGGGTGACGGCGCTGTCACTAGCACTGGCTTTGGTGCTTCTGCTTCTTTGGTTTTGGCATCAGAGGGGGACGCTGGGTTCGGTTTGGTTAAGTATTAATCACAATTCAAAGAGGGCCGCTTACCTTTGTAGTAGATGAGCACCCCAACTTTGCTGTCCTCGCCTCGTGCGATCCTCAGTGGTCCGGTGAAAGAGACCTGCACCTGATTGCTGATGCTCTTGTACAGCAACTGGTTCCGCGCGAGATCAGAATCGAGGCATAGCGACACCTGAGGCAGCAATGCTGTCCGCTGCTGCTGCTTGCTCTCCAGGAACTTCACCTGCGATTCACAGCCACCCTGCCTGCTGCCCGCCACTCGGCCGTAATCCAGGATGTAGATCTTGATGAGGTGGTCGCGAGGTTGCGCGATGGACAGGGTGCAACTGAGTGATGCCGGCAGCGCGAGAGAGTGCGGGAAGCCAGGTGTCGCCAGGTAGCCGAATGGGGCCGTCAATGTCTTGGGTTCCGCGCAGATGTTGCTCACAGTGCTCGCTGCAAGGAGAGGTTGTTGTCATTCACCGGCTGTGCAGTCTGATTGATCGTACTCACCTGGGACGCACTGGTACGTCAGCGTCATGTAGCTGCTCCAACCACAGCTCTGCAGACTCCTCGATCGGATGCGCACTCGGCATGTCTGAGCCCCAGTGCACGGATGGAACTCCTTATCCAGCTCATAGCAACGACTAGGCTCGAATGAGCACTGCGCCTCTGCTTGGCCATGCACGATGTCTTTGACATGGATCAGGGTCAAAGGGGCACAGTTCAAGGTCAACTGCTGACCCGTGCAGTTGCTGACTTGGTGGATTGTTGGAGACGCAGCTGCTGCCCCTGTTTTAAACCAAAAGATAACACCCGCCGTCACTACAACACTAAGCTACTAACTCTACTTAAATGCAATTCAAACCAGGAAAATAATATCATAAAAGGCCTACATAATAGCATAATTATTCACTAATTATTCACTATGTTATTATGTAGGCCTTTTTTTCTTCTATGGTTGAATAGTATATTTCTTGTCGATTCCTATTATCAAATGTATGTATGTATTTCTAATATTCGGTTGGGGGGTCAAACAGATGACGTGGGCTATGTGAATATCTGTGCCTCACTTCCCTTCATCCGCCTAACGTTGATCCTTGTTTAACTGACTGACCTTTTGCGAATTCCGTTATAAACAGCAAGAGCAGCAGAGATAACACTTCGGAGCAACCGATCCGCATGTCTGCATGTTATTCTCACGCTCCCTTCTCCCTTCGTTTTAATTACGACTTCCTTTTTCGATGGGAATCCGAACTTCCAAAGTGAAAATGTTTGCGTTCTGCGGCCGTTCTGTGCATTAAAACTGCCGTAAAGCCTCATTGACAGGAAACTCAATTAAAATCACGTCCACGCTCTGGTTTTCATAATTACATTGCCGACGGGCTTTTTGGAACTGTGCGCGTAATTGTTTGGACATTTGTATGAGAAGTCGTCACGAGAGAACTGAGTTATGATGCTGCTCTCTGAGGCTTCAGCCTTTATTCAGCTTGTAACGGTACAAGGGAGGACGGTGGTCAGCCTCTAGGGGCTGTCCCTACTCCCGCTTCGTGTCGTAGTAATTGACCCATCCCGCTTTTGAGTTTTTGACAAATTTAACAAGGAAAAAATGTCGTTAAATGTGTTTATTTTGGATTTTTGGTATGTAAATATGCATGACATGGAAGTTGTGCTCTAGAGGGCAATGTCGATGTTTTCGTTGTCCAGTAGGGTCAGTTCGAACGGGGTGTCGATGACCGAGCAGTGCGATGGTGACCGGTGCAGGTGGATGTATGGCGACCCTGACAGCGGCGTCACCGATGACGATATTGTGTCGATCTCGTGTCGGAGTTCTTCGTAGTGCTGCGCTCTGGCTCTGGTGTGCGCCAGGGCCACGTCCGAGTACATCTCGTCCAGACGCTCGTAGTACTCCGGGTCGACCTCCGAGTCGTCGAAATCTGAGTGGTAACAGCAACTGCTGGTGACGCTGGTCAGGTTGTTGCTGGGCAGACTGCAGTCGAGCGAATCCAGGCTGAGGCTGATGTGTTGGCCGCCCTCTTCTTGCCCGTTTTGGCATTTCGCCAGGAGATCATTCAGACTCTTCGACCTCGATCGCCCTTTGATGTAACGGGCTTTAAGTTTGGCTTTTTCTGGGTCAAGGTCACAGCGTTTGACCTCCGTGTAGAGGTCCTCGATGGTTTCGTCGATGGGCAGCAGGAGTCCGGTGTTCCACGATCGCCATGTCCCCACCCCTCGCTCTGTCTTCCGGTCGTGACAAGGGTCGTTCAAGGTCATGTTCATTTGACGTTCCCTCGAAGGGTCATCGGGTTCATAGGCCAGGATGACGTCCTTGAAGGGTTTCTTGCTGCTCGCCGTGGCTGCCTTGTGCGGCAATTGTTTGCCATTGTTCCTTCAAATATAAATTATACGTGTAAGTGGGTGGAGTTTTTTTCTATTGATTAGATAAACATTTGAAATATCCTCGCGCATTGTGAAACTACTTTTTAGAACGCCACGAAAAAAAAAGCCGGAAAATTGATGTGCAATGATATAGCAAACTGCAAAGCAAGGCGTGCGTTATGATGACCCACCTCTTGTGGTTGACGGCGATGACGATGAGAGCTATCAGGAGCCCAAGGAAGCAGGCGCCGCCTCCAGCTATGGCACCTACACATTGTGATATTTATGATTACCGCTGCCACACAATATCATAACGCACCTATCTCTGGCACCGACAGATCAACCGAAGACAAACTGCTCCTGGACTCTCTCTTCTGGTTGGACGGCATTGAATACGGAGCCACTGCTTCGGTAGAGGTCCTCGGCTTCTGCCGGTGTGGTCGATGCCCGATGAAGTCATTGATTAACAAAGGGTGGTCGTCATCCACTTCTTGCTTTAGCCAGACGGTTTCTCCTGGATCTGTGGTCGGTGCGCTCTCCTCGGAGGCTTCGAACAGTGGGTCATAGAGGAGAGAGAGAGTTCTGTCGATGTGGTCGTCGTGTTTGGATGCTGTGCTTGGAGATTTTGTCGCGTACTTGAGATACCACGGTGTCTGGTCATCGTCGAAGAGCATGTCAACAAAAGACTGCTGGGTGGACTCTGTGGTTTCTATGGTACTTATGCTGGATGTGGTGACGTCATCTGTGGTTACTTCTGCGGTGGTCGCAGTGGGTGAAGCTTCCACGGTTGTTGGGTTCGAGTCAATAGCTGTGAAAGGGTGTGTTATAAGTGTGTGCATGCTGTGAGATGAATACCTTCGTAATAGAGCCAGAATCCTTTAGCATTGCTGAATGCGTGGTCTGCGCTGTGGAAGTGCACCACCGCCGATGCCCCCGTGGAGGTGTACGTGAAATCCCGGTGCTGACCCGAGCAGAGGTACGCCGTGCGACCGTCAGTCGCGTCATCTACGATTGACAGCGTGTCTATGCAGCGCCTAGTGCTGGCATCTGCATAGAACGCCAGGTAGATGTCGAGCACCTGGAAGCGGAGTTTCTGCCCTGGTTGCGCTGTGATGGTGGTGCGGCAGTCCTGGCTGGGTGGGTACATGGCAGGGTAGTTTGGCGACACGAGGAACCCCGATGAACCGTCGAGGGCTTCTGAGTCGCAGATGTCTCGCTGCAGCTCCTCTGTGTGAGTTTTCAATATTTGATGTTTATGATTTGATTGGATTTCATGCACTTACGTGGAATGCACTGGTAGATGACCAAGAAGTTGTTGCTGTAACCGCAGCCAGCAGAGAGGTATACCCACGGCGCAGGGAACACGCACGAGGTGTTGCCGACGCACGCCGGACTTCCCTCTTCCCTCAGTTGACACACGTGGCTGTGGAAACTGCTGGAACACCCCTCTGACTGCCGGTAGATGGCGTGAAGAATTCGGACCTGGGAACCTGCCTCACACACAATTGGTAAAAGCTGACCGTAGCATTGGCTCACTGTTCGCACTTCGAACTCATCTGCAAAGGAGGAAATTGCAAACACTTGACCACCTGAAGGGAAACTGACCTTGGGTCTGCTTCCCATCTGCTGGACATGAGAGGCGCAGGAGGAGCCACACGAGGAGCAGCAGAGGTCCAGGATGCATGGAGCGTGAGGAGTCGCCCATCTCACATGCTGTCTGCTAGTATATGCCAGCCTCTTCATCTTGTGATTCATCTTCTGCCATCTGGTGCGTTTTTCTTGAGAAATTGGCCAGTGAAAGCTGTTGCTCGTCCATTGCATGCACTAGTTGGACGTGCGGTGAAGTATTTGCGGCATGCGACCGAATATGTATTTAATGGCCGTGTTACTTTATAAGATAACTGTATTTTTTTACTATTATTATTATTTTTCCCTCCTTTTGGTTGGTGTGTAATTGTAATTACTGTTATTTGGTCGTTAAATGTGCCCTCAGAGATGTGGATCGTTCTGTGAACTATTTGCACCATTTTCCGGTTCGTTATTATAACCATTTAATATAGCACATGTTCGTGAAATTAGCACTCTGTCCATACAGTCCATTTCATGCCGTGCAAACCCATTAGAAATTCTTCTCAGTAATTCATACCAATTTTCATGTGAACATTTCATCTTGAACACCACTGTGATTATACGATCTAATACTTAATATGCAATACCCGATTCGATAGAAATATTCTCTCTTTTTTTTTCTTCCAAATTCCCTGCGGTTATTGCGAATATTACCCAAATATTGACATTCTTTTATCACTCAATACCCCCTCCCTGCAACTCTTCATCTGTTACATTGATGTACGTAGCAGCCCTGGGTTTCCTCGATCATATATCGTTAAGTGCACTTGGCTTTCTGACCTTCAATCTCAGAGCAACCTGAGAGAACGATGCTGAATATCCGTGAATCTTAGATGAGATTGAAGCCTGCATGTGGGTTTATATACAGATTCAATGTTAACCATGTGTGTTGATGCTCCGACCACCCTGGCGCTGATGCTTATCATTTCTATATTGTTGCAGTACACGTTGTTATCCTTGTGGAAAAAGCCATCGAACATTGGCAGCATGTGCATAGGTGGTAGTCAGGGTTTAACTTTGTATCTAAGATCTCCGTATGAACATGTATAGTTCATGTGCTTCTTTACAAGGTGGGCTTTTAGGTAGAATATCGTATAATTTATATTCTCGCCAATTGGCCTATTCGGAGCAGAACATCGTAATTAAATTCTAGAGAAGTTCTAGAGAGTCCGAAATTTGATACATATAGTATTACCGCTTGGTAGTTAGTACAACGATCGATCGGACTGGACAATTGCACACCAGGAAATTGTATCTTTATAAACATGAGTTTTATTCAAATGATGGATATTTCAATTTCATGCACGTAAACGGGAGTTCGTCTTCGCAGTTCGATTGCGGCTCAGGTGATTAGCGTGCCTGTCGTTTTTGTTTTTTGTTTTTGTTTTTTGTTTTTGTTTTTTTTTGATAAATAAAATAGTTTATAACAAAAAAAAAAAAGACAAAATAAAGACAAAGTAAAGTCTATGTACATATCACAATAGAGGAAAGCTGTGATCTGCCTACGAGTCATCAGCGAATCAGTTTGTCAGCAACTCAGACCAACGATATGTGTAGAGTGAATGGCACGTGGCATGTTTGATAATCAGCAGCTATAGCACAATGGGTTCAACCCTTGAGAACATCGGGATTTCAACCTCTCAGCACATTGACCCGATTTCTTTGTTTTCCTTCCACGTGCTGTGCTTCCAGTCCGCTTCCGGTTCATCAATGACCCGAACGTCCTTGCCCATCTCTTTCGCACTTTCAAGATCAAGCTCGTTGTACTTGCTGTCCTTGCACGGCGCGTAGCTCTCGTTTAGGTTGTTGGCGTTGTAGGCGATTTGAGTGCTTTTTGCCAGATTATTCTTCGGGTCTTCCAAGAAGGCTGCAGAGGTGGTTGTCGTCACGGTGGACGAAGCTTCCGGCAATTTCGGAGGATCCACGCGGCGACTGAAAGGGAACAGAATGAATGGAGGTCGCTGACTCGTGTTATGTAATCACCTTCTTAGGACGAGGATGATGAGTAAGATCGCCAGTACGCAGATGACCACGCCAAAGATGACCCCCAGGAGTAGACCTGCGCAGAGCAAATGATTTCTTTATAATTCACTTCATCGAATGCTGCTTACCGATCGGAAAATCAGTGACGGTGTACTGAACGTGCAGCAGATGCGTCGTGCGGCCGTCGGTACTGCCGCTGTCTTCCGGTATCGTCACGCTTGGTTCCGGAGTCGTTTCCATGACAACCGCCGCTTCGGTTGATGGAGCAGCTGTTGTCGTCATGAATGGGCGAGCTGTGCATTGTTCGATGATATTATTTCGCGCATCTAAGTGGGCGACCAGTGATGCTTACCTTCGTAATACAACCAGAAGCCCTTCCGCCTCCCCTCGGAGCTGCTGTTGAAACCAATGCGCATAGAATTGCCAATGGAGTTGAAGAAATGACTTTTAGTCCGTGACTCGCAAACAGTGTTGTCGCGAAATTTATCAAAGACTTCTAAAGAGTCAATGCACTTGTTGTCTTTGAATTCCAGACTGAGGTCGATGATGTACAGGCTGATCGTCTGCTTCGGGTACGGCATTCGGATCGTCAGCCGGCAGTGCAGGGATTCCGGATAATTGTTGGGATATTTCGGCGATCGGATGTATCCGGATTGTTCGGTTAGCAACTCGTGCTCACAAACATCGCGAACTTCTGACTCTGTAATTAACGCAGCATTTTTAAGGCCTTGAATTTGAAATGTCATTGGGGCAATCGGTGAGCAGGGCGGTTCAGCGAAAGGTCACCTTATATCTGTCTAATTGTGGTTATTTGAGATTCGGGTGTTACCTGGGACGCATGCGTAGTGGGCCTCTGCGTAATTACTGTGTTGCTGGCACTTGGGAATCCTCTTGCCTCGATCGCTCTGAGGCAGATTAATGTCGCACCTCTGTCGTCCGATGCACGGGTAATTCTCCTCCGGCGACAGATCCAACACGCAGTCATCTGCGTTGTACGCGCACCCCTGCGACGGACTGTGTCCATAAAAGACTCGCAGCAACTTGACCATATGCCCTGGTGGACAGACCAGGCTGAGGGATGGGGTCTGTGGGTTGAAGCAGGCGTTGGACACTAATACGTCACTTTGGTCATGGGGCAGTTCTGGAAACAAAGTGCATGGGTCAGATATATATTCGCTACACTTTGAGGGATTGCTGCAAGAGTGGTTGTTATGGTTTACAGCGGACAGGCGCTGCCCACTCTCTCTGGGACCTGTTGCTTCGTTGCAGAAACTATCACTTGTAGCTGGTGTGCCCTTCGGCTGCTAGGGCGGCTGCTCTGGCTACGAGATGAAGGGCTACAGGTGTGTTATGCGCCTCTATCGGGAGATTTATCGCTCGCGCACACTGCTGCCTTCGATCAGGAGTTTTATCTCTGCCTACCTCCGCTGCCTGATCGGCGCTTGGCAATCGCTTGCTGTGAATTATGTATCATTGGCCAAGACACTCCATGCGAGAAAGACTTTCGGCTAATCCCACACACTGCACTGTAAACATTGTTTCCTATATTGAACCCCCGGCGTACATTTCATTGAGGTCATATCGATCTGGACAATCGATGCAGCACCCGTGCTTTGAATTTCTCTTCTCAATTATGCTGTACATTTATCATCCTTTAGCGCACCTGTGATAAGAAATGTTATCTCCTAACTTGTATCCTCCCCCACTCAACATTTGGAGTGCGGCTCTCGAGGCACGCGACCCCTATCTCTGATGACACGGTGCCTGTTTGCCGGCTGTGTGTATGCATGGTACCCGTAATACCCCGTATATTATGTACATGAGCTTATACAAATACCCGTGCACCATTATGTCGTATGTAATCGAAACAGGTGGAAATTGTGTTGTAATATGCTTTTTTACAATTTTGAATGTAAACCCACATATGTTAAGAGGTATTTAGAGAACAGAGAACGGAGCATATATCCCGAGTGTAAGTATATTCATCATTCACTGAAATGCCCGCCTGACAGCTTGAAACAATTCCTAGATGTACGACTGTGTATATACACTTGTATAACCTAGAGGTGTATATGTTATGTTGTTTGTGTATGTTTTACTCCTTTTGTTTTTAATGTTGCTATGGGGTTAATAATGATTAGCATTCAGATGAAGGTGTGAAATTATCACTGCTATATGTATAACGTTCGCCATTTTACGTGTTCATTAAGCATGTTTGCTTTTACTTAATCATAAAAGTTAAAAACTTAAGTCATTTTTGTATAGGGAGCAATTATTGCAGAATTTCAGGGCAGTCTTCAATATTTCACTTATAAGCTTTAAATACTCTCGTTCTCTTGTACATGAATAATTGACGTCATTGCGTGCTCTCCCTGAAAACCGCCTCCAAACACCACAAACCCTCACGAGATTCACTTCTAAGAACTTGCTATACTGACCATCTGCGGCGACCACCTGCAGTACTCCGATCAGTATCCCAAATACGCCGAACACAGAATCCCACATGATCCTTGTTTCCCAAGAAGTCGTCGTCGTTCTTCTCCTTCGTGTCACTTGGTCACAGATTGCGGCGTCGCCAGGTGTGCAACTTGCCGACGGCCAATCAGAGAGTGAATCCAGGTGAACAACGTGGGATCTGCGATTGATCTGCGAATGGCGTGCTCTACTCGCTCCACTCCAGTGCTCTGCTGCTGTCTGCTGCTGCTGCTGCTGCGTGCGCTGTGCGCCGAATGCACATGTTGCGCCCCTCAGTCCTGGGGTAGATCGATCGCGAATCTGAAGGCAAAATTTGCGCGATTATTTCGGGGATATTTTTATGTCGATACACTGGGACAATGCATGCTGCGTGACGGAAGCGAAACTTATTTATTCCTTCTCTTGAATTCCTTTCTTGCTGTTTCTTTAGGTGTGTGATTTTTTTTTTCGGCAACATTTCTGGGTATTGATTGAAGTATTGGTTTTTCCCTTTAAGAGTTTCGTGCTCTGAATCATGGTTTAAACTTTCCTGTGAATATTTCATAAGATGTTGTTTAATTTATAATTAGGATTTTACGGAGCAATACATAGTGTATAGCAGTACAATGCGTGGTGGTGTGGAATCCGACATTCTAATCCGTAAAAACCCAACGGATTCACCGGAATCAGATGAAATTCCAGTCGGGAGGATTTTCCGGGTGAAATCAAATCTTGATGTCTTATCATTATCTGGCGTGCGTTCCTACAGCGAACCACTTTGGCGAGCGGACTATCTGGATCAGCGGGCGCGTGCACCGACCCGCCGCCACCTGTGCCGTCGCTTCCCTTTCCCTCGATTTCGCCGTCTTCCCGCCCCTTCTGCTCAGTTTCTCGCGCTAATTCACGTGTAAATGCGAGTGGATACAATCACCAATCGCGAAATCCGTTCAACAAACACTCGAATCCGGATGTTTGTTGACGTTGAACAAACTCTCCTCCTCCTCCTCCTCCTCCTCCTCCTCCTCCCTCCTCCCATCTAAATACAATCAAGGGAGTCCGGCAGGTGGTTCTTGCAATCAGTGTGCATGTGTACCTGGTGAAGTGCGTCAATTTGCTCTTCTTCTTCTTCTTTATCGGACAGATATCGTTGCTGTTCTCGTGTATCGGTTTCTCCAAGTAGTCCTTCAAATCTGTTTATGAATACGCCGCCGACTTCTGTTGTATGGTTCTCTTTTATTACGCTTATATGGATTTGATGCCGGGTGCATTTCGCCATTGGGGTTTTTTTTTACTATTTTCTGCATGCATGTACTATGTATTTCAGTACTTTGGGAGACGTGAAGAATTCGAATCCTGTTTATAGAGAAAGAAAGAACTACTACAAAAGAATGCTTAGTTAATTTTTCCATAATGCGAGCACGAATGAACTAGATGTTATGAATTCATTCAAATGTAATTAACTTATTTCTGGGAATTCACAAAACCCACGAGATAATTATAAATTTAATCATATTGAGAATACATTACCTCAATTTAATGCAGAACTAGTTCAAATGGATTTTTTTTTTTCGTATAGTTCTATAAATTCATACAACGTAAGGAATCATTAAATGCGATTTTTCTCGTTTATTTCGGATCAAATGCGTTATAATTGGGTCAACTACGACTGTCTGCATCACCGCGACAGCTTTCTCGTTCATGAACATCAAAACAAGCGTATCAACACTAATGCATTCAACAACTAAGACTAATGAATCATGAATATTCATGATCGACATGAAGTCTATTAAATAGGACATAAAACGCAATATATATATATAACCAGTTGTTCACAAATCTGCATATTCAGAAGAATTGCACAAAGTAAACGATTCCAATGTCGTTCTCGCTTTGTATATCTCTACACTTGTACTTGATTGTATATTTTTGTACATAATCTTTCCTCTTAACCTCGGGGGCATGTGAGGCGACCAAACACAATTTTGCCCCGAAATCGATGCGCTTTTTCGTTCCCCTCGCTGACGCTGCCGTTGCTTCTAAGAGAAGCTTTCAGCCTCTGAGCGATCCAAGTCACGCTTTCGTGGTTCTTGGTTTGTGCGTGCAAATGTTATTTTGTTGCTACAGCAAAATAGCCTGCACTGGTACATGTGTTTATTATAACAGTAGGATTTAAAATGCATAATTTTTAGTTTTAGTTTGTGCGTTAAATCCCGTTAATCATAATTATATTATCACCAATTTGGCACGTACTAATGAAGGTTTACTTTTTATCCATAATCATGTAAGAGACTGCCCAGTGTCTCAAAAGCGTCCTTGTTTCGTTGAATCGATATACTTGGGAGAAGAGAGGCATATACATGCAGCACTGACCTAGCACTCCACTATAACACACCAAACCCCCAAACTCCCTCAACACATAGCGACCCACCTCCAAGAAGAAAAACCACTGTAATCCGCCGAAACCCTATGCAAGAAAACTACGCGCGGAACTCCGCCAGCAAAGAAGAAGTTGCAACTTATTTTGAGTGAATTCGATTGGAGCCAGGCGATTCCACCTGCTGCCGCTCTGGTGCTGCAGAGGCGCATCGTGCTTAATCTTCACCTGTCGTGGCCTCTTCGATTTACGATTGAGTTCCTTCGCTGCTCTTCAAGGCAACTCATCGCGTATTATGCTCTGCCATAGACGCTGATCTGCATCCTGAGCGGGATCCGTTTTTTATCGGCGCCTCATTGTTGCTTCGGCCGGATGCTTCCATGCATGCCACCACCCTTCGTGCTTTCGTCATGTTTATGCGTCTTGTTGTATATTTGGAACTCTTTCTGGAATTTGGAAACCTTCTTTGCAGGCTGCAGCATTAATTCATAGGCATCGGTCTGATCAAATTCTCATTTAAAGTACTAATTTGACAACATTTTGTCTGTTTTTGGCACCATATATAACACACATCAATTTAGTGTCCATTGGCCGTAAAACCACCTTCTGTGGTACGCAGCGCATTTTGAGGGCGTTCTATGTAATTGGAGTCGATTCCGCCACCTGCTTATCATAATATGTAACAGAAGCATTGCCAGATACTGCGGAGGAATCCCTCCTGACCCCTGACCCCGGTGCAGCGTCCTTGATGGAAGCCAGGCTCTCCTTCGCTACCTGTTCCTCCTGTTACCTGGCGCCCCCGGCCGCCTCACCCTGTTTCAACCGCACGCGCCATTGCTCAAAACGCCCGCTTCACGCCTCTGTGCGAATTTGCTTTATGGCGCATCGGAAGGTTCCCTCTCCTTCCCTCTACGTACCCTTTGATCCTCAGCCTCCTATACCTTCCCCATTTTGACGGATTGCGCCCTTTTACTTGCTCCGTCGTCGAACGCCTTTCAATCCACGAACTGACGTCGATTGAAATGATTTTTTGTTGGCCCTCAATTAACTGCATGCCGCATTCAACAGGTTGTCTGTTGAGTTGCATCCCTGGAGAAACTGACATTCAACTGCTCCGGTGCACGAGCTATTCCGGGGCCACTCCATTACAGTGGAACCTCTCTCTCTGGAACCGCTTAGAGTTGTTAACCTCCGAGCAGCATCCATCATTCAGATGCTTTGCATAAGTAGCCGAGTGCAATGTTTTCATCGCAGGCAGGATTTATTAACCCTGCAAATAACAACTCGAGCTCTGTGAATTCAGTTTTTGATTATCAGAACTTATAACAAATATATAAATTATAACGAAATGCACAGTTGCCATGATTACGCAATGACAGCAAAAAGACTGAATGACGAAGCTTTTGTGCGATTCAAAGTGTACATTATTCTGAGCGTATTTTTGTTTTGGGCCATCAGCTGATCACGTTCTGTTTATCCGTCGACCTTTCTGCTTCCCCTTCCTCCCTTGACGTAACATCACACCTGTTTCCACCTCAGCATCCCGCTCTTCTCTTTCCCTCTTCGTTTGCTTTTCAACAACTTTTCCCTTTCCCTTTTTCTTTCCCCTGCATCGTGCAAGAACAGCTCAGTCGCTTAGTCGGAAAATTGCTCAGTTATTTATTTTTGCTGCGCACTCTTGTTTTGGGACAAAAACTGAGATGTTTCAATTTTCTTCCCGAGAGTCGCTTCGTTTTGAGTTTCGTTGTTTTAGCTTGATAATTGTCATTTCTGAATATTGTGCGTGGAATTCTGATATGCTCGCAATTTGCATTACAATAGTATATATATATTGTGGGCTACATAACCAATATCAGGAGTCACTAAACACGAAACTCGCCTTTATTTTATAGTGATGTGGAAGAATCGTATAGCTCTTAGCCGCGTCTCCAGCTTCAAAGCTCAGCGACAGATTCCGAAACAGGACTGTTATCCGTGACTAGTACTGACTGCTGGTATCGTGTCTATATTTCTAATGTGGCGCCAGGGTCGTTATTTCGGTTACAAACTGTGATAACTGCCACGGCCACAACCAGCTGTGAATTGATTTCCTATTATTCGTTTAACCACATTTGTCTCCTTGTTTCTTTTGAAGTTACGTAACTTTAATTTTCATATAAGATCCCCATGAAGATGTGTCATCAGCAGGCTGTCTGGCCCCATTGGAATGTGGGAATTAAATCACGTTGTATTGTCAGGTTATGTATACACGCCTCCGCATGGATTTCGCTTGGCTGATTCCGCAATGACTTGATTCACGCGAAGAAATCTGTAGATTATTGATCAGCTCAGGTCAAAGCTAGTTCCTCTGTTATTATCCGATTAGTGTATGAACGATACCGATTTGTGCTCTGATACAAGTACACGTATATTAGTATTTAAAAATTAATATGCATGTAATATGGTTCATTTTTGGTAGTAGTCATGAACATATACTTATTGTAAAGGTTTGTGTCGTCGATGTACCACATTAACCATTTAATCTCATTTCAATGTGAAGCCCTTGCGTTACCTGCCGCTGAGATCGAAACGTTCGATTTCAGTCAATCGAATTACGCGCTTTCGTCGGTGTGCTCAGTGAAGCTGAAAAGCCCTGCTCAATTTGCGAATTTTCACATATTATGCAGCACAAACCATCGATTGTTCGTGCTGACTCGGATGTCATATTTGACTTACAGTTCACATGTAGTCAATACTGACTTAGTCTGATTACAAGTTTTAACTGTTAATAATTCGCGAATCGGAATTTCCCTTACTATTGTTATCCCAATAAGAAGTCCCCTCCTTTTTCCCTATCAGAAGGGTGAATTCCCCGACTGCGCCCGTCAGTCAGCACGTGTCGCTTCTTTTTTCACTCGCGGGGTTATATCATCCACCTGCTAAACACCATTGAGTCCGTTCGTGTCAGCTGTCACTCTGTTGTAAACATTCTCATGAATAACAATTAGTTGAATTAATAATTTTACTCACAAGAGGCAAAGGATGATTATACAATCATGTAGGGCATTCATTGACAACATTATTTTTTTACCCAAAACAGCTGTGTAATTGTACGCAATTACATAAGGTAGTCTGGTCAATTCGTCCCTTGTTAATTTCAAAATGGTGCGTTGTGATTTCTCACCACAGTTCCGTTATGATTTTAGTCCGTGCGTTATGATTCCTTCAGTCAAGTGTAAGTGGACGTGGTTTCGATATCTCCTTGAGCTAACTGCGTTCTCATTTGCTGTCGCTGCTGCTGCATAAACGCCAGAAAGTTTTTCGTTTGCAGCGGATATTCCTTCAGCATGTAGGAAATATCCGACGCTGAAGATCGCGATGTTCTGCGCTGCCTCCGAGGTGGACCGTAGAATGGGGCGTTTTCATACGTTCTGAAGTGGTGTCCATCATCAATAGGAAATATATGAAGTTTGCATTTCTCTTCTGAATAACTTACTTGTCTTTGATTCTTTTGATGAGCATGACGAGTAGCGCTATTACAATGGTAACCCCCGCAATGCTGCCGCCGATGATACTGGCTGAAAGTGCGTTATGATTATATGTATTATGCGTTATGATTTTATCTTGAACAAGTCACTGATGTGTTCTCTTTCTTTTTCTTTTCTTTTCATGTTCGCCAATTCGTTATGGAATTTACCAGGTGCGTGATTTCTAATTCAATACTCACAAAATATGAGTTTGTTGTCAAAGAACGCCACTTGCTGCTCTCCGTGAGGTTCTGGGAAATTGAGGGAAATTAATCGTCTTTTGTGTTGATAAGCATGTGATATCCTAACCTGTTCCACCTTCCTGCTCTTCCTCTTCGTCCTCATGGTCAATTTCATTCATACCTCCACCAATACTAACCCTCCCTCTCTCCATCATTCTGCTTCTGTTATCGCTTCTCTGTTGTTTTTCAATCACCATTCGCGTAAGAAATCTCAGCACATCGCTGTTATTCGTGGGTTTTGGATCATCCTCAAAGTCTGCATCATAAATCAGGTAAAACATTTCATGATATGAATATCACCTACCTGTTAGCAGAGCGCACTCATACTCGATATGCATGTAGGGCGTGGTTCCGTCGCCACACACTAGGGGTCCCATCTCTTGAGCGTCCTCTCCAATCCGATCGCTCATGAAGCAGGTCGTCCGTCCCTCGCAGCGGTCAGCTGCAATCGGCTGCAGGATGCAATCCCATGCATCGTAAGAGCAGCCGTCGTAGCGGCTGAGAGCGGTGAAGGCGACCAGCGTGCGAATGCCATGTCCGAAAGGACATTGCAGCTGCACTTCAACTTGCCCGTAACCATTGAAGCATTTGGAGGCGAGGAAAGGAGAGAGGATGGAAGGCCGGCTGAACAGGGAGTTGTGCGCGTCTTTGAATGCTGCACCTTGCATGAGGGATTAGGCGATTTAATCTCTGGATTTTGAAAATTTACTTACTGTGAGCAGCGGGTGAGAAGATTGCAGCAAGCAAAAACACGAGGGATAATAAGCTGTATTTCAGCATGGTTTAAGAGTTGCCCATAATATCCTGAGTAAGTGCTCCTCCAATCATGCTTCGGTGCGAGTGTGCGTGCAACATGGTGCCTGGCTGCGATTGCAGCAATTAAACATTTCGCCATCTTGCAGAAGACTCGCTTGGCATGTGACCACAGCTGCTGTTCTTTCTAGCTCTCTTCTTCTTCGTTCTCATGGCATTTTTATTGACATAGAACAATATCCAAACCGAGCAACAATGCAAATACACTTTATTCAGGTATAAACATAACAAACAGTAGATAATCTTGGAAGCGTCGAAGTTGAAGACTTGTCATTAGACGATATCGGCGTAGACCTTGCCGTCGTTGCTTCTGCAGCCCCTCACTGGCCCACCATGCTCTTCCCTCTGCTCTGCACGGTGACCTTTTAACCTTATGAACTCGGTACTCAGACCTACCTTTGATCTCTTCGAGCGTCCTTCCCTTTTGCCTCGATGTTGAGGTGGTTTGCTGGTCTCCAGCTCGCTTGCACTTGATGACCTGTTGAAATTAATTCTCGATGGTCTGTCCTTGGGCAGCGACTTGCTGCTCTCGGGTGAACTGGTCTTCTTCAGAACTGGAAGCGGGGGAGGGGGCGGGGGAGGGGAGACCTGCTCGGTAAGCGTTGCCGATGACGTCACGGATGGATCCGGCGTCTGCTTGTGGTGCTGCAGTTGCGGGAACTTGGCATCTTCTGGAACTCGCGAAATCTCTTCCTTGTGTCGTCGCCTGTGAAAAAGTAGATAGCGGTTGGATGGCGAATCGAAATTTCGAGTTAACCTCTTCAACCAAATCGCCACAAACGCCATTCCCATCACTAGTAGACTCATGAGCACAATTCCGACTATGATCGACGCTGTTGATATAGAATGCTTAACATACTGATATAATTCCTAATCCTGCCTACCCAATGCGGACAGCTCATTGCTCTGTGCGACGTGCGGTTTCTCCGTGATAGCTGTGTAATGAAATGCGTTATGATTGCTTTGGTGCGTTATGATTGAATACCGTCGTAGTAATCGTAGTAATCGTCACTAGGTGTGATATCTTCCACGCTGTTTGTGAGGAATCCCTCGCTGAGGAAGAATCCTGAAATCGACGCCTCTCTGTCGGTGTCATCCTTCGTCGTTGTGGTCATTTCGGTGGCTTTAGTCTCAGTCGATTCGTGCGTTGATCGCATTGTAGTCGGTGGAATGCTCGCTGACCCGCAATTGATGTCCATGTTGCCTAAGGCTGATGAAACCCACGATTGCGTTTTCATTCAAAATGGAATGCTCTCTCACCCTCGAGGGCCACTAAGGCCCCTTTATCCTGCTGTCTCCCGTTGCTCCGTAGTCCGACGCTGAGCGTGTGGGTTCTACTCGTCATGTTGTAACTCCATGGCAGGCGACCACAGCGAGGCATCCTGCTGGCTCCATCTAGCACCTCGATGACGTCATCAGAGCACCCCTGGCTCCATGTGATGGATGCGTCGGAGAATTTGAGCAGGATGCGTTGGTGTTGAGCTGTGCTAACGTTGCACTGGCAGCGCTGGTTGGGTGGATACTGCGAAGGATAACCCGGGGTTTTCAGGAAAGCTAATCTAGAGACTGTCACGGTATTTGCTTGGCACATGTCCAAGATATCAGTCTCTGTGAAATGGATGAGAAATTGAGCAACTTTCTTCGTATAAAGGAATAGTTTTTACCGGGAATGCACTGGTAGACGACATAGTTGTACACGCTGTATGCGTTGCAGTTTCGCATCCATGCTACACTGACTGCAATACTGCATTGCGATCTTCCAATGCACTCGTCTCGTAACTTCTTCTCCGTGTCGGTGCTCATCGGCTGCAGGCAGTCACGTCGATCGTACGAACACTGCCTCGGACCGGATCCCACTCCCTGGAACGCCTGTCGCAGAACGATCATTTCACCAGCACCACATTGGAACTCCAGACGCGGAACACCAACGACGCTGAAGCACTGGCTGCTCGTCTTAGTCGCTGCAGAAACCCATGACATTAAGCCACAATATTCCGCATATATTTTGGTGCATGTATAAGTTCGTACCGAACCAATGGATGTGGTTCGCCATTGGTTCGGTGCTAACTTATGCACCAAGCAGGTTCTCACCATAGAATCTGAGTTGCTGGCCCTGCACCCACGTGACCCCGAAGGAAGCAGAGACGAAGAGCACGAGGAAGAAGAAGGAGGAGGAGGAGTAGGAAGGAGAAGCGAGCGCCATGCTGCATGTCTCGGTCGTCCAATGCTAAATCTCGTCACCATGTTCTGGTTGTCAGTCTGTCGCCATGGTGATCGAGGTGACAGGTGACATTCCTTCAGTGTGAGAGAGGCCGGCAACAGGTGGCACCCTGCCTCTGTGCGCAGCCTTTATAATGAGCGTGAATTTCATCGTGAAATTCGGAGAGATACTTGACAGATAGCAGACTTCTTATAATTACTAACACCTAGTTCTAGAATTGTCTGGGCATGGTTTTCTTTGTAATACCTATATTCTTATATACTCTGCGACTCATTAAACATTATAATGAGACTAATCTCGCCTGCAACCAAACCGTTTGCCAATTTTCCATGATGCAATTTATGTATCCGCGTGGACAAGCGCCTTGGCTTTTCGGGATCAAACCACCCGCTGTTTATTTCGACCAAAGTCTGGATTTTCGTCAGGCATGGAGTTGAAACCAGCATGATTAGGATTACAGTACATGAGCTTGTATTGCAGCCACATTATACTGATAGATTTTGTTACTTTCTTGGGCGATAACCAGTGATCACCTGATCAGAAATATTTTAAGTTCCAACCCATTCCGTGGAATCAACGCTGTCGCTCAATCCTTTTGATTTCTGGCGTTCAATTTGATAAACAAATATGTTTAGTATCGAGGGTTGGCTAAGTTCATGTACTGCGGTGAAATAATCAGTTATTGCACGTAATAGATAATTTTTGGCTTAACTATTACAACGCCAAGACGCATCCCAAATTCCAAATATGCATCAATCGATAAATAATAATATTATTAATTATTATAACTGTATCCAGCCTAATTATGCATTATGCATGAATATAAAATTTTGCTTATTAATGCCAGTGAAACGTACAACCAAGAAAAATAGCGAGTTTAATGATATTCACCCGTGTAATATTTCAAAATTCACAACTAAAAGCAATCATAATTCAATAACATTTTTATTCACAATCGAGATTTTTTTGATTTTTTTTTTACAGAAATCTAGAATATTTTATATTTCAGTTGCCTGAAACCAAAATTCCTCACAACATAAAATGTTATTAAACCTGTTTTGTAAGTCTGTCAATCAATCAATCAATACACGCCTGAAAACAAGAAAACAATGCGTCACATGGAAGTTGCCCATTTAAATCAATGGAAGTATATTGCAATCATGAAATAAATACCCTGTACATAATAATTATTTACAAATTTTAAGGCCTTTTCAGGCAAAACTCCCCCGACCAGATTTGGTGCGCGCCACTCCCGGACACTGTCGGTTGCCGGCCGCTCGTCGCATGGCGCACTCCCGCTTGTGGCGCTGGCGAATCAAATGGCGAGGGTCAGAACGGTTGAGAACGCTGCGAAGGAAAAGTGAGGCAACGGGCGGATTTCGTGAATGTTATACTCACAAGCGAACCACGATGCCTATGATTATGATGAGCAGGATACTGCCGATCACCCCGGCTGCGATCACGGTCGCTGCGAGTGGACATTCAGTGGACATTGCAATGGTCATTGTGTCCTCCTACCTGTGATGGAACCTTCGCCTGGGAAGATACTGTATGCCGATTTGGACTGGTCACCGCCTGTAGAAATGGAATTAGCATGTTTTGATTAATGTAATGGTGACTGCGGACCTTTCTTCGGGGTTCTCTTTCGTTGATCTTCTGTTGATGCTGTTGAGTAATAATTATATGTTGAGATATGAAGGTATGGATGTGGAGGTTTCATTGTGGGCAATACTAGATACCTGGGATTCGATTTGTTTTCTTCCTAGTATCCCTCTCCTCCTCCTCCTCCTGCTCCTCCTCACTGACGTTTATCTCGAAGACTTCTTTGATGTGCACATGTTTTCTCCTTGTGAGTGCTTTGTTAGGTGTTATGGTGGTCGGAATCTCTCTCCATTTTTCCATGTTAGCCTCCCATACTTGCTGCCCCCACCCCTGTTTCCTGACTGTGCTGCGATGTAGTATGTCTGTATCATATTGAGGGGGTTTTGTTATCCCCAGGGGTCGACTACCGGGCCTCCTGGTTTCCCCATGCAAGTTGCGCCCTTCCTCTGTGGATTTCCCCGTATTGTACCCATGCATCAAGTCCCCCCTGTGCATTGGAACTCTGCCATTTAATGTCCTTTGCAAGGGAGGCCTTCCTACTCCCAGCACTTCCTCCTTCATAGTTCGCTCTGGTGTCTGCCGGGAAATCCCATGACCTTTGGAACTACTGGTAGGATAAGCTTTAGCCTTTCGGGGAGGAAATTGTTTTGTTCTACTTGACGAAATTTGGTTTGTTGTTTTGGCAGAATAGCTTTTAACTTTTCTGGCCACGTTATAGTTTGTCTTGATGGGAGGGAAATGGTTTGTTATTTTTGGGGGAAAGATATTTCCTTTACTGGCCAAATCACTTTTGGTCTTGGTGGGGTTAAATCGTTTTGTCTTAAACTGAGAATTACTTATTTCCTTACTAGCCATATTTCTATTTGTCTTTTCCGGTGGAAAACGGTTTGTTATTTTGAAAGGATAGATTTTTCCATTTCTGGCCAAATTACTCTTCGTCTTACTCAGTTTGTTGCGTTTTGTTGTTATTCCAGGATGTTTATTATCCTTACTGGCGAAATTTCTATTTGTCTTTTTTGGAGGAAAACGTTTTGTTATTTTGGGAGGATAGATTTTTCCCTTTCTGGCCAAATTACTTTTCGGCGTTTTGGGTGCATAACTTTTCGTTCCACCAGAAACGTTATGATGTTTTGGACTATTAGAAAAACGTCTAAGAAGCGACTTGCCTCTCGTGCTGGCCTTCTGCTCATGCTCATGCGCTGTTTGTGGGCTGGTCATCATACTGGCAAGGGTAGTCATCACCGGGGAAGGCCTGCTCCTATGCGGGGGTGCCGGCACAGCATGCAGGGGAGCTAGGGTGTCTACGGATGAAGAAGGCGGGAGTTCCGCATCAACTGCCTCCTCCTCTTTTTCAACCATGTATTCTTTTTCAGCGTAGAAATTCAGCGGTTTCTTCGTTGACACTGTGTACTCCCACCACCAGGGATTATCTGTGCGGCCAGAGACGTCGACGTTGAGCACCTTGGCAAGGTCTTTCATGCCCAGAAGACCAGCATTGTTCTTGAGGACTTCGTTGTAGACTGCCTCTTCATCCTCTTTGATGGTCAATGGAACCAGCTCTTTGTTGACTTGCTTGTCCTCTGGTTTCCTTTTTACCGCTTCTTCTTTCTTTCCTAGCTCCAACACCAGAGTGTCCTCAATTGTGAATTCTTCCGTCTCAGCTTCCTCTGTGTTTTCCGATTCAACTTCTTCCTTCTCCAAGACAGCAACGTTAGGCTTCTCCAACTTCTCCATCTCCTTCAGCTTCTCCAGCTTTTTCTCCTCTTGCATCTTCATCTTTTGCTCGTCCATCAACTTCTGTTTCCTCCTGCGCATCATCATCATCAGTCTCTCTCTGCTCATCTTCCGTCCTCTCTGGTTGGGTCTCCGTGTCCTGAATCGTCGGTTTGGCGGTGTTCTGGTCGGCGTACTTGTCGTGCTCAATGTCATCTCTGCGTTCTCAACTGACTCTCCACCGGTTTCTTCCATTGTGTCTTCATCAGAACCTTCAAGAACTTGCGTCCTGAACTTGGTGAAGATATTTTCTTCTGTGGCTGTTTGCTGCTCGATGGTTGCTTCGGTTTGCTGGGATGTTGTTGCAACTGTTGTTTGCTCATCCGTTATTGTTGTTGCTGCTGTTGTTGTTGTCGTCTTGGGTTGGAATGTCTCCGTGGGTTTCTTGTAGTATGACGTGCATTCGATGTCAATTGGAGATGTACCTGCCCATACACAATATAACTATAAGCCTCCATTTGCATGTGTGTATCTTACCCGAGTACTTGAGCCAGAAGCCTCCCCCTGCACCCTCGCCGTCCGTCTGGAAAGTCAGCCGCATTTCACTCTGTGTTGCTCTGATCGTGTCCATTTCTTTGCGACCACAAAGCACTCGCTTCTGACTCGCGTACTCCACGGTCAGCGTGTCCTGTGAATGCGATTATGAAACAGTGGAGCAGACCACGTGATGAGCAATACCTTCGTGCAAGCGTCATCCGCCGTGCTGAAATCCAAAGCACTGAGCGTGATGCCATTCTCGTCGTTCGATTCCAGCGTGCATTGACAACTCCGGTTGCTGGGGTAGGGACGCGGGTAGTTGGGAGAGAGGATGTATCCCTCAGCGTGGGACGCACTGGCGACCATGCAGATGTCCTGCATGCTATCCAGGTCGACTGCAAGGCCTCAAGATGTTTATCTTACGTAGCATGCATGCATCAACCCACCTTTAACGCAATTGAAATCAATGAACATATAATCGGAGAATCCCTGGCACTGTTCGGTGTCGATGTACTGTTGAGTGACATCCAAGCGACACGAAGGCCTCCCCATGCACAGATCCCTCACATCGGGCATGTTACATCCATCCTCACCAAACAGACACCCGCAGTCAGCAGCATCGTAATGGCACCCCTCTCCTCTTCCCTGGACCTTGAGTCCCCCCCTGACCACCTGGATGACCGTGTCCCTTGGACATTGGGCGGACACCACAGGCGGCCCGAAGCTGCCCCAACACGCGAATCTCCGTTCAGGTTCTGCGAGAAACGCCATCAAATTTTCGTACTCGATGAGGCTCTGCACTCACCAGCCCATGTCTCGCTGAGCATCATCGCCAGAGCGAGTGTCGTCGAGAGCGAGATCATTTTTTCTGCTCGTCGTCCGCTGTGGCGATCGATCTGTTGTGATTGGTCACCTGTACTGCTGATCGCTTTTTGTCAGTCATCTAACAATGAGATGTTTCGTCTTCTCGTGCCTCATGTGTTTGTGATGTCGACCCATGTGGCATACACAATTACCTGGCAGATGTTCGCATGCGACGCTTGTCTTTTTGCCCTCGTGTATTCTGCCAAGCGACATGTGTTTTGAATGGGCGACATTTTTCCCTCTTCTCTTGTCTTATGGTCTGCCAGAAATTGTTCCAATTGCATCATAATGGCGTCTATTATGGGTCAATCATGGTGAGATTGGTGACCAAGCATTCTTGCTTAATGATGATTCATTATAATTTGTTTGTCATTATGCGGTGTCGCTGTATGTGGTTTCTTAATGACTGTTCATTACACCGTTGGCATTTACTCAATTGTTGATTTCGCGTTCTGTTTTACGTGCCTGGGTGGTGATTAATTTTGCATCTGGTAATTAACATCCAAGATGATGATTTCTGCATATGTGTACTGGATATTTTCTTCTGTTTCCAATCGTGAATTATGCGACTTTCTCCAAAAAAAACCATGATTAATTATTCTCTGATGTACATAATTATATCCTATGACACGTGACTTTGCGTGCATGTATCTATTATTAGTACTAGACAAATTATCTTCGCAACTTTGAGCATTCATTTTTCAATAATGAGGAACTTCACAAAGGCTTTATGATTTATAGTTTCATATTCACTTTATTCAATATCATAACGCATTCAGTAATGTTGAAGTAAATTCAAATGACTTTAGATTATTATTATTCCCATGTAGTTCAAGTCCGTTTAACCGCCCCAAATGCGTCTCAACTGAACATCAGCGACAGGCAGTTGATTATTACTCCAGAATATATCACAGCAGTTGTAGTATAGCTCCCGCCATTCTTGTTCACCTTGGAGTACGTTATGGTTATTACGATGAGTACGTTATGATATCGTATGACCAACCTTTTGAAGACGAGAACGATGATGATAATAATAGCGATTAGAATGAGGATCCCCACCGTGATGCCGCTGATGATTTGCACTGTTTAGTAAGTACGTTAATAGGTGCGTTATGATTCCGTTGATTACTGGTACCTTCCCCGATGTTATCCAGTCCAAATCCATCGAAATCTTGCTGTTCACTTTCCGCCGCCAGAAGCCTCTCTTCGGCGGCTTCAAAATGGTTCTCTTCGTTCTTCTGCGCCTTGTCCACGGTTCGATGTTCGATCGAGTAAGTGATGAAGCTGAGAGCATCTTGTGCCGAAGTACTGGACGTCACTGTAGGCAGACTGTTGCCTGTGCCTCGGAAGCCGGCGGTTTCATCGATGAGCATCGAATTGACGTCATCGTCGAAAGTGTTGATCATCTCTGAGGTGAATAAGGATTCCGTCGTCGTCTCTGAGATGATTTCGCTCGTCTCAATACTTGTGCTGATTTCTTTTCGTCTCTTAACTGGGCCACATATCACTTGCACTTTGCTGTAACTTGAGCCTATAAATGGAAGAATCAAAGTGATGCATGTAACAGCGCTGTACTCACCCCTGACTTCCAACCAGAACCCCCTGGTTTGCACTGCGCCATCCGAATAGAACTCGATCGTCGCTTTACTCCGAGCGACGTAGATGCGTTCTGGAATCTTCTGCGGTTCCGTCTGCCCGCATTTTTTATCCTGACCTGAGATGCGCAGGAAGTCTCCGTGGCACTGCTCCGGGTTGCTTTCCTTGCTGTTGACCGCGAAATCGAGAACTCGCAGCCTGAGACCTGGATCAGGCGTCTTCAGGAGGCAGGCGCAGTGCATGTTGGCTGGGTAGTCCATGAACGGGTACTTGGGAGAGCGGATCTGGTGGAATTTGCTGTTGAAAACCTGACCATGACAGATGTTTCTCATGGACTGCGCTATTGGTGCGGTGGATTGTACAGTAATTCTGGGTTATAACAATCACTTACCTGCAACGCAAGTGTAGTTGATCTGCATATAGTTGGCATAAGTCCTGCAGTTCATCAGGAAAGGGTTGCTCACGTACGCGGAGCACATGTGCCTTCCATTGCAGTGCTCGTGCAGGTCCGCCAACTGGATGCAGTGGTTCTCTTTTGCGACGTACTCACAAGACCCGTTGTTGGGGGGAGCACCGTAGAAGACCTTGTCCACGCGAATGACGCTGCCGTGAGGGCAGCTCAGGTGCAGTGTGGGAATGCCCTTCACGTGGAAGCACCCGCTGCCCACTCTCTGAGCTCCTGAAGAGTATTATGATACATCCATCCAGGGTATGCTGACAGTGTTACCTGCTTGTTGCCTGGGAGCAGCTTGCACTTGCAGAAGCATCAGCGAAGCACACAGCAGAGGGAGCCACATGCTGAGTTAATCCAGAGTGGGTGAGAATCAAGTGGTGATCTGCCTCTGATGAACTGTGCACCTCTCGACAGAGAAAACATATGTTGTGCTGGTTGTCGGAGGAGCCGCGCCATCTGCCTCCATCGCTGACCTCGTGATCACTCTGCTGCATACTACGCATGTCATTGCGATCGTTTTGACCTCCAGAAGACATCAACCCATCGCCATTTCGCACATGCACGAATTCACAATTGCACACACCCTTCTTGTCTGCCCAGTCAGCGATGCTGTCTAATTTCACTAATTTCACTTTCGGTTTTTCCTTTCGACATCCGTAAACAAACTCTTTAGCTTCACGGTTTATTGTGTTTTGTTACTTTTTATTAGTACCGTACCTACAATCTCATAGTCTCATTTTGGGTTCACACTGCACGAAGACACAAAATGCAATCCATTCACTTGTACTGCGCCTTACATCCACCGATGCACGTGCCTTCTGTTGGATTCTGATGACGTCAAATCAAACCGTGTTTTTCGCTATCATCACCCGTTCGCAATCAAATGCTGTCGATTTCGTTGCATTCTTCTGTCGCTTTCTCTCCTCTTAACACTAAGCATGTAACAACGAATCCAACGACACATATGATTTACGAGAAAATAAATCTTTCGTTGTGAACATATCTCTCTAATTATCTGTATATTTCATGTTGATCCCGAGCACGAATCAATTATTACACTCTACTATATGCACGTTCATGTTTTGTTTGGAGAAAAAGAAAACAAATTCTACGTAAGATGTGCGAACATGAGTCGCAAACGAGTATGATGAGATAACAACACGAACAATAAAAGCCTGTGTTTAGTGGTATCAGTTTTATTGTGACAGTAATTAAGTACACGCCAGTGACGTCATCGGCCATGACGTCCCCAGAGGTCAGTCAGTACAGAAACCAAGAATCCCAGAGCCAACATGAGCGCCATCGACGGACCCGTGAGTGACGTCGCTGCGTTCTTCGATGACACTGCAACCAATAAAGACACCATAAACCGGAACCTCCAGCTACGTCATCAATCACTCACGACCGAAGAGGACGAAGGGCCTGGGGCGGGCGGGAGGGTCTTCACGGGTGTCCTCGAGGCCTGTCTCGATGGCAGCCGACGGTTTCTGCAGACTCATCCCATCCGCCAGCGCAGCTGCCGCAGCTAGGATTATCGCCGCGACGATGACCACCCGGAGCTCCATTCTGCTTACTGACCGCCTAATCCTTGACCAGTGACCATTCATAGTCGGCGTCGCGTGCGCAACATGGCACCATGCGCAGCACACAGCTGGCTCCCTGATTGCCTTCTTTGGTCTTCTTCTAATGGCGCTTTGTCAGGTGTCGCTCGCGCCATCTTGTCAGCGGCCCTCGGGCCAAGAAAACGGAGCAAGATTTGTGGTTGTTTGGCAGCGTTTTTATTGATATATTACGGTGAAAGATAGCTTAATGTTATGATTATTATCAAAGGTATGACAGCTCCTGCCCTTGGCTTGCACGCAGCCTTGTTCTTGATGCCGGTACCTGTGTCAGGTGGATGAAAAATTTAAGCATGCTTTAGTGAGGTTGGTTGGCTTATACTTGGTTTGGCGATTGCGCTGAGATCCGACTGCGGCAACAGGATGTTATCGCTGGCGTCTTCTGTGTTGTAAACCGCAATTTTCATTGAACATTTGACTTTGATATTTTGGTCTCACGTTTGCTGTTTTTGTACTGGAGACTGGCGAGAACCGCACTCGACGTCCGGTAGCATTGCACGCCTAATTTGCCCGCTGGTTCACCTGCGAATTAGGACCTTTGTCAGACCGAGGGGTCATTCGTTGGTCATTTCACTCACTGGTCACGGTGACTCGGAAGCCCTTCATTTGCTTGTCTTCTTGCTCCCTCGTTTTGGCCGTGTGGAAATGTAGTAGCAACCAGTTGCCCTTGGCGGTCAGCGTCTTCTCTTGACCACTCGCCATCTGACCACAAGTGACCGCCGCAGAGTTCTTGATGCCCAGGGACTGCAGCAGAAGCCAATCCACGCACTGACTGGCTCGCATCAACAGTGCGAGGTCAGTGTAAGTGACCTTGACCTGTGGGAGATATGTGGTCACGGAGGTCCCTACGCCCTATCAATCTGACCTTGGCTTTTGGCTGAGCTTTGATGACGCAACGACACTCTGTGTCCGATGGGTACGAATGCGGGTAGCCGGGACTGGCCACCTGTAGTTCGCCATCGTCTCTGCTGCTGTAGTTGGTGCAGATTGAGCGCCATTCTGTTGAGAGAGGAGAATAAAGAGAGGGCTCTCGTGTTATTGCATCAGTCCACACCGTCCGACGCCAATGCCGTGGTGTCCATCTTGGTATTGGTAGAGGAGGGGTAGGGGGTGGTGGTGGTCAGTCGCGACGCTGCACATTCAACATCATTACGTGAAAATGCATGTAGTATTAACACGATTTCTATACCTTCGATGCACGAATACTGGACCTGCAGGTACAGCATGTGACTGCCCTCGCACTGATGGCCGCTGGGCATACGCTGTGCCTGCAGCATCCGCACGCAGCTCGGTCTTCCTTCGCACGGCGTCCAGTCGTAGATGTGGATCGCGTCCTGCATGCAATCGCTCGCCAGTTCTCCGCAGTATCGCAGAGCGCTGTTCTGATGAGCTCCATGAAACGCCTTCTGGATCTGGATAACGCGTCCTGCTCCACAATAGAGCGACACGAAGGCGAATCCCCCCTCCTGGTAGCACTGACTGACGTTCTTCTGAGTCCCTTTTGCGCGGGGATTCACAAAACTATGAACAGTGATCACATAAGCAACTTACCTGGGATCTCCTGAGCAGCCACTATTGCTACAAATAGCCACAGTATCGGTATTGCCATGGTGATGAGATCAGAACAGGTTGCTATGGTGATTATCATCCATTTGTGTGCCTTGATCCGAGAAGAGTGACTGAAGAGTTTTTTCTCTCTCGCCGTTTCTCCTTCTTCGCCAATTACAAACACATGGAACAAAAGACATCTGCTCCCCGACTGACAAACGCTTCTCGACTACAATGACAAACGCTTCTCGACTACAATTAGAACACCTGTCATTGACCATTGGTCATCTTGGCTCGGTCCCGCTGACGTCATCATGTCTTGGGGAAAGATGACGTATTTGGCATGAAACGCGCGGCGCGATGCTTTGGTATTTCCCGGTTCGTGATTCTTGCGATGCTCTCGCTAACAGAATGGAGAAGAAGACCTTATGCGGTGATTTCGTGTGCATCGCTCAGTGTTTATGTCCAAAATTTCGTTATCTTGCACCTGATGCAAAACTGTTCCAAGTGGGTTAAGTTTTGGGTCATTCCATTGTCCGATATCAGCGGCATTACATAATAGCTGTGCGCATAGATGGAACACTGATCATGGTATTGTTATCATAAATAACAATTGTTCAACTACATTTTGATGCTTTGGCTGCTCCAATACAATCCCTGTGTTCACCCAGGTGACATTATTGAGCACTTTGTTAATTACTTACTTATACTTATATATGTATTATAATTTCGAAAGCAACCTAATTTCATGTAGAATGTTTGAAATTGAGCTTCCATTTTCTATTCCGATACAGCGCGATTGTTTGTTCGTTCGCATATGTGTAGAAAGATTAGGATCAGAATCACCAAGCTTTGTCAGCCACGGATTAATACAGCTTGTTTATTAATATTCTTTATACAAAATTCGAAATCAAGACAAAATCATCGCCTGTACCAATCGTTTATTATGAAGCATACCTTGTACGAAATATCGTATGTACAGAATATACAAATTTTATGTACACCACTACCACAGCACCTTGATCAGTTTGCATTAGAGCATAAATTAACATATATATGCTTAATTAACAGGTATACACTGAGTTCATATCTGTACACAAATTTTGATTTAGACTCATAAAGACAATGAATATGCATGTTACGTTGAGTAATATAAAATGATAGATATAATTATGTAAATCAAGACATAGAGATGAGCATGAAGCCTGATGTATAGCGTACAACTGGGCGACGTTCGGTGTCAATATCGTTACGCTGCATATCCTACATAAACACGGCAGAGTTGTCTTCCTGCAGTATACGAAGGGTAAACGTTTGGCATCCTGAACGCTTTGTAAGAGCACAAGTCCCGAGACATCTAGGAGCTGAAGAGTTCAATAAAATCCCCATGACGTCATCACCAGAAGGATCGGTGAGAATGTGACGAAACACGCTGAGGATCTACTCTGGTAATCAACTGCAAATATTGATCAAATAAAGCATTGAATGGTTGTGGCTGGTGAGCACGAACTTTCGTTGGGGGGTGGCTTCATCTTTCCCGGTTTCTTTCCTGGTTTCTTCTTTTTATTTCCATCCACTTTGTTCATCTCGTCTTCGTCGTCATCGTCGTCATCGTTGATTTTTACCACTTCGTCATAATCCTGATCGTCGACTGATATTTCTTTGACTTCTTCGTCGTTCTTCGTCAACGGTTGACATTTAATGTTGACGCTGGACATCGGTTCAGCTGAGGAAGAATTGATGACATTGACATGATTGAATGGGAATTTTCAACACCTTTGAAGTGCAGCCAGAAACCCTTGAGACTGCGACTGAAGTACTGGAAACTTTGCGTGTCGTTGCTGTTCTTGTCCGAGTGGAACTGCAAGACGATGCTACTGGAGGATGACGTCAGCTCCTTGGTGCCCGTCATGATGGCTCCACAGTGACGGTGTTTCTGTCCGCTCTGGCGCAGCATCAACCAGTCAGCCCGACACCTGCCCTCCTTCGTCTCGAGAAGAAGATCATAGAAGTTGAGCTCAAGGCGCGAGCGACCATCGGTGCTCAGGCTGCACATGCAGTCTCGATTGGTAGGGTAGTGGTAAGGGTAGTTGGGGGACATAAGGTATCCCTCACTCATCCATTCTTCCGCCTTACTGCAGATGTCCAACACAGAAGACCCTGTTTATTCATAGTGCAGGTGTACTGGTTGTGGTGTACGTTTGTATGTACTCACGTGGAATGCATTCGTACTCGACTTGTAGGTAATCGCTGAATTTATCTCTTCCGGGGCACGCTGGCATGTACGACTGCATGACGGTGCGCTCACACGAAGTATTGCCCATGCACGTCAGCCAATCGTAGACCATGTTCATGGAATCGTCGATGCAATCTCCGGGACAGAACGTGCAGTTGACACCGTTGCTGCCGGGACTGGCGCTGCACTCGGAAGCTTCCATCTGCGACCGATCTCCGACCACGATACCATGGAAAGCGCGGTTGATTTTTATCATTTCATTCGATTCGCAGCTGAAGATCACTTTGGGGATGCCTCGACTTTTGAAACACTGGCTGGCTTTGCGAACCTCTGCAATGCACCGTGCAATTTGGGAAATTTCGTGTACAAGGTACGCTTACCTTGTGCGCCGATGCCGAGTGACATGAGTAGAACGAGCCAGTACATCATCATGATGGCTAATCGTATCCTTCGAGAGAGTTTCGGAAGTTTATGTGGCAATTGCCTGGGGGCATTGCGCTTAAGATGGCACCGTTGGCTGGCGATGATCTCCCCCTGCGTCTCGTCCTTTTCGTGCGTACTCTGTCTGCGAATGCTGAGCGAGATCACCTGTCCTTTGCCAGATGCTTCTCTCCAGATGTTCGCCTCGGCATCAGATGGACAGCAGAAGTTTTTGCTAGGAATTGCCTCTGGAATTGCCTATTGCTTTTGGGAATTCCTCGACAATTTGCAGTTTTATTTATGACCAATTTTCGGGAGTGGTTTGCATTGCAGGAGATTTTTGTTGATTTGTTTTCTCTCTATCTCTCTCAAGTGTGTATAGCTGGGTTCTTGTGGCTGAACATATATGAGTGTGTGTACAATTAGCATACGTGTGGTGTGCAAAGGTCATCGTCGTATGCGGGCACCTGTAATTATATTTCCTTTGCACTTCACAATACGCTGTACATGGATGGACGTTGACTAGGCGTCTTGTTCTCTGCGTTTCTCTGTTAATCTGTACAATGTATGCCACTGTACATGAACACATACCTCTTACCACAAATAACACATCACGTGTATTAACTAATGGCAAACAAATACAATTATTATACACAAGTAGGCAGCCTGAGCTTTTATTATTTGGAAGTGTTAGTACCCGTTATAGAATATCGCATAGTCTGGTGCATTTAGCGTATCATAACAGCATCGTAATTCATCCTGCTGATGCATGACTAGAAATTTTCTTGCTGAATAAAATCAAAGGTTTCATCAACCGTGCGATCCCAGTCCTCCGGCGTATACTGGCTGACTGTCCTGTTGTTAACGTACTGCGTGCTCCTCTGCGCCGGTTGCTCCTCCGCGGAGATGAAGTCGAACTGGTCGTCGACGACATTGTCCCAGTCGGCGTGCGTGTAGGCGCTGACGCTCTTCGGCCTGCTGTTGGCGTCGATGCCATTGCGACCCAACGTGAGCTCTGTGCCGAGGGGAATGACGGTGATGTTGCGTCCGTCCGTGTGCATTATGTTGCTTGATATTGTGCTGCTGTCATCGCGTTGTATGGAGTCGGCGCTCGAGTGTTTCCACGGCGCACTGTCTTTGTGGTTGGCGTACACGTCGGGATCGGTCCCATTGCGCACTGTGTTGAAGCCGTGGTTGCTGCAAAGCGGGTTAAAAGGTTTCATTTTTAAGCATAATTAAACATAATGGGTCAGGAATGTATAGCCCTGATTAGTGGTAGTTGAGCATGGCTACAATTCGGGTTTTCAGACACTTTTGCGGCACTTCTTCCTCGTGTCTTCATTAATTGCTTTATGCCCTCGATGTTTTTATCCTGCTTTTTCATCGCCATGCGAAACCGTCAAACTTAGCGATCTAATTTAAAGAGAGCAACTTCCTCGTTCACCTTTCTCCGCTGCTCCTGGAAGGGGAGTCGCGACTCTTCAACTCCTTCACGCAGCAACCGATGACGATCATGAGGAGAATCAAGAACACTCCACCGACCACGGCTCCAATCAGAGCACCTGTGAGGCATATACAGTATGCACACGGACATCAGCCTCGCATTTCAAACTCACCTATTGGAAAGTCGTCGTCGATTGGCTTTGCTCCCGATTCGCCCGCGGTCACTGTCGTTGTCTCTTCTATTGTGTCTGCTGTGCTGGATACGGGGTCTGCCTGGGTGCTAGGGCTGGGCTCTGGGGTGACGGTTGCGGCAGCAGCAGCAGCTGCGCTGCTACTCTCGGTAGTGCTTGGAGGACATGGTTGTGAGTCATACAGTGTGATGTCTGTGGGATTCACTGGTTCTCCACAGTGCACCTGGACAGTATGATCTGTGTAGCCAACGGAATCAAGGCTTGTATAAACGTTAATTATTATTTCATTGCTCTCGTACTTGGCGTGTAAAAATGAAGTCGAGTTTTGAGGTTGACAGTCGCCGTTCCATCACCGACCAATCTGAAGTAGATCAGAGATCCAGTTGCCTTGCCACCAGCACGTGCATTGTATTTGTCGCAGCAGAACTCCTTCTTTTGACAGCCGTCCTCATACAGCTGTACCTTCCATGGACAGTCATCGTTTTCATCGCAAGTAAACTCAACAAAGTGCACCCTGACTGCACTCTCGGGTGGGGGCTCAATAGTGCACGCGCATTCAGACGAGCCAATGAGGTACACGGCGTTCGCGCTGATTGTTGCGTCCTCGCAAATCGACAATGTTTCTGGAGAAGAGATGGTAAGTTTACTTTGAGGGAATACTTAGTATTCTGTGTACGTATTCTTGCGTATGCGCCCAGCGCATGTACATGTATGTATACACTTCCCTTATACTGGAAGAACACGCCTTGCTACAAAACCATAAAAAAAATAGTTGTGCAAAGAGCAGAAAATTGGGGAGAAAATCCCGGCCTCAAGTCCTGCGAACTCAGATCGACGTTCTGCTTCAACTCGTTTCAGTTTTCACCTTTTATCTTTCTTTGAGAGATCAAATATCAAGAAGAATCGATGCACGAAAGAGCTCATTATGAAAGGATCAAAAGGCTCGTTTCGCAGCGCCTACTTCAGTCTTGAATCTATATCGCTTACAAAATACAAAACCGTTCTTCTTCAAGTTCCCAAAATAACACAAATCCTTACCTAAAGCTGAGCAGCGACCGTGAATTGCGGCAATTATTCCAACAGCAAGAAATATCCTTCGATCCATCATTTGAAGTTCTCCTTCTCGACTCGAAGCAGCAGCGGAGATATTTACGCTGTGTGTCCTTTTGAGCTCAGGTGAAAATGATGTAGCCTCCTCTGTCTCCTCTGATGCATGTCTGCAGTCACACCCCAATGACTTTATGAGGAACCCCTCCTCTGTGCCCATTCCTAAGCGCTTCCTTGTGTATGCGTCATTTCATTTTCAAAGTACTTTTACAGAATTGTCGTTTTTCTCCTTTAGTGAATTTTGATGATTTTATGAGAGTTTTTCAGAGGATATTTTTTTCGTTTTCTTCTCTGTATAATAAGAATGGCAGCTACATGTTTCGAGGTTATGTTATATTTCGTTGTGCATGTTTTAACCCGAGGGTTTTGGCCTTGAGATTTGTGTGCGCTCACAGTTCGTGAACTCAGTCACCATGAATGACCATTCATGTACGTCTGGCCTGCGATCCCCTCTGCGATCAAATCATGAATATTATTTTTCACGCATATGTTTTCATGGGCAAGTGTGTGGTGTATAGAACTAGTAGATAGCTCCTCTATAATTCAAGGTCATTTCGGCCTCTGTTGTGTCGGGTTACGGGGTCATACTACGATACACACTCATACACAGTGTGAACTGTTGTTAGTGTTCTACCAACAATGCGTCTCTTGTCACTAGTATTTTGCGCTGAGTGATCATTTCCCTTGCAAATATTTCATGACATGTAATGTTTGCTTGTTATGTATTTCCTATCATGATGTGTAATTCATCATAAATTTATAATTGATTGCAGTTACTACCACTTGGAGGACACGGACCATACAAATGTCAACTGCTTCCTCTCCTCGCTGGTCGAACGCGCCATTCAGGAGTTGGTGTCATCGTACTGCGTGGAAGTTAACCCAGAGGTAAACTCCACCTGCCATGCATGCGGTATCTTTACAACTCCGTACTCGTAGGACAACCAAGGCATCCGTGCTACCACTTTGGGTCGCATCTCATCCTACTATTACCTGCACCACAGCACACTGCAGATGTTTAACGATGAATTGATGCAAGATTCCACCGTTCCTGACCTCCTCAAAATCCTCTCTGTAAGCCATCTGAAGCATAATATCTTTGAGACCATTGATGTTTCCCTTTACAGGATGCCCACGAGTACGCTGAACTACCCGTCAGGCACAATGAAGACCAACTGAACGCCGAACTCGCCCCTAAACTGCCGATCGCCGTCAACCAGTACACCATGGACAGCGCACACACCAAGACCCTCCTCCTGCTGCAGGCGCACTTCAGCCAACAGCAGCTGCCTTCCTCCGACTACTTCACTGATTTGAAGTCTGTTCTGGATCAAGCCATCAGGGTTTGCCAGGTAAGCGTGCAGTGTACGACCCAGAGCCAGTGAAATGATGATGGTGTGTTCTTCAGGCCTTGCTCGACGTGTGTGCTGACCAGGGTTGGTTAGCCGTCTGCCTGCGAGTCATCAACATCGTTCAGATGGTGATCCAGGCTCACTGGGTGGACAGCGATGAGCGTCTCATCCTTCCCCACCTGCAACCCTCACACCTGCACAGCCTCAGGTACCCTGGGGAGAGGGGTCGTCCAGGGGGACCGATTGAGACGCTGCCCGAACTCATGCAGATGGCTACGGACCGAGAGCAGGCGCTGGGAAGAATGCTGGAAGCAAGCTCTCTCTCAAGAGACCAGGTCGAGCAGATTCTTGCCGCCCTGCACCAGTTGCCGCAGATTGAGATGAGCCTCAGGGTTCAAGGGGTCTGGGAAGAAGGGAGTGGCCAACAAGAATCCCGTCAGGTACCTCAAGGTAATCAGCCCTCATCAATACATGTAGTATAATCATTACCACAATTATACTTATCATTGCTTCCAGATGGGCGCAGAGGAGATTGGATTCCTGTGCATGCTGACCAAGAGTATGTCCTCAACATTGGACTGAAAAGAATCAACAAAATCCGGGTAAATACTCATGGTGACCTCGCTGTCAAAGTCGTCATGTTATTTTTGACTCTGCAGAGGAAGGACAGTCGTGCATACACTCCTCGTTTCCCGAAGCCCAAAGACGAAGGATGGTTTGCTCTCCTAGGTGAGGTGGAGAGCGGTGACCTTATCGCACTGAAACGAGTGTCGTACGTACGCAATTCGTCCTCGGCGCAACTCGCTTTCTTCACTCCCGAGACGACCGGTCGCGTCATCTACACCCTCTACCTGATGAGCGACTCGTACCTCGGCCTTGACCAACAACTGGACGTTTACTTTGAGGTCATCCCCGCATCCATCAAAGCGCAGATCAACAGTGAACTAGCAGATGACCTGGACGGCATGAATTTCGATGAATGAGCTCTTTTTGTGATGGAATAAAAGTTACCATACGTCTATAGTATTTTGAAGATTTCAATTTTTTTTTTTTTTTTTTTTTTTTTTTTTTTTTGGAGGGGGGGGGGCTTTCACTGGTTATCGGATTTTTAAAACGAGTTGTGTTCTTCTCACAGTCATTAGCTTTAAGTAATTTTTCATTATCATTATATGTGACCGACCCCTCGCGCCGAAACTCGCACTAAGTCGCTCAGCATACTCCCAAGAAACAAACCTTGAGAGGTCAGATGGGTTCAAAAGGATGATGATATTTATGTTTTGATGGCGAAATAACGAAAAACATATCCTCTTTCCTCACATGCAAGAATCATGTCAGTCTGTGACCAATAAGTTCTGATATTTTGTGTATGATTAAGCCTATTGTATTGACAGTTGAATCATTTTGAATCATTGCCAACCTTTCAATGCGAATTTCTCATATTCGGTTACGTGTGGGGTTGAACGGTAAACATGCTGTAACTTTTAAACTACTGCTCTGATTTAGATAATTCTTGCATCAAACTGAATGGATTTGTATCAGCTATTAGGAGGCATTGTGATTGTAAACCTAATTATATGTATTATGATAGCAAAATATAAGCCAACATCATAGAGAGATCGAGGCAAACTTTTCGTTCAAGTCCTTATATAATGAAAGAAGTTGTGCTACGGAATTCTAGTATTTTACTGTTTTGTTATGGAATTTCCAAGGTTATTGCTGCATGTTTAAACGTAATGAATTTCACGGTGTTGAGCTCAAGGACTGCCGCCCGCGCACCCACGCGTGAATGCTTTAATCGTTTCATCAGCTTTTCACGAGCAACTGATTCTCGGGTCATTTTATTCTTATACATGTATCTTATGAATTAAGTTCATCTCATGACGCCAGAACACTTGAGTTGACGATGACGTCGAAGGTGCTCGGATGACGTCACAGAAAAAGCGTGAATGGCGTGTTTCGAACCAAGTGCAAGAAAATCACGGCTCAGTTCGATTCACGCTTTGTCTACAAAGCAAAATTTGCAAAAAAAAAATAAAAAAAAAAAATGCGTGAGGCGATAAATGATTAGTGAATGATTGGTTAATTGCATCGTGTTTTTTGCTTGCTCACAATTATTGTGTGAGGGACGACGTGTAAAACGCGTGAAATGACGCCAAGTGCACATGGGAAATGACTCAAACGATTCTCTGTTTTAACAATTCGGCAACTCAGTGACGTCAGAGCTCGTCGTACTGTGGGTGCCCGAGGAGATCGAGTTGCCCAGCGGAGGGATCAGGGAAGATCCTGATCGGGATGAGCCTCTGCGTTTGAGTGGATCGCGATGTCTTTCGGGGATCAGATCAAACGGCTGTGCGGGGAGGCACACTCCGCCCTCCGCCGCCAGCCCCTCGCGATCAGGGAGCGGCGGACCCTTCCCTCCCGTCCGCTTTTCATCTCGGCCACGGCTCAGCCACGGTCACGTGGGCGGCACGTGTCCGGGTCACGTGCGGCCGCACCACCTGGGACCGAACCCATTGTCCCGCCGCTAGACAAACACGAGGCCCTCGCGCGACTTTTTCCGCGTCAAGAAGCCGTGGAAAGAAAGCTGTGTGAGTATCATGAGTCAATCATTAATTGCCGAATACAGTGTACCTGGGAGGAGGTGGCCGAAGGTGCGACATTTCCAGAGGTGAAGGACAGGAGCGAATGCATGGCTATCACCCGCAGACGACCGCCTCCTCGGGATCTGTGAGTGGCAGGTCCTCTATTTATGGAAGGTTCTCGTAATTTGAAGAGGGCCCCCTCAAAAGGACGAGGAGCTGTTAGGGTAGCTGTAGCGTAGCAATGGTCCTTTGCTGTGACAATTACCCCCTGACCAAAGACCTATTTGCTACCTGCGTCTCCGCGGGCATTGTACTCTCTTTGCGTCGCCAATTAGTCACAAGTCAGAGCTACTTCATTCTCGCGGCTCCGTGCATTGGCGACGGAGTTGCTCAAACAATGTCTTTACAATTGATCGGGAAGAAAAGATTTTATTTGAGAAGGAAATATCAAGTGGTTCGGAGAGGCTGCTTGAGCTGCCTGCTATTGATCGCCACGGGCGCCTCGGCTTTCTTGCAGGCTGTGCTTAAATGGCGCGAAATTGTCTCCTTTGATGCACCAATGATACTCTGCTGAATCTAAGCTGCCTGCAGCTTCCATTCTTGATCTGAAGTGCAGCTGCTACAGTCAGCCCTTCCCTCAACAACCCTCTTGCCACCTTCCCCCTTTCATCCGGTAGCAGCATGTCTGTTGATCCCAAGCTGTTATAACAAGAGAGAGGTTCGATGCTCACTACTCAACCTGTGTCAATGCAGAATTGTGTTGAATCAGTCGGATGCAATTGTCAACAATCCTTAGAGGCAGAAGCTTCACTAGACAATCCCACGTAATGACACCTGTATGCCAAAACAAACAGCTTCCCGGCCGGAAAAAAAAAGTCTAAAATAAAACGCTGCAATATTTATGCTCCGCCCATCTCAGCCTGGTTGCCACTCCGGTGTTCCCTAATAGGCTGGGAATATGTGTCCAATTGATTATATGCTTTACATGGAGAAATGGGTAAATTTAATTCAGTATTACTGTCAAATCGTTACCATGCAAGTATACTATATATTACTTACGCTGTATAAGTAATTGTACAAGCTATACACGTGTAAATATATAATGCTAAAATTATAATTACAGCATATTTTTATAATTAAACCCAATGTTCTCAGACTTCCAAAGATGCTTGTGTTGAGATAACAAGGACGAGGAACGATCCATAAATAGTATTAAATACATATATTAAAGTGACTTCATTGGCTAGGAAAGTAGGAATTGCAATTCCTATTATGTGTGGAGGAATTTTGAGAGCTATTCGATCATGAGAGCGGAATCTTAGACCCTTGTACTGACCCTTGCTCCTTGAGGCATTCGAGTCTTCCGAGGCAATGTCTCTTCAAGATTGTTGCACTTGTGATAATCTTGCAAGGTGCTCAATTCCACGAGTGCTGTCGACAGACGATACCACGTGCGATTAGCTATCAGCGATTGACGACGTGCCACCGGGCAAGTGTCTCTTTCCAACTGGCATCCCATAAATGGCAACCACGTAAAAAGGAAAAGAGAAAAAAAGTGGGACAAAAAACTAAACAACTAAACATGGATTGTTTGGCGTAGTTTGACTGATAGTCAAAGCTGACTACGAGCCTCCTCGAAAATCCCTTGAATTTGTTCGATCGCTTCTAGGTCTTAAATGCGTCATTATTCCCAGAAATGGAATTTATGAAATTTCACATTTCTCCCGATGGCCATCATTTGGTGAGTTTCACGAGTCGCTCTTTTCAACGAATGCGCGGATAGAAAAAAAAGCATTCTCTTATTTGAAGTTATTCCTCGGATTGATCCCTTGATTTGTGGTCGCAAAATGCGTTTTCTCGATCGGTGCCATACACAGAACGTGCATTATTGCCAATCAAAGCATTTGTCATTGCAATATTGCAATATTGCAATATTGCACTGGATGCCGGATGTTTATTCTTTATGGGGTTTGACATATACCGGAATAGTCACTAATTTGAAAATAATTATATAGTTTTTTGAATTTTGATCAATGCGCCAGATGCCCACACAAAAATAGTAATTACGTGAGTACTGAATTTAGATGAAAAATATTAAGTTGAAAACTAAAGGAAGACAGTGTATCACAAGAACACTATATGCATTTATACATAATGTTCTCCATTGTAGACTTAAATGCGCCACGCCTTCCTTCTGTCGCAGAAACTTTCCGGTTTCGTAACCGCGTGTATATCAGACGCGTTCGGTAATAAAATGCGAACCCAAATATTCAGCGTGAGCTTTATGCATTTTATTGAATGCAATAACTATATACTCTGCTTATATGGTCCTTTTCGCATTTTATCGCACATTTCCTGTGGGATGTATACACGCATACCGTGGCCGATCAATTTAATATGTATATTTTATTACAATTTTACTTACTGTACTCTCTTAACTGCAACCGGAGAACAGTCTTGATTGAAACTGAAACGCTTAAATAAGTCGTGATTTATGTTCCATTCTTCTGGGTGGGAGTAAAAAAATATCTCTCTCTCTTTCTCTCTCTCTCTCTCTCTCTCTCTTTCACTCTTGTATGCAATGCTAGTATTATATATTGTTTCTTCAGTTGCCGTTTGCTTTTTAGGGCGATATATTTATATCGTATTGAAGGCTTGAAGCACGCGCCTGAAGTATCCGTGCATATCTTCCTCCTTGAGTATTTAGTTACCAGCAACATGTTGAGAAATTATTGAGAAACTGAGATAATGATCCAAATTATAATCGTTTATTAGCGGCAACAAACAAAGTATAATACTAAATAAAAATAATAACCAAAAAATGAAGTATGAAACAAAGAATTATTATCGAACGAATGAATAATTTGAAATGAACGTTTGGGATGAAACCTGCACCACGCATGCGTATACAAGATCGAAGTCATTGTCCTGATAGGAAAGCACGATTCGCATCAACGTTCGTCACAAACTCTTCTCGTCGTCGCTTTCATGCGTTTCTTCCATCACATCGCTCGTCGATTTCGACTCACATGTATGGAGCACAGATTGCAGATGGTGGATGTATCGAATGGCGGCTCTCAGCGTTTCCACTTTGCTAACTCGTTTGTCTTTGCGCTCAAACGGCAAATGCTGACGTAGACGGGTGTAGCCTTCGTTCACGCAGCGAACGCGGTCTCGTTCACGTTCATTTCGTTTGCGGATGAACGCGGGTTCGAGCCCACTGCACTCGTATTCCCCGAAGGGGGCGGGGAGTGGGATGCGGCTGTAGGGCGAAAAGGGGCTGTTGGGGTTGTGCTGGTGCATGTCACCCAGGAACTCCGAGCGGAAGCATTGGGTGTCGAGGTCTTGTTCTTGCGGAGGGGTGAGGGCGCCGAAGGGGTTGGGGGGAATGCCGAGGTCTTTGCAGGTGGGCGAAGAGAGGCGAGGGTGGATGGGAGCCACGCCACTGCTGTTGCTGCTGGCCCAAGACTCACAGGCACTGCTCTGCATCATTCTCCTGTAATGAACAACAACGACACGCTTGATTGCAGGTGGTTCGGTCCCTCTTGAATATACAGTGAAAATGCACAAGTTAATGTATAATATGATTGGTAAAGGTGAAATATTATTTAGATCTTATGAATAACACAATTATTTATAATTGCCTAATTGGCCATAGATGTGTTTTTTAATTGTATCAAGTTTACATTAATTGAGTCTAAGGTGAAGGCCTACATCGGACACATTTTTAAAGCAAATGATGTAAGCGGCTTAATCAAGGTATGTGTTTGATACAATAAATAATATTTTTTTTTACATTTTGCTCCATAAAAATTGTGATCATTCATGCAACGTAGAAGCGTCAACCCACCTGTAAACGAACTTCACCTGTAGGAGGAGCCTCTGCTGATTTCCAGTGCTAATTCCCGTCAGTGAGACTAATTGGAGTCCATTAAGGCAAATTAGTTCGTTTCTTCTTCCTTTATAGCGAACCGCGCCATTGCTGCCTCCCCTGAAACCCCGCCCCTTTTCCCTTTCTGCGCCAATCGGATCGTCGCAGAATTCCCACCCAGCCCTTGCATCAACGCAACAAGTTTTATGCCTAAAAAAGCCAATGCCATCGATTTATTTGAACAGCTCCACTAAGTTAATTGAGAGCGATCAAACAAATAAAATTTGGCCAGGTTTGTTTCAACGGGTGAACAAGCGGCGCATCCTCGCCATCGATCCGTCGAAATGGAATAATTGATGCAATGCATGCGTTGTTATTAATCCACTCATTGACAGTGTCATTATGCTGCCAAACACACCGGATTTTAAATGTGTTTTGATTTGTAAGGTACGATTCAGTCATTGTGTGTGCGGGCGCCATGGTCAGACGCGACACGTCTTTTTACGACCATTGTTCCCAGAATTCCATGCGCGCCACTCGGTCGTATTGTTCCTCAAACGTGCTCCTCGGAATCGAGCGCGCGATAAGGCGTTTGCTTCCTGATAATCGGGTTATCAGACTGTTTGACGAGCGGAATTATTCTCAGGTGCGCACTCTACCTGACAACATCGTTAATCAACGCAGCTGGGCAGCCAGCTCCACCTGTAATCTGCCAAAATATCCACAAAAAGAAAAGTGTGATAAATAACGTCATAGCTAGTTACATTTGTATCATTATTTACTTTCCATAGACCGGAGCACGTCATGTTGGACGGAGAAATAGCGCTAAGCTTCTTTCTTTTCTTTTCTCCGAAGAAGCACAAAAAGGGACTTTTCTTCGAAAGCAGCAGCTATATGTTCGATGCCTGAGAATTTTCGCGCTCTTTTGCACGTGCTCTAAACATCGACATAAACCTTTGACCCACAGACAACTGCCCCGTGTCCGAGTCAACGCTTGAACAGGGATGAGTGAGTGACTGACCGACACGTGCCCGTTCGATCGCATCAACTTTTAAATCCATTGAAAGGCGATCGAGTGACCACGTCCATTAAGTGACCGTTTGACCTCAGTCAATTCGGCCAATTTATTCTTTATAGAAATTCAGAAAGGCGTTTCCGGTTTTCATTTTGGGGTGTGCATCGTCATAATAGCAAGATCGGCAAAAGAGCACACATGTATTGGCATAGGATGCGATAGGAGCAAGCTACTATAAGATACAAATCGTGCGGTTTTAATCACACCGGTCGACTGACAATGTGCAAAAGTATTTGTATGTAATGCTATTAATGCATCTCATACCTTTGGATATTTACATTCCATTCGTTGATGAAGTTTCTGTGCGTTATCACATTATAAAAAAAAAAACAAAACAAAACAAAACAAAACAAAACAAAAATACGTAAAGGAAAAGATGTAAAATGCTAAAAAAATCGCGTTACTATGCGAGCAAACCAAGGCAAGAAAGATCCCTAAAACTCACTAGTGCTCCTATATCGAAACAGCATGGAAGGTTCACAATTATGTAGAATAAGTTACACTATGTAACATAATTTATAGGTCTATAGACCTGTTAACTTCCTTCTTGAAAATACGACAATGGCTGTGGCACTCTTGAACCCATTGGCAGACATTTGCATATAGTGTTGTTCCTGCACACACCAGCGACGGTGCCCCGTACATGTTTTGAGAACGATCGATCATCACCGATGCACCCAAAAAGCATAATCAGATTATCAGACTGCTAGAATCTCGGTTGCCGAAGTGGTAATAAGGCAGCAAAATAGACTAAAGACTTAGGTGCAAATGAAACGCAACTCCTTGGTTACGCCAGAACCACATTCCGCGTGTGCATTACATAGACACCACATTTTGTATGTATTAAGTTAAACCGCTTGCGCACATATTCTTGAAATTTTGAAGAAAACAAACGGTATTAACCTGGTTTATTTCGAGGAACAATCGACAAGGGGTCAAAATAAAAATGTTTGATTTTCATGGTCAAATATTCACAGTACTCTGACTCACACGCCAATAACGCATGAGAGAATTTTGGGCCAAATTTCTCGTTGAGACTCTAAAGTCTAAACCTTACCCTGTGGAATGTTGTTACAGCTTTGAATCAGCTGTCTGCTATTGTGGCGAGACGGGAGAGGGTGATGAATTGCTGACTTCAGTTTATCCCATAAATGTTTATTTGGTGACAAATTGGGGAATATGCCAACCATGACAATGCCATGAGTTAATTTTCCTTCTTCAAGAAGTCTGCGATTACCATATAGGAAGGTATGGGTGAGCATTAATTTGCTGCAATAGTCGGATCTCCGGATATTTTTAACCCGGATTTGGGGTCTTTTATGAGAATCTGAGCCCTATCTCCCCTACCTGTCCCGATATCAAAGGTTTCTCTGCAGATATTCGTCGGTCGCATTTCTCCCCTGTCCCGTATCCCGTAATCATGGCTGTCTTGAACCAGTCCTAACCTGGAACTCGCCGGATTTGTCAGTCGGCACGGTTTGTTCTCACTTTTAGTCATCCAGAACGGAGTCAATCCCCGAGTGCAAATTTTTCACAAGTCTGATTGCTTTTGAGTAAAGCACTGGTTGGAATATCGTTCCAGTTAATTGCATTGTCTATCAAAGGCATCTTGTCATGGGAGTACTCGAAATAATGTTTACCGGGATTCACGGATTGGCTGCGAAAGAAAATAAATTTTTAATCGCGAACGGATTGAAAATGAAAAGAATCAACTTGTGCACCATGGAACATATTGTTGTAGACCCGAACTTGGATTAAGTAATCATTAAGCCAATTATAGATCGTTCGTGGAGTTTCTTTTGCAGCTAAGTATAGTACAATGGAGCCCAGGTTGACAATAATTATATTATAAATTTGGAAAGGTGAACTTTTCTTAACAATTTTAGAACCCTGTGTAGGCAGGCACGTGTGTTAACTAGTGCAATAAATCTGCACAACCAAAATTAGGAGGAAAACGCATTTATTTCATCAATGACAAGTGGAACGAGAGGAGGCCGTCAAATAAATCTTCAGCTTCAATTCAATATTTGTTTGAAGCTCACAGCCAATCACGAGGTGACTTAAGGACATCCATCATGGCGGCTTCGGGACTTCCGGGGGTGGGTGCGTGATTGTATTTCCACTTCTGGAATGATTGATAGCGGAAGAAGATTTTGATTAAAACGATAATGAAGATCGCTTACAGCGTTCAACGGGAGTGACATCAGGATGCTCTCGATGCGCCCCCCTGGTGTGGCCAGACCGAACTTCGTTCCCCGGTCATATACGAGGTTAAACTCGGCATAGCGACCCCTTCGCAACAGCTGCCACTCCCTGCCGGATCAAAGAGGTGTTAGTTTGGCGTGATCAGGTGTGCTGCAGCCGCGGATACCTCTGATTGTCGGTGAAGACGTCGTTCTTGTGTTTCTTCACGATTGGCAAGTAGGACGGAATCACGGAATCAGCGCAGCTCTGCAAACATTACGCTCTTCGCGTTGTAGCGGGGTTGATTACATTTTAAAACGAATTGCATTTCGAATTAATCAAAAGGTAGGCGTAAGTGTGGCGGATACGGATGCACGTGTATACGCGTCTACGCGTGCAGGGTACACGTGTAGATCTCGAGATCAAAGCAGACACGTGGATACGCAGCATGTCTCACCGTGACGAATTGAAAAACGTCGTATTCATCGCTCAATTTCAGGTCGTCAAAGAAAATGCCGCCGACCCCTCGACGCTCACCTGAAACGAAAGTGAAACAACAACATTAACATCTAGGGCCGCCATTATGAGAGCACGTGCCTCTGTGCTTGATGACGAAATAATCATCGCACCACTTTTTGAAGGCTGGGTAGTTCTTCTTGGTGTGAGCATCACAGGCATCCTTCAGGGTCTTGTGGAAGTGCACGGCGTCCTGTAGAGTATCGAAACCTTAACACAATTCAATATATGGCTTCAATTAAAGCCATACACGTGAGATACGAAACACAGAACCTGTACTAGTATATTGATTGTGCGGCACTATCAATCACAATTTTTGTTCGCCCAAGCATAGTATTTCCCTCAGCCATGAAAAAGTCGAGTGCGTAATACTGCATGTAGTAATTATTAACCATGGTAACTGCTATGGGGCCAGGCACAGCATATACGCTCTATGTTGACCAATATTGCCTTTTGATATGTTTAGTTATATTATTATTTTAAGCACGCTGAATTTCTGACCTCTTCGTCGAGGTAGGATGGCGTGAGATCAGTGCCTCCTCCGAACCAACTGTGCTTCTTGCCTTCCGCGTCTTCGACTTCAAAATACCTGTAGTTGAAGTGGACGGTCGGCACGTGCGGATTCCACTGTAAGGAGCAGAATACGTTATGATTCTACATACACACCGCCTAAGGACTCACTGGGTGGATGACCGAGCTGACAGCAGCGGCAAAGAAAGGCAACTTGCCATCCTTCAACTGTGGCCCACTGGAACAATACACATTTCAACATCCTTGCCCGATTACCTCTAAGTACGCTGCTCACCTCAGCTTGATGTCTTTGTGACTGAAATAAAGGGAAAAAAAAAAGAAGAAAATAGATGTACTTGTATATATAAAATACCGTAATTATATTATAAATCATAACGCATTTTATTGACCGTTATGAATTGACTACTCTAAGACGTTATGATTTTGACTCACTCTGACGTCATCTGTGGGACTGCAGCCGTCGGCAGGAGACCGTGAACCACGGATACATTGACTCCTGCCTTCTCGAACACTTCCCCATCCTCCATCACACAAGTGATTCCTCCGCCTCCCTGAAATCGATATAATATTAGTAGTATACCAAACAGTGCATGTAATACCATACACAAAAGCCGACAAACCTCTGGGCGATCCCATTTCTCCACTGTGAACTTCTTCTTGCCGTCGACTTCCTCAAGGGCTCGACAAAATTCGGCCTTGAAATATAAGTTCACAATCATTGAATTCGATCATTGTGTTGTTTTGTGTATTCAAACCTGAATTCTTGATACCAGCAATTCTGACTTTGATTTAAGGCTGTCTGGATCCTGTTAAAAGTAACGAATAATTCAGCTGATGTTATCATGTTACGTAATTGAATATGCGAATTTTTTATCACCTTTTTGAGGTCTTCCATCGGAGTTACCGTCGATGACATGAACTCCGGTTCCTCTGATGACGCAGCTAAAACCTTAAAGAAAACATTCAGCCAATTTTAAACTCACGCACTCATAGAAAGGGTAAATTATTATCAACGTTTTAATTGTGATGTAATTATTTCGCATTAATCATGTACATGCAAATTTTAAAAATCACAAAAGCGCAATAACTATTATAAGTTTCCAAGCGCTCACATTCTATAATCGACATTACAAGTTCGTTTCAAACTTACACAATTTGTAAATGGTTTATTATCTGCATAACCAGAAAGAATAATAGTTTACATGTAATATAACAAACAACGAAGAACCTCTCAAGCTCGGTTTAATTACTCGTCCAACAATTGATAACAGTGATGACAATGACGTGACAATGACGACAATGACGGTTCAAACTATATAACAAAAAAAAAAAAAAAGAAAAGAATGAAATGAATACAATTGAATTATTGGTGAAAATCTCATACCACGCTATAGAGCCTGTGCATTGCTACCTCGAGCGCCGCGGTCCGAATGAAGAATAAAGAGAGGCCAAGCTGACCAGGAAAACTAACAAAGAAAACCGCACGCACCATTGCTCGAGACAAAAATAAGAATGAAGAAGAAAAAAATAGGAAAAGAAAAAACGCAAATCTAACATGTACCGCATTTCAAAACGCGATAGTACTATTTTGTAATGGTTTCAAAGCTAGCATTCAGCGACGCCCTAGCTAGATAGAATGCCATCTGAATATCTGTTCTCAGACACAGCCGACAAGTAGGCCACTCCACAGTCCACCCCATACTCATTTGATGGAATTTGCATAGGTATGCATACACATGTACATGTATTAGCATATGTTACTTTCTCGAGGGATTCGTTACATTAATATATACGTACATGTATGATGTAGTACACAATAAAGTGTAGTGCAGTGCACAATAAAATCTCACCGTTTGGACCATGGTGAGGTAAGAAGCCGCTCCAACTAGTGAACACGTGACAGCAGCAGCAGCAGTAAACCTGTAGTCAAAAAAAAAAAAATATATATAAATATATAAATAAATATATAAAAAATAATAATAATATATGTGATATTCTCATACATATAATTATGCTGAGGATTGTATAATGTTACACAACATCACCTGAGAGTTGATGGTCGAGGGACGGAGGTTGGTGCGAGCCGACTGTTGAGATTCCGCGGTGCCACCGGTCGCAACTGGCGCAGTTTGCTCAAGAGGCGAAAACTCATGTTTGTAAAGAGATCTTCATTCAATGGTAAGCCGATGCGGATGACACATCAATATTTAACGGACGCTGTCTCAACTCAGGGTGTATGTTACACCCACGACGCGTGATCTTGCCCGCTTGGTGTGGCTTGCAATTGTAAGCATGTGTACATGTTTAGACACACGTGGATAACAATGATGTTGTTGTGTCGTATTATTCGAAGCTTATCCAAGATGTTCGGGCAAACCCCTATTGTACGAGTGATATCAACACTGCGAATCATGAGTTTGTGGCAATATATACCGTACGTGCACTTTAATATAAAAATTTACCTCATCGATCAAATCTTTTATTGCATGTTTAACGAACACACAATATTACACGAGGAAGGTCGATTCAAGTTTAATTTTATTTTCGCACAGCGCTCGCATGAAGATGTCAATTTCATTGCTATGTTCATTTCACTGCTTGACATCTGAGTAGCACACATGTGTCATAATTATTATTTCTATTATTCTCACTCAAAAATAAAGGTTTGATCAACATCTTGAAAAGTTTAGCGTTTAACTTCTACTTTTCAATAATATAATTGAACCAGCTTGGCCACCTTCAAAAAGAAGTCCTATATGCATTTTACTACCACCAACACAATTTAACTGATGCGATAAAATGAAATAAAATAGAAAAGGACCTCTGCTTGTTTTGAACTAGTATCGAATGATAGAGGATGCATCCCAAAAGACAAAATGAACCTTTGGCTAGCACGGGTTCAGGCAATACGGTTGTTGAGGGATGATTTCTAGATGCATCGAATTTGAGCGGTTTAAAATCTCGCTTTCTTCTCGCGTTCGATTTCAGACTGGTGACGTGACACAAGTAATTCTCCTGTTAGCAATGGGAGCCGTCGAGTGAGCAGATCTTTCAACTCGCACTCATCTCGTTTCAAGCTATTCTGCCTGAGCAGGAAATCCATATTTTAATGTGTCTTGAATATCATTCACAGGTTTTCGAAACGGTCTCTCGTCACTCACAAAAGCCCATAGACTCGATCTAAAAAGGTTCCTAAATGAACAAATGTCCTCTTCAACATGATCAATAAGAAATGACCGAGACAACTCTGGAAAAATCAGCAGCAACCAACACACTTTATTATCTGTCAAGAGAAAAGTAACTGTGGATGACTTCAATGCATCCCCCCACATTTTCGATATTTGCTCGGCTTCACTCGCTTCAGCAAGCGACGTCGAGTACATTTCTCCCGAAAGAACGCCTTCGAATCCCACATCAGAAAGTCATCCTGGTCTTCCACCTCGTCCTCATTTATTTGTATGCCTCTGGTATCTTTGTCAATTTCATCAGTGCAGAATAGATTGAAAAGCGATTCGCCCAAACCATCAATATCATCAAAACAATCGATTGTTTTCTCTTCAACAAACGCTCGCTGACAAAAGTGACGAAATGGAACGGTGATGTCATATTCTGTTAAAACTTTGTTAGAAACCTTCTCTATTTCTGTTGTCTTTCTCTCAATCTTTTGTTCTTCAATTTGTTTTCCGTTTTCATAATCACAAAACATGTTGAAGAGAGAGTCATCCAGATCGTTCATTTCATACCACCACTCCCCCTTTTGGCGATTTTCTGCAAATACTCGCTTACAAAACTGTCGAAATGCGACGACATCGACGTCGTTCTCTTCACTAGTCTTCACAGGGTTTTCGTCGATGTCATCCGCCGAGCCTTCCGCTAAAGGCGCCCAACCGACGTCCATTCCGAGTTCCTCTGCCACTTCACTCATGTCCATATCAACTGTAGGGTACTTCCAATACCCTTCCTCGGCAGAATAATCGAAATCATCTCGATTGAAGGCGTCTTTCATGAAATCGGACAATGCACTCGTAGTGTGTCCGATGTGATCTCGAAGTGAAGACAACATGTCGACCAGCGATGCAAACCTCTCCGGAAGAGAAGAAGTATAATTTCTTGAAAGCGGCTGCTCTCCTGAGCCCAAAGACACACTTGATTCGACCGCTACCGTAGCGTCAATGTCGTCTGCCGATTCCTGAGCTGTGAGGTATTCATCCGTAAGCGGAGTATCATCGTGACTGATTCCTGAGGAGGGAACAATATCATTCAGAAAGAACCAAAATAAATCATCAAAATTCTCACTCAATCTTTTGCGTTTCGGTTTTCGTGGATCTTGGCTAGAATTTTCGCTATCAGATGAGAAGACGTCTTTGCTCAGATGTCTTTTCAGCTGTTGCCTCGCCACCCGCGAATGACCCTGGCACAGCGAAGTCCAATTATCAGACATAGGCCCACATACTTGTGAGAAAGGAGAACTCACCTCAATTGCCAGGAGTTCGGAGAGGCGCTTCTCTAGACCCTGGTTTTGCTTTTGAACATTCGCCAACTGACTGCTGAGCAGATGACTCTGCTGCTCCTGTGAATATACATGAATACGGGATTCGTAAAGGACATCCGTGTTTAGCACTGCATACCTTTTCTGCCAGCATTGCCTCCGATTGAGTCAAGTCTTCTTTCAGAGCTTTCAGCTGACGATCCTTTCGAATGCAATCTTCGCAATCTTCACGAATATTCAAATCTGGGAGATCAAAGATTTCTGAATGGAGGGCAGTTAGGCTGTCCATCAGGTCATCCTCGACTGAAATACATGCAATAACAATTAGTGAGCCGTCACTCGATCAGTAAGCGAGTCAATGAATCAGTCAGGTAGTGTGTCAAGAATCAGTTTTAGGAATATATATACACAGATTGACTGCCTTTTTTGCCCTTTGCATAAACACATATATAATCTTATCATTTGACCATTCTAATTAATACACAAATCCGGTTGTCGAATTGCAATGGGTTATTATGGGGAGTACTTTTTGATTGTAATAAAAGTAAAATTATATGTCATTGTACCCTATAGTTGCCGAGCTAATGAAATACAAACAAGACAAAAATATGATTTCGCAACACTGGCTAAAACGGTTCGGTCACATGGAAAACATAGTTTCAATTTGAAAACGGTCGACGTCACTCACCTGTGGATTGGTCTTCTTCGTGGAGTGTCGACAGGGGAGGTGCAGGGAGAGCAAGAGGGGAATTCTGCCACTGCAAAGCCAGTTGACGAGGTCTGAGTAGAGGTGGAGGTGGAGGTTGTGGACAAGGAGAGAACACTGACAAGTATTCCTGGGGTGTGGGGGGCGGTGGAGGCAGAGGAATGACGCGAGGGAGGGACAAGGGTTCTTCTTGGTAGGGAGCTCTTGAAGGGAAACGCCGCGGATGTTCTTTGTTAAGGGGGCGTGGGATTACACACAGTGCCGTTGAAGGGGTTACACTGGTGGTTGGAGTAGAGTAGAGGGGTGTTGATGAGGTCACCGAGGGCAGCGAAATAGGCTGGATGCAGCAGAGGGAAAGGTTCGGAAAGAGAATCTCGTCGAAGAGAACTCTAGGCGGTGGAGCCGGCCAATTGAGTTGCAGGGATGAAGGTAGAGGAGGGGGGTGGGGAATAGTCGCTTCTTTGGGTGTTGAAGTTGAAGAAGGGAGGGCAGTGAAAGAGGTGATCCCACGTAGACGCTGGGTGCTGTGTGAGTGTCTCCTTTTCTGCTGACGGCGGCTTCTTGGCCTCTTTTGGATAGTCATGTCTTTTCTTGCTTAAATTTCTCTTAGTAGTAGGTGCTCTTTCTGTGGTCGAATTGTTCTGATAGGATGGTTGCTGTTTTCTTCAATTGATGAGATCTTTCTACAATGTTTTTTTCTGCAATCAGTGAATATGATATTTTTTCTCTCTTATTAATGTGCATCAATATTTCATTGTGCGAAATAAATATTTATATAATTTACATTGAAATGAGCTCACCTTAATTTCCGTTCCACGTCCTGCTTTTAGATGTTACTGCAGTTCCTGTTCAAGTTCTTCTGTTCAAAATTGTGCGCAACGGAGGTTACCCTTAGCAACACACGTACTTCCGGCGGTTCCGGAGGAATGAGTTAATTTATTCAAGTATTCATTACTTCCATATCATTATTATTCATTAATTCTAATTTGTGCGCCATTGTCACTTGTCGATGTCATGTGGCCGTCCATCTCGAATAAATTGTAAATGTTCAGACTATGGATGCCGATATAGTTTTCACACAACTATTCCGCCTCGACCACCACGATCCGTTTTTGTTTTTTTTTTTTTAGCTACATACGTACGTATATAGTTATGAAAAAATCTGTCATCATCATCATTTGTCAGTGTTATGTGATTGTGATATGTAATTATATTCAAGGGAACTTCAGAAAATTAGAAGGTCATAATGCATGAGTTTGCTATACTGAGATATGGAGTTGATGCATTATTCTCGAAACTCTGTGCCAAAGGTTCTTGAGTAGCAGCTGGTATATGCTATTTAATATCGGGAGAAAAATCTGATCATGCGCGTTAGATATTGGTATAATTGGATACCATTATTTTTAGGTTCAATGTATACAGAGACATTTTTTTTCTGCAAGAATGGCGATAATGAAAGTTTTTATTGTTGAAAACCAAGTTTACTCAGAAGGTTTCCGAGAATAAGGGGACAGCATTTCAGTATGCAGGATGAGCCGATCGATATGTGTGCTTGCCGTGATTCCCGTTCAGTACATGTACCCGTTGTACTACCTTTGCAAATCAATTGTTACATCCTGAGTTTTATATGGAATATTAAAGGGATGGGGAACTAAATTTTAAGTGATGTTCTATTGACTCATAGCACCAATTGATAGCATTCCGTGCCAAGAACACCATGCCTGGATGCAAGCGTAAGGAAATAATGCATTCCGAATATCGGGGTTAGCATTGCGCCTATGGGAGGATGGCCTCCATTGCGAAGTATAGGAGGCAAACGTCAGCTGATGGCTTGGTTTGGCTGATGGCTGATTGGTCCCGTTCCCCTCGTGAAGCTATCGATTTCAGCCAATCAGAGCAGATCATCTTCGCCATAAAAGGACA
>KB312025.1:132500-148689 GCA_000328365.1 Capitella teleta | reverse complement strand
AACGATTAAGCAAAATTGTAACATTAAGATCAATCTTAATATTAAGTCATATTTTTTATTATTGCAAAACATCCCTTTTAAATGTTACAATTAAGCAGCGGTCTAACTATAAATGGCGTAAAAATGTAGTTGCTAAACGCCCATATAAGCTGATATACGCATGCTCCCTGGTCTCCTTATATAAGGGAGCAGCCAAAATGACAATATGGTCTGGTTTGTCACGAAATATAATATCCAAGTGGCCAAAATGGTTCACAGGGTACCCCCCCCCCCCTTCCCCCACCTCCCCTCTAAAAATGAGTACACCGAATAGAAAACAACTCGCTCTTGACATTGCGTGGGACCTGATGAAAGTTATCTATTAAGATATCCAATAAGATGTGAGCCTTTATAATTTTAATCAACACTGTCATTATCTTTCGAGATGGGGAAGGTTTGTACCATGAACGATTAAATGTCTAACGACCAAACGACGACAAGACCGTTGATCGGAGGGGCCAACTGAGTGTTGCACAATGGTGAAATTCTAGTAAATAAAGCACGAAGACTCTTGTCCAATCGTCTAAGAGGTCAATGGCCCATTGTCGTTACATGTGCATGCCAAAGTGATTAAATAATTGGTCAACATCAAGCCTGAGTGTTATTCAACAATTATTCAACGGGCTTCCATATCGGGGGGAACGAAATTCGAGACAACACAGAGGTACTCATTAGCTGCCTTTTTATGTTTGTTTTTTCTTTATTATAAGTCTGAATGTCGAGAGTACTCTTGAGGTCGCTTATCGATAGCATTCGTGACGCTCCAAAGTGCCCCATGTCGAGTACGTTGACCTTTCTGCAATAACGAGGCCTATACGCTTGGGCGTGGCGGTGATTGACTGTGATGAGATTGATTAATTGATTGAAAGTCGGGTCGATAGATTACTTGCTGATGCTTTGTAGGCGGATGCATGTGATATTAGTTGATCTGTCCGTCCGTTTTCCCGTCAATCTGAGATCGAAGAAGGGTGAAATCGACAGGCAGCATTCACTCCGTCAGAACAAAACATAATGGAATCGACAGATCAAACTGAAAACCTAAAACAAGATTTAAGATCTGTTTTTAGTTTCTTGTTCTTTTTCAACCCTCTTCAGTTAGTTATCTTGATTACTTAACCAATTGAAAAGAAACCTTGTTTAACATAAGCCTGATACAGGTGTCTTCAAGATGAAAAAAAAACTATTATGATTAGGATGAGTCACGTTGAACCTGTGTGCGCGTGTAATGAACAAATGGTGACCTCATGATGGGTTTTAATTTCTCCTTGGAACCCATTTTGTTTTGTTCGAGTGTATATCGACCTCTGAAGCTCCATAGATGTGCAACTGTAATGATCATGAGTGAGCAATGTGAGAGTATATGGTTGTAGCTTGCATATGTACTGGCATAATCCCAAAGTAGGCCTACGTCACCAATCAAACCAATCGAGAATTGGATTTTATGAATATTGTAATCTGGGTGATCTCTGTCACCTCGCTATATCTGAACGAGAAGGCCATATATAACCGGCCTTTTTTTCCGATATATATTTAAATCCATGTGTACTGCGCCGTTTATTGTTCTTGATCTCTACCTCATGTACGACTCTGCTTGGAGCATACCATTACAACTATAGGTGAGGAAATTACATGAGTATAACCCACACTAATGTGAATTCTTAAGCACGTCTTGTCGGGTTATTACTTTGGTATGTGTGGGGACTGCATTTATATTTTGCATTTACAGTTTACACGTACACGCTCTATGACATCCAAACTATAGGTTTCAATTAAATTTTAACATCAGTCCAGTTCTGGCACTGATTTTGATTATGATTTGAAATTGGACTAAACTATAAACTATTAATTATAGTGCACGTCAATGTACATATTGTATAACCATAACTGTTATCAAAGTTTAATTAGCATTCAGTCTTTTGGTTGATGAACTTGATGTACTATACAATATCGATGATTATCATTTATGTATACACATGTGTAACACATAGATATGGAGGTTGGTTTGTTATACTAACTTATGCATATACTAATCATACCTCATTTCTATGCGAAACAACACGTCATAATTAATTAGAGTTATTGCATTATAATAGTTTGTCTGCAAATAGGAGACTATCTTTGACAGACATTAAAATAAGAGCCAGTTATATTTATCATGTAACCCAGGATTTCAGCCTTCAGATTTCTCACGACATTGGGCCACCCAATAAAGAATAAAGACGGCCTTTCAACTATTTTATGCGTATGAATAAAAGTTACGAATAGTACGTTACTTATTGTCATCTTTTTATGCAATGAGCACGCGAGTATCTTTGATTGTCCAGAAGAGTTTCAGATGTTTGTTATATGGAGGTGAAGTATCGCTTTAAAGTGGAAGTCTGCCTCGCCACCTCCAATGAGTTGACTGGGGAGAATTCGGCTTCGTGAGACCTGCTTTCCGAGTTTCGATGGAGTGATCAACTTTTGCCAAATATGATCCTCTCGAGTCACATACTCGTATGTGCAGTTTTGCAAAATTCATGCACGTGATCATTCTTCGTTTTTGAATGACCCTTCACTTATTTATATAAAGACAATCAATGCACGGATATGTGTACCCATGTCAAAGAACTTTGGAGTCTCCGCATTAGTTTACATGGACATATTGGGTATAATTAAATAAGTAGACAGGTTCCATTTATGGGTATGTCAAGTTCGTTTTGCGATTTTTGATAGTAATATATCGCCAGCTCCTGTTCTCTTTGATGAACGAGAGATGGAGACAAACGTTGTGTCATCCATCAGCAGTAGCATCTTGGCCACGTCCTCCACGGCGTCAATGGTTGATTCGATGAATGTCATGGTAACCACATAAAACTGGATGTTGCTGCTTTAAGTTGTCTTACCCCCAAACTGGTTGCTGAGGAAACAGGTCCCTCACAGTCAGTAGCGAACCTATTCGTCCGAAGAGAGCTTGAAAATTAGTGAACAACAAAAGAAACTATACAGTTTTATATTTATTATATTATGGAACTTGAGCTCTTCCTAATCAGTTGCATGTGTTCTAAATGGTCTTTAACCAGATTATCTCGGTCTAATGATAGTTCGTCTATGCCGCATGAGATTTTTTTTTTTTTCAATTCATATAACTGAAGCGATAGATGAATGATGCGAGTACAATATAGAGTTGTTGAACTCCTCGCTCACCGACGCATTTGCTATAAATCCGCTGCTATCTCACTGACGGAATAAATCTCTTAGTTTTATTTCACTTGATATACAAATATCATTGGTTACAGATTATTGAACAACAGACCATAAAATGATAAAATGCATTATATCTTTGTATTTTGGTATACAGTCAGTATTATAGGCCTATAAATTATGCATCAGAATTGCTAATAATAATTATTATTATTGGTCTATGATCCTTCCTCGACTCGACGGCAAAATTTCGGTGCAGTAAAGTAATCTCATTAAATCTTTATTGTGAGCGATTTTTATGGTGTTATGGATGTTACGTAATCTGTGCGTAATCTGTAATCTGTTACGTAATCTGTCCCTTAACACCACTGTTGCAGCATGCAGTAAAAATTTTAAGCCCCTATAATTCAACAATACTCCTTTGCTCCCTCTAATTGATCGTTCTAAGTGATCATTGTCAATTTCAAAGGAATCAGCGTATTACACTTAATAAATAAATATATATACTTACTACTTAATATATATATATATATAACTATATATACTTATACTTAATAAATATATATATATTATATTATAGACAAATTTACTAAGAGATGAATATAATTATTGCAGTGGATGTATGCACATGTACAATTTAGAGAAAGAAACGAATAGTGTTATTTAGATACATATGTATAATCATATTGCAAGAGGCATAAAGGAGTGGCGAGGGAGGGATGAAGAAGTGAAAAGTAAGAATGACCCAGAGTAATTAAACGAACTTATATCAACCGATTCAACGCAGGGGCCAACCGATTCAGGAGCCAATGCGTCCAAACAGTGCTTGGTTACATAATGTAATTCCTCTTGGAATCTTCCCCTTGCTGGAATCGACATCAATTAATTGATTCAACACGTGACGTCATTTGTTTTCCAGACTGTATCGGCGTAAAATTGCATGTGTAATATGCTTATATTTTGTGCTCGCGTTTCATAGCATTACATTCATGACAGCGGTATAACGGTACCTTTATGACGCCGAGCTTTGGGTGGCATTTATTATAACCAGTATGTGCTTGGTGTGTGTGTGCACTGTGACTTCCTACATGCACGAATCGAGTTCAAACAACTGTGCATGATATCATCAAATACACTTAATGACAATTGCCGTGAGGGTCTCGCGTCTTAACGAGCGGCGCTCTCTAATCAATTCAAGTGACGCAAAAAAAATATGTCGGCAACAAGCGCCAACGCAGCCAGAGCGCGCATCCAACTAGAGAGCTCGGTTGAGTACGTTTACTCTCTCCGGAATAATGAATATTCATGAGACTGCATGTCAGCTTGCCGCATGGGAGACTGAAAAGGCCGAGATTCTGTTGATCGTGAAACTTGGCTCCGTAAGCGCGATCACGCCATTAAACTGGTGAGTTTAGAATTGTCCATTGTCCTCGTTATCTGTTCACTGAATGAATCGTTATCAGAGCTCGTGATTAGGGAATTGAGATCGGTCAAAGGTGCGTAGCCCCTCCCCCATGGCCTCGTGTTGTTGCTATGCCAATGGCGGTGGCTGAATGTACGAGCAGCAGGCATAATTCGTAACGTTGCGTGTTAACCGCCTGCTTACTTCGCAAGCTGTCAGCTATCGAATGTTATTTTCCTTCGTAGATATCGCCGCTTAAATTCCTGGCCCACCCCATACACTTAATAGTTAATACGCATTTTTATTGTCAGAAAATTGGGACAACGAAGTGAGAGTTCGGGACGATAGGATTGCGATCGAAGTACTAGTAGTAGGTCACGGTGTTCTATATAATTGTCAAAGTGTCAAACCCCAGCCTTACAGTAACAGTGTCACAATTTTTTCCCCTAAGAATTCGATTTGTCGCCCATCTCTGCGGTGTCTTGATTCCGATCGTTTCGCGTAGTACGCTGCATGTGTTATCAGTGATGCCATTTTCTTGTGCATCGATCACAAATATGAATATTTCACGATAATTGTCTTTCTCAACGTAGTCATCTCATTAAGCGCAAGCGATTAAGAGATCTATTGTATTTTTATTTTACTTGAAAGGGTGTCGCCTGTCTAGACGAATCCTCCTGAAACTCGAAATCAGTTTAAGCTGTTTGAATAGCTGACCTAATACTGAGTATTCAATCTTGAAGGTCAAGGATGTATTATGCAACAAATCAATGCAGCTGTGCTAACATAAAGCCACGTGTAGACTGTATCACCTTGAACTCTATATTCGGCGCGCTTTGCACGAAGTGATTATTGGCTGGTCTTCCTCTGGCCGCCAGACACTCGCAATTATCAAGGTATGGTGCTCAGTGCATAAAGTTTATTAGGCTATCGTACAAGTTATCAGATAACTACTTCTTCACCTTCTTTTGCGGAAGCCAGGGGCCAGATGGTTTGATTTGATTGAATTCGAAAGGTTAAACTGATTTTAACTTACAATTTGTGCTTCATCGATTGTCTCGGCTGCTAATGAAAAAAAAAAAAATCGTTTTCATTGAAGTGTCAGGGCTTTGTGTGCATGGTATTATAACTCAATTTAAGGTCTTCTTCAATAATTGATGACCCAAGACATTCTTCGGTGCATAATTGCTGCCAGCTTGCCGAGAGCAATGACTTGAACCTACAATTATTTAAGTGCGACCTCCTATTTGAACTAAGCACTAGACTGACTTTCAGCTGCGGATTTAAAGCTGTTTCCAATATGAAATCTGCATGTGATTTTTTTTTTTTTTTTTTTTCCCATGGATGCAAATAGTACCAGCAAAATTGAGCTGACTGGGTGTAATTTAAACAGACTTTATAGTTTTATTTTTCTAGCGAAGTCTGTCTGTATTGAATCATTTGATCCCCTATAATAATTTTTATTTTTCTCCATAGCTATGGCTTCCAACACAAGCATCATGCCAGCTAACTGGTCGCTGATGACGACCAGTCTTGTAGAGACAGAGAACGTCTTCAACTCTCGCTTGGCCATTGAGCACATCACCAAGACATGGCCTATCTGCCTGTGGTTTGGTGGGGCGTATGTGTTGCTGGTAAAGTGGGGACAATGGTTTATGAAGGACAAAGAGCGCTTCAACTTGCGCATTCCTCTGGCACTGTGGAGTGGCGCTCTTGCTGTCTTCAGCATCACGGGCACAGTTCGGAGTGCACCGGAGTTATACGATGCAGTCTTCAATCAGGGCTTCAGATACTCTGTATGCAATCCTAGGTACTTCCTGGATGGCCCCAGTGCTTTCTGGTCGTTTGTGATGCTCTACTCGAAATTTGTTGAGCTCGGTGATACTGCGTTCATTATTTTACGGAAGCAGCCACTCATCTTCCTCCACTGGTACCATCATACAACCGTCATGTGCTACGGCACGTACAGCTATGGTCAGCTGGTGGCCACTGGCCGCTGGTACGTCGTCATGAACTACGCCGTCCACTCTGTCATGTACACGTACTACACCTTGAAAGCCCTGCGATTCCACATTCCAAAGCAGATCAGCATGCTGATCACGACATCTCAGATCCTGCAGATGGTGGTGGGCATCATCACCAACTTCGCTGGACTGTACTACCTCAAATACAGCCAGAACTGCCGTACGTCTATCGAGAATATCAGTCTGGCATTTGCGATGTATACCAGTTACTTCATCCTGTTTGCTCATTTCTTTTATACAGTTTATGTTAAGTCGAGACCGAGTAAAACGAAGCAAATGAACGGACAAAATGGCACTACTCATGTGGTCTCTAATGGTGTCTCTAACAATAATAAGAAAGACCGGTAGAATTATTGCTTCCATTTCAAGGGAAATTTATTATTTTGCTCTTTTTTTTTCATCATTTATAGTATAAATCCTTGGCCTTTTGGTAGTACACATACTTAGTCAAAGAGTGAAAATTGGTGTATTAGATAGTATACTGTTATAAAAAAAAATTATTACACACAGTTGGTTTTTGGAATGCTTGTAAACTTGTATTTTCTTCTGTTACAGATATCTTTATATAGGTTTTCTTTTCTTCAAATTTCTTCTTCATGTTATTGATCATAGTACAAATTCTTCCTTTTCATCATTTCCTTTAGTCCCCATTTTGTTTTATAAATATATCTTGCAGCACTTGTATAATGTTAGGTAGCCTAGGACATTTTGTTGTTTGAAATTACTTAGAGAAAAAAAGGTGTAGAGGGAATAGGTTGCGATTGAAATTCTATTTATTTCATCCTGATTGGTGTGAAATTCATTTTAATATTTTTTTATTTGCCATTGTTTATGGTGCTCCAGGAAGTTTATAATTTAAAGATAGATGTTGATACAAACTAATTTACAATCAGTGCCGTATAACAATGGCAAAAAAAGGAAAGGGGGAAAAAAAAAGCTCTTATCTTGATCAGATTCACCCAATGAGCTTTCATGTCTATAATAATTGAGCTATGGTGAAGCTTTATATCAAACAAATCTTGTATATATCATAATTGGACCAAGTCATTTTCTGAATTCAGCGCCGTTTTATTGTAGTGAGTAATTCTTTGTACGTTTCATCCTTCTCTTTTATATAATTGTCTTGGAAAGAAAACGAAAAACAAACAAAAAACATGTACACACAAAAACTCTTAAAATCTCAGGGTTTTATTCTTACATGAATTCTACTATCTTCAGCATTATATTTTTCACTGTCTGAATAGCCCTTGAATGGTATGTTTTTACCGTTTGCATTTAAATGTGAAACGAAGTTCCGAGTGTTAATTATGATATAGTGATTACTTTCATCAGATGCTTTTAATGTATTCACCAGATTACTTCTCTATGTTGTGCTTGTCAAATAAAAATCACGTTCAAATTACATTTACTGAACAAACTTCCCTTTATAATTATACATGTACAAGTTTGCTTATTTTTACTGAGCAGAATAATTTCTTTTCAAATCTTGTTTTTTATAAACAAAAATTATTTCTTCACTTTTTGTCAGTGTTTTTTTCTTCATAAATTATTGGAAAAAAAAATTCTTTATATTTTTTTATTTTTCATTTGTTGATAGATATGTGCATCTAGAACATCTAGAATTTTCTCTAGTTTTTCTTTTCTTTTTCTTTTTATTTTGGGGAATCTCTTGTTTGGTGTAAAAAAAAAAATAATAATAAAGTTGAGATATTTATTTGTCTTCAAATACTTGAGTTTAGTGTTGTTCTGTGCTTGGGTATGTCACGTGGTAGATAATAGCTACCACGCCCTCAAAACATATTTTGCTTGTCAAGTCAAGTATAGCCAGGTGGAGAAAAAAGTCTGACTTTTATCTGCTCAGAAGCATTTATTCAACATTTGAAGAATGTGCATTCGACCACATCAATGAACTATTTGCTGTCACTGCAACCATTATAACGTTAGTATAGCCTACATACCGTATGGCTCTGCGTACGTAGCCAGGTCTTTTTAATTACCAAACAGGTAAACACCCTCAAGCATGGTACAGGTAGCTTTATATGACCTACTCGAGTATTCAGCCGATTCCCCATCCATCCGCTCTCAAGCTAGCTAAGCCAGCTTCAATACGCATTGAACGGTGGCTGATATGCGTCACAACACGCCTGAGTTGCTATGGCCGGGTCCAATATTATGCCGCTTTTCCTATTCAGTCTGGCATTCGGACAATCTCGCAACTGCAGAACGGGACGCCTTAACGGTTGGCCGAGAGGCTCCATATTCATTTATTAAATTCATGCTGTCACACCACACGTTCTCAGTAGATTCGACTGCTTGCTGAACAGAAATATAGACGTCAATTATCCGCATTTTCTGCGTTATCGATAGCAAAACCAGATGCAAAAAAGGTACGTCAATATTATCTGACAGCGTTATTTCATTGTCTTGTTGGTTGTTACTCTTGTGGATGTGGAACTCATTCTTTTTTTAAAGATTTTCTCTCGGGTTAAGCTACGGTAAAACGCATACGTTGTGATTCTGCTAAGATCAGTACGTATTAAATTTACTGCACGCATATAGGGAGGGGGGGTATATTTATCTACTGGTACATGTATATGCTCAAATTATCTCAATGATATGTAACGTAACGGTGGAATAATATTCAGCCATCAACGGTATCCATGCAGGCAAATGATATAATACACGTACGTAGTGATTCCACGAATCAAACACCGCTATATGCATACGCTTGGCGCGGGGCGTGGCGACGTACAGCCCCTTAATTAATAATACAAACCAGAAGCCTATAGAACGAACGCACGTGGCGGCAGACAAATCTGATCCATGTATACCGTACACATGACATAGGTACTAATAGGTTACACGGCATGCTGGCCCACTGACAATTTGGTTTGAAAAGAAACGTTCCAACTAGAATGTTCCAAGGATATAACATTATATAGAATTTCCTTCCGCGTCACGAATATTACTCACGCACGTTTTACCTGCGTGTTTAATATTCTGGTAATTTTACCCCTCAATATCATGACGCCTATATAATTATTAATTGCATAATACGTCTGTCGACGGCCAATTTGCATATAAATATTAATAACTAATGCACCTGTCTTTACGTGTGCGCTTTTCTGGATTACGCTCACCATAAGTGACACACCAACACCATATTTATACGTTACACTGTACTTCATCCACGAATAATCCATAAACATGTTCATCAAAATATGAATGACCAAACAGGTCACCCTCCCTAGCTCTTGTCAGCAGTAGGTCGTGCAATACATGTAGTCTGCTGTGTACAGACTACACATAGATGGGAGGCAAATAGCGACTCAAAGAAGAGAACCCTTTGATCTTGAGCAATTTTAAACAAGGCACCTTAATAATTATACATGTAGTTACAATGTACAGTGTAAAATTAGTGTATAGTCTCAATAATAATGACAATTGATTGACCAATGGTCGTTTCATCCATGGATGTAGTTTTTATATTTACTATTCTATTTTTACTATTACACGTATTTACGTTGCTCCACGCCGTGCATTTACCAGCACCGTACCAATACGCGGAATAACCTCTTTCTCAATTACAATAAACGATACATTTTTCTGGGTACAATTACGCTAATTAGTTTCAAAAGCAGATTATCAGATATATGTACTTTACAAAAAGAATTCTAAATACACAGGGTGGGCCAAAAGCAGTCTACTTACTCCACGTTAGAAACAAAACTCTAAAATTTGCTAAAATGTATCAATTTTTCCAACACAATAACTACCTGGTATGGATTGACTATGTTATTCTGCGCCCATTTATATAAAGAAATCAAGCAAAAAGTCAATTTTGAATGATGGAGGAACATTTAAATACGAGTGGTGAGTGATAGCAAAGAGAGCTAAATCAGATGAGCCCCCGAACAAGCATTAAGGAATTTCATCTCTTGTATGACGCTTCTATATGAACTCTCTGTTTTGTTTTGATTTCAGGAGATATACATTAGTGCTACTGCCACAACAATAGCACTCTCAAACAAAACAATAGTAAGGGAGCGTTGCCTTATTTATACGTTCAATCAATGAAGCTTATCCATGATCCGGGGCCCTGTTTAATTGCCACCAAAAGTGAAACTATCGCGGAATGTTGAGTACACTCTATTAATTGAGATAAATCGGCATAAATGTATAGCAGCATGACATGTACGTAAGACTAACCAGACCAAGTATTTCTTTCTCTTATATCTAAGCATGTTTTTTTTTTTTTTTTTTTTTTTTTTTTTTTTTTTTTACACTGCGATCTGTTTTGTAACACTTTCTCAGAAATGCGTATAACGCCATTGAAAAGCATTGAGACCTTGAGCATTGAGTTTTATGTTTTCAAAAGATAATTCTGATTAATGCTGATCAATGAGCAGAGACACAGAATTAATATAAATGCTGCTTATACATGTATCGGGCGGCTCTTGGTATAACCTGAACCAGGTACTAGGGCCTAGTACTTAACCGTGACTTGCAAAACGGAGGTGAGAATTGTACTGTGGTTGGCACGTGCACGACCGTGGAGTAATTATGCATGCACCTATAGCAGAGGGAGATCATAAAGGAACTTACAGGTGTGTAAGAACAATCCTCTTCTGTTGCATAATCAGCCATGGAAGCTATAAGCTCAATTAGCTTTTAGCACAGATGTGACATACTCTGTCGTTTTTTTTTTTTTTTTTTTTTTTTTCGTTTTTTTTTTTTTTTTTTTTTGCAGCCAGGAAGCAACGCTTGTAATCAGCGTAGGCTTTATCACCATAGCCAACAATGGCGTCACATCACGTTTCTTGCTAACTGTGAGATTTATTTGTAAATCATATACTGACAAGATTTTATCATAGACATGAAAACCAGATTCCTGTAATATATTATAACAATTATATACCAGCTATAGATCCTATTGTGAATGAATGATCATTCCTGTAGCATCATTGGAATTAACTACAAATTCACACGAACTAATAATGAAGCAAATTCATACAAATTAATAATGAACACTCGCCTGCCCTCGTACAGTGAAGCCTCCGTCGATGAGTGAACGGATGGACAGGCAGGCAGTTACAATTACAATTACAAACGAGCATGAAAGCATAACCTCCCCTGATGGTGGAGGTAATTATTGTATCTGATATATAATTAATACAATATTGCATGTAAAATGCTAAAAAATACAGACAAGATAGAACCTGGAACCCTTTTACTGACAGACTATACTATACTATTGATAGATTATTACGTGTGCAAAATTTTGGTGTTTTTAGTACATTTGGGACACCATGGTACTCGAGATGCAGGTACGTCACTTTTCGGGAGCGATGTCCTATCTGGCATGTAATAGGAAGCAGGTCTTCATACCTATGACATATGTATTAGATTGTGTATGATGCCCAGTACATCTTTGATCTGAGTTGAGTAGAGATCGAATCCCTATATAAACACCATTCTTTCCATGGTGAAGTGCGGAGGAATGTGAGGTACGAGCCACACGCGAGAAATATAATACTACTGTAGTATCATCGACATTCATGGTATCATGGTGATATCAATTGAAAGTATTTAACCGATGCTTGTAATCATAATTATTATGTAATGTTAAGTTGGGTATTCAAAATAATCAGCATATAAAGCATTAATTAGGTATGGATCGATTAATTATTGTTGGAATCAATATAGGCCTATCCATATTGCACGCACCAGAGAGAGACTCGTAAACGAGTATCACGAAACAGCACGGTGTTTTTGGAGGTGTATCACTAGTCAAGGAGGGCGTGGCCACCGATGATAAAAGTGAAGAGGTTTGTGAAGATATGTCACGAGCGATTCAGACCACCGTCCACTTTGCCTGATACGCAAATCTGCCTCTTGTCACTACTTATCGTGCGTCTTATGCCGTCACAAGCGATACGAGCTCCCAGCTTAGTGGTAATACTATTATCTATAAAGAACATTCAATGTTGCTCAATAGTTTCACTTGTTTGTTTCTCTGGTAGATTACCTATAGCTGACCATGGCAATTCCAGTGCGCAACACAGACAGCATCATGGACACAGTTCTGAACTACGAACCGAGCATCGATGGCCAATACTCCACGACATTATTGAGGGAGAATTGGACCATCACTGTGGGGATATCCGCCGTCTACATTGTGTTGGTCTTCGTTGGCAAACGCATCATGAAAGATCGCCCGCCGTTCCAGCTCAAATCTACTCTCGGGGTGTGGAGCTTCATCTTGGCCGTGTTCAGTATTGTTGGGGCCGTCCGTACTGTCCCGGAGCTGTACAATACTGCGACGCGGTCGTTCGAAGACTCTGTTTGTACAACTAGTTTTCTATTGGAACCTCCAACTGCACTTTGGGCGCTTCTCTTCACTCTTTCCAAAGTGATCGAATTGATGGACACAGCATTTCTGGTGTTGAAAAAGAGGCCTGTCATCTTCCTGCACTGGTACCATCACTTCACCGTCATGATCTACTGTTTCTACGCGTATGGGCACGTCGTCGCGTCAGGGCGCTACTTCCTCACCCTGAACTACTGTGTACACGCTGTGATGTACTCGTATTATGCGTTGAAATCATTCAATGTCTGGATCCCAAAGAGTGTTAGTATGCTAATCACCTTCATGCAATTAACACAGATGGCGATCGGTGTATTCATAACCTACAAGAGCCATCAGTACCTCAGCCAAGGTCATCAGTGCTCCACCAACAGTACCGTCATTTTCTGGACTTTTGTCATGTATTCCTCTTACTTTCTGCTTTTTGCTAACTTCTTCTACCAATCGTACCTCAAACCTAGACCAAAGAAACAAAACAAGGCAGATTAGTCTTCGTGTAATGCACAACAGGCATAAATGGACTCATAGCAGAACAGCGTGAATCAATATTCTAGATTCATTTATTTCGCTGTGAATCCCACTCTTCATTTCACTGTTTTTCGTGTCAATGTTTTGTATTGTACCCACTCTTCTACACCGGCGTGAAACACACTTTTGTACTGTTTGTACTGTTTGTTCATCATAAATTGCGATCATCACTTTCCACATGCTCCTCTGTTTCTTTTATGATACGCAAAGAAATTTCGTTGCATTAATCGCATTTACAACAAGTAGAAAAAAGGAAAAAAATTATTAAAAGAAAGAAATTAAAAAAAAAAGAAAAAGAACATAATTAAACTGGACGCTGCTATAATTATGCGGATGCTATTTTTATTCGAGTGTAGTACACGTACATGCCGCATGGTGAGAACGGGTCTATATAGTACTTTCTGGTACTAGCAAACACACGCAATCCACAATTACGACAAAGGAAAGTGCAGGACGTTCGATTTCATTTGTAAATCACGTCAAACAATGGAAATGGAGTATCTGCAATAGACGATGAGTGTTCTGATGAAATGGATGAAGAGAAAAAAACGCTTCAGGGAAACAGATCGGCTTATTTCTTATAGAGATAATCGCATTCATATAATATGACGGTTCGAATTGTTTACTAAGCTAAACTCAACCCGAGAGGGAACAAGGAGCTGTGAAATTTCGGTCATAATTAGAAAATTTGTTGGTCATACATAACGATGCGTTAAATAAATTTAAATCCACTGACAACATAGCTGGGTGGACCGTGAGCCAATTGAATTAAACATACATTGTACGAGCGAGCTGCATTCATTATAATTTATGTTTCAAAGTTTCAATGTTTGTAATTGATAAGAGAGAGAGAGAGAGAGAGATAAAAAAAATCAAAGAAGATAAAAGTGTTAATTGTGAGATAATGAGAGTAGGCATTCAAGTTTGATCAATTAAAAGTTATGTACAATCCCACAAAAATTAAAACCTACCCATATCTGAAAAAGGAGAAACTTCGAAGTGAAGATCGGCTGAATCCAATTTGGCTGCTTACTCAGACATTATGTTTTTACACAGGCAACTTCGTAATTCCTTTTGAAGAGTGAACCTGATTCCTTGCTTAAATATATCCGAGGCTAGACAATCACACTTTATAAATACAAAAATTACATCCACAATTTCCCGCTCTAGTATAAATAATTAAGTGATAATATTTTGATAATAACATCAGCTGCCGGGGAAGTCGGGTAATATAAGTCATGATCATATATCATTGGGAAATTAAGTACAAATGTACAACATAATTCAAATTATTAATTAAATGTGTGAAGATAGATTATAGAGACATGTCTGCTTATTATAGTTTGTTTTCTTTGGGGGGAAGCGATCGAGAGAGATGGTTGGAGTGATATCGTGACGAGTTTGGTGATTGTGAACCTCAGCTGGAAGGGCATCCTGAGCCCCAGCAATGTGTGCACTGGAAACAGGCTCAAGCCAAATGCACGCAGATGTGCGGCTTGCCGTTCCTTGTCCCTCCAGGAATGTTTTATTTTTACTTTGCAAATGTATAGCCCATGCATATTTATTTAATTATATAGTAAAATTAAAACAAATTAAACAACCCCTTGAGATATTCACATCATTTTTGCAGCAAAATACTCAGGAGAGTGTCAGCTACCTGCTGTTGCCTCAGCATCAAAATGATATCCAGACCCATGTGACTTGTTTTGCCATGGACCCTTACATATTTACATTACAAAAAACTGCGTATTCATTAGCGAACTATTACATCGCTATGTACATGTACATCCTTAAAATGTTGCTATGAAGCTATAGTTGCATAGTGGTTATAATGACGGTTCATGGAAATCATGACAATGCATTCACAAGAGCGTGAACAGTTTTCCGTGTGGTTTACAGCTTTCTCTTTGGAACCGCGTTACACCAATGGAGCTGTCATTTGTCAACGTTCGAACAAGAATAATTATGCATCTCCCGTATCCAAAAGAATGTTTATGTCTTGAAAACTCACATGTAATACTGAGTAAATGTACATGATGGCAGAATATTATTTATTCATAAGCTTATAATTTCTAAGCACAGTGTAGCTGACTAAACGTCTGGGTAGTAGAATACGTGATGGGGATTGTTCCCTTAGTACCAGTATTGTTTTCTAAACGGACGTCGACTCTCGTCCATTGATTGACACCGTATGCGGATTCTCGTGGTAAGCAGACAATGATAGAAAATGCAAATACGCGTATCCCTGATATATACAATAAGATGCTGACTGCCGAGGCGACTATCAATTGGGCATAACACGATTCTTGTCTATGTTTTATACCTGTTAACATAACATAATACATCCATGCATGGCTACGATTCGAGGACTAGGGAATTTCCCATTTAAATCTATACGTGTAATCATAATATTATACCAATCGAGTATTGTGAAATAAACACCACGATACCGATATCATTTTCTAAAGCAATTACTTGCACAACAGAATTCAGACAATTCAATGGTATCGATGTTTTACGATCAGATAGCAAACAAACGTCAAACATGTAGTTTGATTAACAATCCATAGGTCGTAAATTAGGTGCAATCTTCGAACATCCGCGATTTTTTTTTTTTTTTTTTTTTTTTTTTTTTTTTTTGCACAC
>KB312025.1:108906-132130 GCA_000328365.1 Capitella teleta | reverse complement strand
GCACACGGTCTATCTTTTTTTTTCTCTTGTCTTGTTTTCGCGGGGGTGGGTTGACTTTTTCTCCTTTTTTTTCATATATATATTTTTTTAATATGAAACAAGTATGTAGGCCTATATTATAGTGTTATAAATGATTACAAGTATGACGAGTATAGGCCGGCCTACGTGAAGCCAGCTACGAACTTCGACATAGCCCGAAACTCAATTGGAAGTGAGAGAGCGTAAAGGCCAAAAGTAGTCTCTCTACTCCATGTTAATAATAATAATAATAATAATAATAATAATAATAATAATAATAATAATAATAATAATAATAATAATAATAATAATAATAATAATAATAATAATAATAATAATAATAAAGCTGAAATTGACCAATTATTTCAAAAAATAACTACCTGGTATGGATTGACTATAAATTATTCTGCGCCATTTCACACCTAGGAATCAAATACATGTAAAAAGTTTATTTTGAACAAGGGAGGGACATCTAAATGCGAGTGGTGTGTGATCACGAAGAAAGCTAAATCAGATATGAGCCCCTGAAAACAATTGAAACCGTTAACATGGAGTAGATAGACTACTTTTGGCCCACTGTGTATAGCATTGGTCGCATACTTGTTAAATCCATATGATCTTTCATCCATTCCACAGCCACACGTAACATCATTCAATTATGAATTGAACACTGTGGTTGCGTCATTGTGTGCATGATTCACAAAGTTATAGCTGCATATGAAATGTGTAATAACGCATCGAAATACGCACAGAGAAGAAAGGACCAGTCACCCGGTAGAAATATTTTATTCAGTAAACAACATTAGATCACATAGATGATTATTGATTCTCAACAATTTTTAACGCAGAGAAAACGAAGCAAAGGTTAATCTAGACACACAGGCAACGTGCATTGCCCGACAAAGAATACAGTAAGAGAAATAATTATGAAGTTATCGACACACGCTATTGGTCCTGACCAGTGTGCAGAAGATGCAAGGCTTTTGTCAAATTCTCCACGGCTGAGCTTTTGTCCTCAAACTGAAGAGCGCTAGCAGCAAACTTGCAATATTTCATTGCTTTCTGATAATGCATGGCACTCAACTGCACATCTCCTGCAAACAAATTCATAATTTAAATACAGTAAAACCGCGATATGACTCCTCAAGGACACATGTACATCGACGGACAGACAGAGACAATTCCCGTTAACATGACAATTATTATTTCAACCCCTGTTCTGGCAGCCATGGTGATGCCGATAAACTAATGATAGTAATGATGATGTTGAAGACTGGCAGTCACTCAATATGTACCATTATGCGTTTTCGTCATTGCTTCCAAGTACATGTTCTGAAGCTCATTGATGATCTAGCTGAAGCTACATAGCAGGGAAAGACAGACAACATGGTATGTGGCAGAAATTTGATGCACAGTACATTCAGAGAAAATGACTGAATATTGATTTGAATGAGAAACATAAAATAAATGGCTTGACTCAGTCACATGAGGAGCCATCTTCTACCAAGTACAAACACTCATGAAGAACATCATTGGCTTTTTATATTAAAGGTGTCTGGATTGCTATACAGTGAAACTGATAACTCAAGCACAGATTCCTTGAACTGTTTCTAAAGTCCCGACGACTCCCCTATATACTTATGCATTATAGATTGCTCCAATCCCTTGAGCAAATCTTCATTGAAAAACCCAGTAAACTTGAATCGCATTCCTCAATGTTTTGTAGATCAAAGAACCCTTGTGTGGGTGGGGATGTTCCAATGCTCAGATAACAATTTAGCCCTACAAGCAAATTGATTGACAAAAGCAAGTCATTTATTTGAAACTCTCTTTGAAGTTTGCAAATTGTGAAATTTGCCCTTCAAGTTTTTAAACTCCAAGTTACAGATCAAGAATATATCTCTCACTCATTGTATAGCACAGCCTAGTTTCACATTTGAATTATTGTATGCACTTATATTTACCATTACCTTTACCTTTATCGTTTTTGTTTTTCTTTATTCGTTCATTTTTCCTGTACATGTTTTTGTACGAAATAAATTATTATTATTATTATTATTATTATTATTATATCTTCAATACACAGATAAATTGGAGAATCAGACATTCAAGGGACGGTTTACATGTTAATACTTAAGTAGAGGAGAACTGACAGGACTTGAAAAATACTACAACACTGTGAAACATATTATGTGCCATGGATGTACGAAACGTTGAGGTTTGACTGTATTAGAATAAAATTTTGAGAATTATCAGAAGAATCAAACCTGAAGGGACTGGAGGCTGGTAGGCAGCTGGCTGAGCTGGCTGAGCTGGCTGATGGGGTTGAGGAGCCGGCTGATAGGATGGCTGAGCTGGAGGGGGCTGGTATGTTGGTTGGGTTGGAGGTTGATAAGCCGGTTGAGAGGGAGGCTGGAAGGGTTGTTGTGCAGGGGGGTTGGAGGGGCCAGCGGCTGATGGTGCCCCAAAGTCTGAGACGCCAGTAGCACCTCCGACAGCTGCCAGCTCATCTGTGAGAATAAGCTCAAGACAAGGAATTTAAAAGTGCGTGAAATGAGAGACCTTCTCCTTCCTCTGGCAGGGGACCAGGTACGGGTGTTTCCCCATTCTTTAAGCAGTTGTGGATGTAAGCAGCCTTCCACTTGGCATACTTACGGTTATCTTGGATCTGCATGTGAGAATTTAAACATTCAAGAATGAAACTTGAAAATGCTGTATGAGCTCACGTCTTCTGAGAGTTCACCAAATGTTGAGAGAACATCCATCAGCATTCCTGCAGTGTAGAACGACTTCACAACATTTCTTAAGACATATAAAGTAAGCATTCATCAAGTATCATATACAAAATCAAGCAGGATCTTACTTTCCATAACGACCAGCTCTGTCTTCATTGTCGGCGTACACAAAAAGTTTCAAAGCATAATTCTCCATGTGAGCTTGTCCAACGACTTCATTTGAGATTGCTTCAGCATTGCCAAGAGCGTTCTTAGTCTGAAAATAGCGTTAAATGCAAATTCAGGAAAATTGTTCAAGGCGGGAACTCACGGTTTCCAGTTGGTCCATCAAACCAACAATGAACGCTCGGCAATCTGAGGACTTTCTGTCAATTCCCATGGCTGACTGAACGGCAAACAGCCGACCTGGAAATCAGAAGAAAACTCAGCAATCAACTCTTGAGTCTTGATATAAAACTTGGCTAGAAAATAGTTGAAATAAATTTATGTATGTGACTATATGCAACTAATGGTCTTTACAAGGAGCTTGAACATCGTGGAGGTAATTTAGGTCTTAAAGCTAGGCCAGGCTTCTCCTAAATTTCTTTCTTTCTCTCTGTTCATCGATAAGATATATTATTAATATCATTCAACAATTAATTATCAGCATCAACATCAAAGAATTTATGGATTTCCCAATTACTAGAAGTAGCTCTTTGCACATAACATCCTTCCAGTAATCCTATCTATTATTATATAACATGTTTTCTTTGTAAGTTTGTATATATAATAATATTGTAAAAACAAATAAATTATTCATAGCTGGCTAATCTGTACCATATTTCTGCCTAGGGCTATCATATATACTGGCATACATACATAATCATATTCATGATAATGTGTGATAGGCTTCACATGTGGGGTTAGGATGAATGATAAATTGATCATGATTATGGTACAGTCTTGGTTATAAACACCCTCCTAATTACTCGACCTTTTTGGAACCAGAAATTGACTAATTTGTGTAAACACAGACCAGCGCCAAGGTGTTTAAAGCAGCAAGCTCGGTGGCAATATCTCCGTTTAACTGTTACAGGCAGTGTCCGCAATCTTAGTTTCGAACAAAGAAAAGGCATGTTTCACACAGACTGCTTGTCAATTTCATGAGTCGAAATCCTTTTCAAGCAAGAATTTTTTTTCCCAACTGCAGGCGAATTTCCTTATCAGCGCAATAATGTTTTCCCCAACTGCATGAGTGAAAATTATGAGCCCATAAGACGCAATGCACTATACATTGTATACTATCACTAACCATGCTTTGGAAATGTACAAACTAAGACTTTGACTTTATGAGGCTGCTTCAAACAATCTCTATAGATGAACATTAAATTAATTAGCAGCCATGAAAGAGAACATGATCCATGTAAGCCTTAACACAGAGCATGTAAAGCCACACACAGCTATCTCTACACACAAGAGAGACAAGAGAGACAATTTTATTATTTCCAAAAAAGGTAATAATACATAGAATTGGTAGCTGACCCAGACTTGGGTATGTGCTACACAGCCACACAAACCAAGTTTTGTAGGTCACTTCCTATGAGCTATGGGATTAATGGCTGGTGTCACTAATCTCTAATGCTGTAAACAAAATACCAAGCATAGATTAATTGAACTGACACCGTGCAGGTTCTTCTGGCTACACAGACTGATGTTATACGCATTACAATTTACATAACCAGATAACTATCATACTACGCGCTTCTCCCGGATTTACAAGGGATGTTTGTGGAGCGCGCGTCTATGTAAAGTGAAACTAACATGCTCTCAGCCTCTGCCTTAGCGCACTGCGCATGTAACGAAGACTATACGGTACGATATTTATGATTGTTTACACTGTCAAAACACTATATTATCGCTCATCTGGAAACCCATCCTGTTCACATTCAGCTGAATATCTGCGCCTTATCCATTATACTCACAATAGTAAGCAACAACTGGGTCGCGCTTCTCATGTTCTGTGGCAGTTTTCAGATAATGTTGTACAGGTTTTAAAACCGCAGGAAGAGGAGGCAGGGAAGCCATCACAGAAATTGCTGACAGGTGCGTTATGGCAATTCAGTGCGTTATGGTTCTTCGAGTGCTCTTGAGTGATTCATTCTCATTTGAGTCCACGCGCGACTGTCCAGATGAATCATATCGCGTCACCCGCCTCCAATTACTCATTATTATACATGTAGACATTTTTTATCGAGTTCAGAGCAACTTGAATTTTGCCCATGTTGTGCATTTTATTCTTAATAGACCTATACATGAAAAAGTACGTCTATATTTAGTATTCGTCTTGCGCCGACAGCATATTGACATGGCAAAGAAACTCCGCATTTGTCTCGACGACAGCTGTACTACACTCCTCAGTCGATCGTCAGCCTTCTGCCCTTCTTTGGATGACTGCACAATTAAGATGAAATTGTGATTAAGAACAGAAAGAAACTCGAGTACCCGTTCAGTTTATACTTATACTGAACTGGATAAACGGTTTATTTTTCTGGGAACACATTGGTATCCTAGCAAATCTGCCAGCGTGTATGCCATTCACACATCTAACAATTAATGAGTAATGTGTAAATGTCATCTTCGGACATATTGCACTGAATCTTAGTGCCGAATGATAAGTTAATTTTGAAGACGGGGACCTAGCAAGAGCTCAAATTATAAATGCATGCAGAAGGGGGCAATTATAAGTGGCATGGTTCCTGTGTTAGGACTCAGGGTGTTCTCGAGAGTGCATTATCCGCGATAACTACTGTGATAACACAATTCAGCAATGCTGGTTGCAATAATACTCCTTTTTTTCTTTTGAAAATGTGGACCTCCGATCCCTCCGACCCCACTTGGCTACGGGCCTGTTATTATGTAACTTGTAAGTCTTCGTATCTATATGTCACCTAAATAATAATGTTCAAGTTGGCGATAATAAGTCGTTAAATTATTCTACATGAGGAACGTATATTGAATGAATACCGGACCGCATGCTTGAACGGTCGACTTAAGCCCTATACGGCGATATCATTATCGCAATAATTATTAGAGAATGCCACCCAAAATGCAGTTCAAATTCAATCTGATTCACTTCTCGGATTCTTCTCTGCTAGGCTATGGTATGTTTGACAATTCGCTATTAATTGGCAATGCCATCGGCCTGCCAACTGAAAAGCCAGCCAAGTAATGTCACAGAACAACACAGCCGCGCGAATGCATTTTATCGTGAGAGTCCGTACGGGGTCGGTGCACATAACTCCACTCCACGAAAGAACTGCGCTGGCTACCAGTAGCTTAAAAAGGAATCAAGTACAAATTAATAAACTATTCGTCCTGATTGTCAAGGCAATACACGATAAGACCCTGGTTTGCACCAAAGAATAAAATCGCAGCAGTCTCCTTTACCCGGACGCTTCGTAATTCTCAGCCAGATGTGCGCTCGGAAGACTTTGGAAGTGTCTGGCTGACCACGACGAGATATAGAGATCTCCACTTATTTAAATGGCAGAAGCTTAGAGTTATTACATGCAATTTATACTGGAATCAATATATTGATTCCAGTATATATACGTGTACTAGTAATCCAGTATATACCTGGACATTTTCCTAGAAATTATTTGAATTGCGTCGCTCTTCAGCCATTCTTACATGCATATGTCCCACAGCAGGGGATGCAATGTAGTTCAGTATCACAAACGCAATGTATTACTAGTGATTTTTCGTGGCCACGGTTTGGGGTTGAAGATCGAGGACCTTATCAAGGAGTCGGATACCACGAGCCAAAGGCACGCCAATACAATATACCGCGTTTCACACAATATATATAATTGGTGTTTTGTATCAAAGTTTATGATGCAAATATTACACTATGGTACACGTGAAACTGCAGGTGATAGCAGAATACCAATCAGCACCAATTATTAACACACACTAATATAAATTATACCCAATGGTCATGAAGTAATATATCGAACGGCCAACTGTAGGAAATCATGTACTATATTAGTATCTAATTTCTTTCCTCTGTTAAGCATATCTACTCGATCTGGTCAAATATCAATCAATCATCAAATCAAAGCTAAATTTACTGAGTATTTAGAGCAGCGACACTGCAGCATGAGCATTAATATACAGCATACATACATGTATATAAAGCCGTCTGTAATATCTTAATTTCGATCGACTGTCGCCTCTAGAATTATTGTTGAAGTTGATCAGGCAGCACCGAGACAAACACACTGGCCTGGTTGTTCTCGTCTTTAATGTGGTCTTTGCTCCCTTCAAAACTATTAGGTTTGTCTCCGAACTCTGAACTCTTCAATCTATTAAGAAGTTTCAAATTCCAGTAATGACGCTCAGCTACGTGTTCAGGGAGCGACTGGTGGTATGTGGCGCTTTCCTCTGAAATTTGTGGCAACTGAGCCAGAACCTGATGACTTGGTAATCATTGAAGCTTCAGCCTTGAATCAAGAATCTGCCATTGGTTTCAGACTCACCAGCCAGACCAGGTGAGCTCCATCTGTGCTCACTGTTCAGGATGTATACATCTTATATCACCTAATATAATATTCTCATTTATAGTGTGAACCGTACTTCTATCGTCGTCATCATATCATACTTCTATCGTTTTGCACTTAGGAAAATGAACGGCCAGACTTGCGTCTAGATCTTCTATTGGGGCCATATTCTGGCCATGCATTTGGCAGTCGGCCAAAACGTGATAGAAAGATCAAACACTATATAATTTATTAAACAGGTAAAGATATAAATGATCACAGCAATGATTATCACAGAAAGACCGTGCCAGGAATTGCATATAATTATAATAATAAACAAAACCATAACCATAATCATAACAACAATATTAAAATGAAGTCACAGCATATTAAAAGAGACGAGCTCTGCCGCGTTGGACGATCGGCGCTCCCTTGATTGGAGATGAGACTGCCGTGGTTGACAGACGGAGGTTTTCGCGCACGTAGTTCACCTTATCCCCATGTCGACGTGGATCAGGATGTGGACCAGCCATTGGATGAGATGAGTAACCAGCGGGAGGTTGGTATTCTGGAAGAACTCCTCGGATGGTGTATGTCCATTGCATGTCAGGTGACTGTATAATAAAGTGAATACTATATGCTGGTTTTCTAAGTAAGTATACTGCTTATACCTGTACTACCAATTTGGCCGAGTACAATTTTCCGTACTTGGTTGGTTTAAAAACAACGCTGATGAGCGTCCCATTGCTGCCGGTTGGAAGCAGTTCTCCTGTCTGAGGCGTAACTGTAAACTCAGAATCACTACCAGCGACAAAGTATGCATTGTACGGAATTGGATGTCTATGGAAACAAAGATGTATACATCCTGAACAGTGAGCACAGATGGAGCTCACCTGGTCTGGCTGGTGAGTCTGAAACCAATGGCAGATTCTTGATTCAAGGCTGAAGCTTCAATGATTACCAAGTCATCAGGTTCTGGCTCAGTTGCCACAAATTTCAGAGGAAAGCGCCACATACCACCAGTCGCTCCCTGAACACGTAGCTGAGCGTCATTACTGGAATTTGAAACTTCTTAATAGATTGAAGAGTTCAGAGTTCGGAAACAAACCTAATAGTTTTGAAGGGAGCAAAGACCACATTAAAGACGAGAACAACCAGGCCAGTGTGTTTGTCTCGGTGCTGCCTGATCAACTTCAAAGCAACGGCTGATTTCAAGAGGCGCTCGCTGTCGTCATTGTCATAAACCATCTCATACGAGAACTCCTCCGCCTTTGCCATGGCTAGTTTTAGAAAAAAAGGTTACAGATACCTCAACAATAAAAAGATGACCTACTTTCACCAACAACGACTCCTTCTGGGACACGTGGTGATTCATCAGTGGGGGTCACTGACCGTGCTTTTATTCCACGCTTTGGACCCCCGGCAGCCGGTGCCACCCCAGATAGTGTCACCTCCAGACGTTCCTCAACCCTCTCGCGAGCCTTGCATTGTATGAGAGCAGATGGGGAATCCTGCCCTTGGCTCAGCTCTGGATAGCCATGGATGGGGTATATCCACTTGATTTCATTCACCTGCCATGACGGAGCTGTGTCCTTGGGGCTTGTCCTGCATAACAGAGCATGAACCACTGATGCACATTTCAAGATCATCCACTCACTCCGCCCGATATGCTGTCCACTGCTGACCATCCTCTCTACAAATGGAGACCACACACTCTGCCTCAAAACGCTGCATGTCTTCCGGACCAAAAGATATGGGGATGTCGAGGGAAGCCTTGGGACCGAGCCTCAACCCGCCCTCTTTCTGCTTCAACAGAAGGCAGAACGGCGACCCTGCGTTGGGCAACACTTGTGCATCCAGGGCTTTGGGGGCTTCTTCTTTCAGATCTACCAGCAACAATGTACATGTAATTAACAGAGAAATTCTCATGAAATATATACAAACCGAGGAGGGAAACTTTAGCAAGTACAGGTACGTCCAACGGGTTCCGGAAGGGGATGATGATGGTTGAGTTGGAGCCTGCAATGGCCGTGATGCTGACTGGGTCCTGAGGCTGCGGCAGAATGCCAACGCCAGACACGTTGTAAACCCATTCACCCAACTGTAGAGGTAACACAACCAGGTGAATAATGGTAAAGCCAATCACATTGTTGGAAATACTGGGAAGACCCATCGTCACAATCAATTTCAAATGTATATTTCACATGCTATTACAGGTACAAGTCAGAACCCGTTGTGACGAGCAGAAAGACTTTCCAACACATTTAATGGGCAAACATTTGAAGGCCCCATAATCTCTAAATGACTGATGCGAAGTGCTAATAATACCGGTAAGTAAATAAAGAAATGAAAGATTTCAATCATGCAAGAAAACTGCAGACATCTTAATTCTTAAGAAGCACAATATAATAGCGCCAGGCTATAAGCTGGGCGGATTTGCAGAATTGTTTAAATGCAGACTGAGAGAAGAGGTGATGCAGCCTGCAGGTCAGAAGTGCAGACTGTGTGAATTCGCAGACGACAAAGAAAGATGCTAAGATGTAGAACAGTTCATGCAGTGGACAGAGATGAGAGGTGCAAGTTAAAGAAGTGCACCGATTTTATTTAATTCTCACCTCGCTAAACTACATGCATCAACAGTTGGTAAAAAGAAAGGAATCACAGGGATTACAAGGTGTTATTATATATAGGGAATACATATGTATATAAAGTTCAAAACTGACCTGTGGGCAGTGGAAGCTGATGCAAGCAGAGTGATCAGCAGGTCCAAGCGCGGATGGCATGAAACTGATAGGCAGGTGAATGGTCGAGTGAGGCCTCAACTGTATCGTTGAATCGCTGTCTCTCTCCAAAAGGAAATTGTTGGTGTTGGAGATCATTGGCATCAGCTCCAGGGTCTCATCAGTTGGATTGAAGAGCATGAGTTCCTGCTGCACCCATCGACCCAGCTCACACTCCACAGGGGGCATGGTGGTGGCCAGGGGCTTCTCTGCTATAAGTGTGATATCATACCAAAACTCTCCGGTGGCGTCATGATAGAAAACAAGGCTACATAAAATAATTAGATATCAACTGTGATTCAAAATCAAGCTTACCTTCCCTTGGTGGTGTCAACAATAGCAGGGGTGTACTCAAGCTCATATACGCCTCGAGCTTTTGGTGTCAATAACAACTCCGAGGGGCCAGTGAGACCCTGACCTCTTACTTCAGCTTGTAAGCACAAATCGACCCTCGTTGGGTTTGTGACTCCTACTTCAACTAAAACTGTTTTCTGTAATTCGATAAGTGAGAGATTGCACAGGATTGAAGTTCTGCATTTCATACCTGGCAATTGCATGTGATGGTCAGACAGGTGACTGGAGGCTGAGGCAGAACATCCACCACCAGAGAATACCACACTCGGTAGCCATTCAAGATGTCATCTTCATGGGTAGCTTCAACTTCATCGCCATCACTGTCTACCTCTCTATTGGAGGATAAGGCAGTTCAGAAGATAAATCTTGGAAGGTGAATGTAACTCACTTGATTGGACTGTTACCAGCAACAAAGCTGATCACGCCGGTGTAGTAGCCTCGCTTCAACGGAGCCACAGAAAGCTCAAAAGTTCCAAGTTGACCAGGAAGAACTGTGATCATCTCAGGACCAGTGACGAAGCCCAGATCTGACTCCACCTGGAAATGAAATTACAATGGTGGATGCAATACAAAGATGATCTTGCTTACTTTGTAGTGTAGTTTCTTCTTTGTGATGTTCGGCACTTGTACTGTGGTTTTTTTCCTGTGGAAAATTCAATTCTTGAAACTGATGTTAATAACGAAGTTGACAGACGTACATTTCCTTCACAGTGCATTCAATTGCAATCTGCTCTAGAGGCAGTGGTTTCTCTCCTTTTGCCTCCAAGTGAAACGTATGCACAACTCCATCAGCCGTGTTGGTTAACCTCAGCTCACCCTGTTTACAACGTAATTATAATTCCTTAAAGAGCAGGATCCCTTTAGCTACCTTAACAGGGCCCTCAAAGCTTGGCCGAAAGATCAAAGGATAAAGGCTAGTCGTCTGTGCTTTTGCCATCAGAGTCTGAGGCCCCACAAACCCTGCCCCTTCCAGTTGTGCTTCAATCGGCCAATCGTGATTAGTGTTATTTACCTGTTTGATGAGCATTATAATTAGACAAAGAACAATGCCAAGATGCACTCACAATTGGGATGTCTTGAGTGATGGCTTGGTGTACAGGAGAAGTGAATTCTAACTCCGCTTCGTTGCCTTCCGGAATCACGGTGCAGTCAATGAAGTAGACTCGGATATCATCAGCAGTGGACAGTGTGACACGGCAAGTGTAATGACCAGCATCCTTGGCTTGAAACTTGATGGGAAGCTCAATGCAATCAGATTCTGTTTGGAAGATCATGAAACCTTGATGAAAATTTGTCTCATTTTTAAAACTTTACCTTTTGCATTATTGGCGAATGAAATGGTTTTCGGGGCCTGGAAAAGTTTGGAATCCAATTCAACATCAAAGACGCAATCTTCCATCGTTAAGTCTGCCGTTTGTGTGCCTCCCAAGATGCTCATTGCTTTGGAAACCAGAGATGTACTTTGCAATGTTCCAGTGATGTGGCGACGGTCCAACTCCAGTTGACTCATATGCTGAAATAAAATTGGTAGAATGGGGTCGTAAATGAGTTGAACAAAGCTCACCTGAGTGGCCGACATTAAGAGGGCTTTTTCTTTGGCTGCATTTCTTACAGGGATACAGAGAGACTCTTGTAGCAGGCTTCCACATTCACACTTCCAGAAGACAACATTATCATCCACACCACCAAAGTCGTTGCTCTTCTGCCTGCCTGAAAAAAAATAAAAAAAAATACAAATTAGGACCTTCCATTGAGTGCTACAAACTGACACATTTAATACAAAACACAATTGTGATTTCCATATTTTATGACAAGTATATTGTGTTAGAATCATAGCTATGCATTCCTATTTGCAATTCGCAACATAATGAATGTGAGGAGAGGATAGAACAATCTATGAAATCACTGCAAATAGCCATGCAGTCCCTGTTATGAGCATAATTACGATAACTAAGAGAGGAGGTCGCAGGACCAAATGATGACCTTGAATTTAGCCTCAAAGGAATTAACGAGGGGATCAGGGAAAGGGTGAAAACTGAGGCAGGTTCACCCAACATAAAAGTGCAGCTAGGGTTCTCAGACTTACAAGGTATACCTCTGAATCGTTTAATGAATAAGCCTGAAAATAATGCTCTGACCAGTGAAGTAATAATTGAGCGTTACAGACAAGAGGCTCACCAAATGCAGCAGCACTGCTGATGCGCACACTGTGAGGTGAAAGTTTAAAGGGCAAGCTACTTGGCAGCGGTAGAGTAGCGTTAGCCTCAATTTCATAGATGAACTCTCCGATATCTTCATTGAGGAAGATGAGGCTACACTTGCGTGAACCAGTGTGGAAAGGAAGGAAGTTGATGTCAACGGTACCACTTTCAAGAGCTCCCAAATGCACAGATTTGGAACATGCAGTAAATGCAGGCATAAGATCTAAAAAATTTGAGAAATGAAATTATGAACACAGAATGATGTTTCACGCTGACTTTCATCATTGCTCTCGTCCAGTGATGTCGCCGCTGGTTCTTCAGGATCCATTTCCACCATGTCCGGAGTCATTTCTCTCCTAAGACCACTGTCCACTTTCGATCGTATGGCTCTACTCTGCTTCTTCCAGTTAGAATTCGATAGTGATTTCCCGTCGCTTGAGTCCTTTGTTGATTTGCCAGGGAGCAGGTTGTCCTTTTCAGCAAGAAGCAAATGGAATTCTCCTGCTTGACCAAATGGGTTGACCACTTCCACAGGAATGGTATGCAGCTCATAACACGGAGACTCAACTTTGATTGTGGTCTGCGCAGATGTAATCTTATCAGAACACATATTCACGAGAAGAGCTTTCACTCACTTTAGGGGAGATGCTGTCCACCAGAGAGCGAAGGTTAAAGACGAGGGTCGATCCGATACCCGAACCCTGACGTCGCCCAACAAGAACCAAAATGGCTTCTGCGGGACGCAAAAATCGACTGGTGAACTCAACCATGAGGTTCATGGTGGATTTAGGAGCCAAGATCACAGTGTCTCCCTTGGGAAGGTGGAAGTCAGCGGCATCACGCCCAGCGATCAGGGCGTGATAGGTCAACGGCTTATTACTTGGGTTTGTTAGCTTCACCTGTTTATAAATTGATATAAACACTGGTAATTGGAGTCCTGATCCACGTACCTGTCTCAGAACCATCACATGCAGACCACCAACAAAATCCAGAGTGTTTCTTGGGAGATATTGGGGCAGATTGAGATAGAGATGAATACAGAGAAGAAGTAATGCAATTGGATTGGGATCTGTGATGTCAATGGCCTGAGAAATATATGAACTTTGCCACCCACAGAATTTCCTTAAATTTAATTCCTTACAGAAATGTCATAATCAATTCCAACCACTCTCATGGCATTCACAACACGGAGAGCATTATGCAGGCATTGTTCCGCAGTAGCTGGACGGGGATACATTTCTCGGAAATGACTATCCACAAGGAAAGGAATATAGGCGCTTAGAACCGCAGCCAAAACCAGGCCATCGAGCAGGTCAAAATCAAAGTTGACCACCCATCGCGCAGGAGGGAGTTCCCCTAGAAAAGTATCAAACAGACTGATAAGTCAACAAAACATTGTGCCTCTTACCTTTATTGCAAGTTTGCCAAATGTTTGTTCTTTGTTGTTCATAATTATGATTCAACCAGAGAAGTAGAATACGCTCACTCAAGCTGTACACATTACTGCACAGTGGATCTGCATCCACAAGAGGCATTGCAGAGCTTTTGTAAGGCGTTGGCATGTTCTTGAACTGCCGAGGAGTCACGCGGGAGAGATATAGGGTCTACAGAACATCATCAATCAGAGAGAGTTCAAGAAGATTCTTCCAAATTCTACCTTGAGCAGCTGAAGTAGGATGTCTGTCCATGCTCTCTTGGAGACTGCTTCAAAGAGCTGGTCTTCAATGGTCTCCTCTTCCACCGTCTTCATTCTCAGTCCAGAACGATGTCCGGATTTATTCTTCCTTGCTTCAAGTTCTTTTTGTAGGCGCATCCATGCTCTGTATTCCTGTGGCTCCATCAGATACTCTGGCTTCAATGAAGCCACACATCCTCCTTGTGCTCTGTGGGGAAAAAAAAGAGAGAGAGAGAGGGAAGATAGTTAATCATTCATATCAGAATAAACAACAGCTCACTTGAGGAAAGCAATCAGTGTAGAGTGCTGCCAGTAGACCTGCTTAGCTCTCTCCATTGGATCAGTAGGAAGAGGATTATTGACTGGAATTCCAGGCACAGGTTTGCCACATAGGTGATTGATCATGTCGTACACTGTCTTAGTCTCCTTCTTCAGGCCAGAAGATTCGTATGACTGACCCTTAGCGTTTGTTACAGTGTCTTCAACTTGGATTCTGCTGATGCCGCTATTGAATAAGAAATTGTCAATACTGATGTCTATAATTAATTAACACAACCTCCTCATAGATTCTGGAACAGTGATGGGATTGGGTCCACCCGACCAGCCTTGTGATGCAAACCATCTCTGCACGGCCAGCAAGACCTCCGTGTGAAAGACCCCTTCGTCTGTATCTTCATCGGGGAAAAGTGCAGATCCAAGAGACCTGGACTGAAGGTCATTGCAAATGGTCTGGCTTGGTTGCTCAGACTCAGCTGTAAATTTATTAAAAGCGCCCTCTCTGGGTGTACTTGGGTAGGTAGACTCTGTGAACGGCCTGCATACAGAATATATTCATATGCCATGACCTACTCACCTGTCATACTGTTGATGTTATCTTCGTAACTTGATGAGGAGATTTCAAAGTTTGAGCTGGTAGCTGTAGTACTGGGTCTACTGCCTGGACCATGTGGAGACACACACGGCAGAAGTACAGCCTCTCCTGCTCCAATGCTCTCCATTGATGCCGTCTTCGGTCCCCTCAAGATTTGACCCTGAACGCAACATATGAACCGAGGAAACATTTGTTTTAACAGCGTACCTGTGCGCACACTATCTGATGATCAGCACGATGATGAGCAAGGAAAGGATAACAGGTCATCAAGCAGTTGTCTGCGGACGCAGACACAGACATGCTGAAGCTGTTGCCTAGCTCATCTTTGAAAGTGATGGGTTTTGTGAATGACACAGGCTTTGGACTCTGGAAGCTGAGTTTGCACGTAATTGAAGTACACTCATCTTGCCCATCATCTCCAGAGCATGGAACCACTTCTGCACACATTTGTGCAAAATCAGGGATCATTGTACATAATTAATAAAACAGACCTTGGCCTTCAGGGAAAGAGATACTCAGAGGACTGAGCGTACTGCCATCACCACATTCCACACTTGGGAGTTCAGCAGTAATTTTGCATTTCCTAACATTTGAAGTTAATAATAATTTCAGAACTATAAGCTGAACATACTTAGCATAGTTAGCAGCCATAATCTGGAATTCTGACGAGATTTCTATTTGCAATGGAACTGGGGTCAGCACAAGTGCAAGGGGGTCAAACCACAGCTGTGGCGCCTTCAGTCACCCCTCAGCGTAACCATCTGGTAAGGACGCTCAAAGTCATCGTCCAGAACAACTGGCAAGCAGACTTCATAGATCCCTGGCTTCTCTACAAATGGGGACAAAACCAAGAGGAACTGAAGCTGATAATATACGACATTATGGAATTTACCAGGACAGAACATAACTCCAAGTGCTTGTGTTTGGCCAGGAGTCAGGTTCCCTTCTACTCCACTGTCAGGGTCCATCACAATCGGCATCCCACTAGAATGAAGAAATTTGAAGATTCCGTCCTCCAAAGCTTGATTTCCTCTGCTCAGGTCAATCGCCCATTTCAAGTCATGGTCACTATTGTTGACCAACAGAAGACCCTGGAGAAAAGGCAAAAGAAATGTAGAGCAGCAAAAGATAGCAAGTAGATTAAAGAATGAAACTGAATAAAAGGAAAAAAACGATCAAAGAAGTATTTGATGTGCTCAGAATTAAAATTAAACGTGCATCAACCGTAACATATCACACAGGAAGATAATTGTATATTGCATGCAAATAGAATATATGTAGTTTCAAATCAACTCAGCAAGAACTCATGCAGTGGGAAAAGTTATAAAATCACCACCAAAGAAAACAAATTTAGACAAACTTCAGAAAACAGATAGATTACTAATGCACTAAGCTCTCACCCTGGAGTTCAGCTGAAAGCAGTATAAGTGAGCATGTCTTTTTAAACACTACAAAGTGAGACTATACCTCATTCTGACTGAGGACAGCAGATGCTGCTATGCTGTGCATCTTCGGGGTCATCGAAAACTCAAGAAGATGATGTGAAAGCTGAAGAGGTTGCCTCAGTGCCGTCGCCACAACTTTCCTACGTGGTGTCGCGATAGTCACTTGGATCGGCCGTGGGTTCACGATATGCTGAATGGAGTTCTTGTGAGATGGAGCTGGGGTGGGAGGGAATGGGGTAGGAGCGGGAGTGGGAGCTCCTGTCTGGTTGATGGTCACAGGCATGATGAAGTCATAGGAGGCAACCTGAGAGGGGAAAGATTTGTGAGCAGAAATGAGGTTGCATGCGACAGGTTACCTCAGTTGGTTTGAAGATGAGCTGACTGTTAATGGTTTCATGAGCATTCAGAGTGACAGAGTAGACACCAGGATTCATGAGTTGGAATGTGATATCCTCTGATTTTGGAGGCAAAGATTAAGGATTTTAAAATGAAGCAGTACAGGGAAATGAGAATTACCCGAATTCTGCTTATTGGGGAATTCCATCGTGAAGTCTTGATAACGAGAGAGATCAAATTCAACCTTTGCTTTGGTGTGCACCTGGCAATGAAATTCATTTTGTAATCAAGGAATGCTTCAATCATGCAGAGGGCAATGACATACATTGTTGATGAGCTTGAAGGGAAGCGTGGCGGTAGATCCGCAATATACCCCGCCCACTTGAAAGGAAGGCTGAAAATTTAAATCAATTAAAACAAATTGAAATTTCAATTGTGAAAAACATACAATGTCAATTTCAACCACGGGAGGCTCAACAGTCCCACCAACTCTCAGCTCCAATGTCTTCCAGCCACGAATTGATATGTTGATACGGGTATCAAACTTGATGACAGCATTCGGAGTAAGATGAATCTGCAGTTGTGCATTGCCTCCGACAGGAACAATTCCATGGATGGGGCTCACAGTGAGCCCAGGGAAAGGATTTGGATCCAATACCTGTCAATCTCACCAGTTCTATATTGAGTCAGATATAGATTTCAACAAACCTGGAAATAGGCGTGGTTCAGCCCAGTGTTCTTAAGCATGGCTTTGCGTGTTGTGGTCAGGTGGAGAGGCACTTGACCAAAGACAATGCGTCGATCAATGAACTGGACATTGGTAGCTCCAAGCTAAATTGAAAAATCACAGTAAATGTCTGCTACATATATGAATCAAGAGACATACCTTAGCAGAGCACCTCAACTTGAGTGAATTTCCACCATGAACTTTCAGCGTGAAGAAGCCTTCTTCAGGAGCCATGTACGAGGGGTGAAACACAACCTCGCAATCCAAATCAGTGTAAGCATCCACTATGCCTATTGGTGCATACATGTAAATTTAGTTTAATCAATAAATTTGATGGCTCAGACCTGTCGCTGGTCGCACAGAGAAGGCAGTGCCTCTATCTCCAAGGATAGGATTCCATGTAAATTCTGCAGGGTAATTCAGCCGATTGTAAAGTGTGATCACACCACGGATTCCTTAGAACAAAAAAATGTAATCATGAAAGAAATTTATTAAAGTCTATAGAGGCATACCAGCATCAGCAGGAAGACCAACTTGAGGCTCAACAATAAGATCACAAGTTGACATCTCCAGAGACACCGAGACAACTTCAGCAAAGGTTGTCAGATGGTTTTTGTAGAAGCCATTTATGGTGTAGTCGAGAGATCTGTATTCATAATACAAGAATTCAACACTCACAATTAACAGAGTTGAATAATCCAACCTTTGGAAGCGTCCCTTTGTGCTGGATTCGAAGATGAGAGGCAGAGCAGCTTTGCTGTTAGGAGGGACAACCTGGGATAAAGGACTCGTCTGTCTCAGCTCACGACAATCAACCTGTAGCATAAGTTGACATAATGCGGAAGAGTTCAGCATTCATCCACTCACAGCTACATTCACATGAATATGTTGGTTGAGGTTATTGATGATGTTAATCTCTTTGTAGGTCACAGACTTCAAGCAGACTTTCCCAAAATCAACCGTCGGTGGTCCTGATAGCAGAATTATACATGTATAGCAAAATATATAAATTTTATTTGAATGATGAATACCAATTATGACTTGATGAAGTTCTTTTGGGCTTAGAATCTTCTGACAATCAGTTTTCTCTTTTGCAGTTGTTGGAATTGCATTTAATCCATCCTTAACCTTGCAAGATAAAAATAATATAAACTGAACAGAAGATTAACTTGCATGCCCTTTACATGCTTTAGCGATTTCAGTTCAGTTTGCGCTAATTCTTTGCTACTGAGTAACTTGAAAGCAGCATTGGGGTGTGGAGGGGCTAAAAGGATAGCTTTATGAATGAACATGCCTTTCCTTCAAATGGCGTACCTGATGGGTCTGGTTTGACATCCTCCAATTTCAGCTTCTTAGGCCTGAGTCCTGCAGCTGGCTTAATGCCAATATCCTTAGTATTTTTGTGTTTCTTGTATTCCCTATTTTAATACAGATTTTGCAATGTTTAAAACTGTTTATATGCATTAAAGAGAAATTACTTGGAGAGTTCTTTATGGTGACGCTCCTCCATCAATCCACCCAGGAAACGGCGAAATCCGTTCTTGTGCTCTTTGACCTTTTCCATTTCTTCATCGGTCATTGCATAATCAGGGTCAACATAATTATGTCGTTCAATTCTCTTGAACACAGACCTAAACAAATTGATTAAATTTCTTTTATGAGTTGTTGAAGTTAATTACTCGTATTTCTGGCCTCTCTCGCTCGGTCGAATGCTCTGAGCACGATCATTTGGGAAAGCAATGCGTACGTTCTGCTCATTCCGTTTTGAAGCACTCCGAGATTTCTGAGTTGTGAGAGAATTATGCAGAGCTGCTCGGGGATTTTTCCCCGAGCCTGAAAATGGAACGTCTGCGTACAAGCCAACCTCATTGGAGATGAGTGGGGTGATGCCTAGGAAAGAAAGTTGAATCAATGATGTCTGAATCAAACAGATATAACTCACCCGGATTGAAGACCGGTTCTTTCTTGATGGTTATTGGGTCTGAGGTTCCGAGAAATTGAATTGGAATGCACTGAATGACTTCTGAATTCAGTGAAAGGGGATTATTTTCATCAGCCACTTGACCAAGTATATCCACATATTGGGTCGGTTTAAATGTTCCTGTATTCACACAATACATTACTCATACTTTAAAATAAATCAAGAATGAACACCCACCAGCTTGGTTTGGTCGGAAAGAGAAAATAATTTCTTGTTTGTCTCCTGGTCCGATATTGCCTGAGACTGGCATGGTTGTGAAGTGGGCAAGGCGACGGAACTTGAAACTAGCAGACATTTCTTTGGAATCATTGTGAAGAGAACACAGAGCATCCACATGGTCTCCAACGAGGCACTCGCCAAAATCAAATTTTGAAAGCGGAGCAACAGAAATGAGAACTGGTTGAGCAGTGCCTTTCAGAGCAACCTCAAGAATGGATCCTGTAAAAGTAAGCAAAGAAAGAAATAAGTTTTAAATTATTTATTTTTACACATCAGATCATTGATCAACTTTCGGTTTCATTGGTGGAAGATATGATTCTGTTGAGTGTTGATTTTGATCATCTCATTGCCAATCCTACAATCATCAAACACAAATTCCAAACAGACCTTATTCCATTACATGCATAATAACTACTTGAATAAATATTGTGCACTTTGATTTGAATCAATGATCAATTGTGCAACAGTGTCTCTGTACAGGATTAGGTGGTGATTATTTGAAACAGACAGCTTACCACTAGATTTTCCTTTGGCTACAAAAACAAAAATGAATATATAATAAAATTCCAACAGAAGGATTCATTAATATTGTCAAAAAATATAATGGATTATAATAACTGAAAAAATATATAACTAATATTGAAGAAATAATTTCAACCAGAACAAACCTTCAGCATTAGATTTTGGTTCTCTGCGATCCGTATCCTGAAATCCTTCACTGGCACCAACAGCTTTGAAATGCATAAACAAAGCAAACTGCTGAATTGGGGGCGGTTGTTTGGAGCAATTAAAGCCCTGCTTTGCATCAGTCCACCTGCAACATTTCAACGAATTTCTTCCTCATTACATTACATTTTGTTACTAATTTTACCTTGGGCTGAACCTGAAGAACACGGGAATCTTCTCGTAAGGACCCAGCATCCCTTGGTTTGGGATAGCAGTTACAAGAGAGGTCAGTGGGTTCATTTTACCCCCTGCCTGCCCAGTACTTGTCTAAAATTAACATCAATATAAATTAAATCAGTCAGAATAAGCTTTTTGTATGCAACATACCACTTCTTGGCCAATTGCATCTTCTTGCAAAACAGCAACAAAGCAAGTAGGCTCTGGTCCATTATTGCATAACATGGCAACTTGCGTTTGATCAGATCCATAGTAAGTAGAGCCAAAGTCAATGCAAGGCAGAATTTGCTCTGATTCACAAGACAACAGCTCCAGGGATCCATTTACGACATGTCCCTTTACATGCAGTTGAACTGATTCTTTTCCTTCCAACTTCACCCTAATGATTCAGTATATAATTATAATGTCAACATATCATACAATTAAATTACTCACTTGATAACTTCATCAAAAGATCCTGGAACTTTAGTCACATATTCAACCTAATAGCAAAGAAATTATTCATAAATTAACCATAGTGATATATATATATATCAACCTTGATGACTTGTGAATCATTTGGCAACACTTTCCCCGAGCTGGGAACCACAGCAATTGGTTTATCACCGGAGTATTTCAGTTTGAAATCTCCTTCTTTGGATCCATGGTTGTAGATTGTGATGGTACGCGAAATAACTCTGCTGCTGGCCACAACATGACCAAAGTCAACTGGTCCTTGAATCACCAAGTCTGGTAGACAAGGGTAACTAAAATTTAAAAGATATAGTCAGCAAAAGAATAGTCAAAAGCAAAACTCACCCAATAACTGGCACTTCAATAACATTCCCTTCAACAGTGACAACCAGGCGATCTTTGTTGACGTTCTCATCAGTGCAGGTGTACTCAATCGTAGCAGGTACTTCAAGACCAGCAGGCACAGGCTTCTCTGGATTGTTCACTTTGAATTTGAAACACTGGTGGAAGAGAATATAAAACAATATAGTACGTGTGACTTATAGGGTGAATGTAAATCTAATTACCAAATTCAATTATATAGATTAGGGATAAAAATTAAAAGTAAAAAATAGTATTCTGCTCCTGACGTAACTAACTTAAACTTCTGAAACTAGTGAAAGGCTTGCACCGGTGTATACACTGTACATCATACATGTACTCAAAAGAAAAATACCATACAGTCATATTTTTTTTTACAAAATATAAAATTATTTAGTATCTAGGTTATGATATAATTATATGAGCTAACTGGTTACATAACATAACGCAAATTCCCTGCAAACCTTGGATTGTGGACCGTAATATCGGATCTCAGAACTCTTCTTGCTGACATTTTTCACTGTTATGTTCACTTTGTAAGACTTGTTAACAGCACAATCTTTAAATTCTATAAGAGGTGGGAGTATACGAACTCCATGCACATCCCCCTCCATTTCAAGCGTTATGATGGAAATTGTCAACGAGTCAAGCTTCTTTAACACAACGAAGCAACCTAATCGTCTGCCATATTGTTTGACAGCGTTGCCTGGGAGTTTTTCTTGCAGCCGCAAGTTGGCTTAAGCACGCGCAATCTTCGACAACAATACGTCAAAGGCGTCAATGCAACACATAATAAGGACTGTCCAATTCATAATACACATATAAATTTAATAAATATTCGTTGAAAAATTCAAACTGCATTTCTATTCTGTGACCACTGGTAGTGAAATATAAATTTGAAGATATCGATGGAATAGACTTCACTGACACTTGCGACTGTGTAAGTGTTTTCCATATTTGCTAGTGGGAAGTTAGCGCTGCAGAGCTGACAAAAGTTTACCGGAAGCGACATCACCAGAGCTCTGTTGCTCTGATTCCTATGCCTGGCCCACACAAGGAATATCATCGCTAACGAATTTGCGGGAGATATACATGTATTGCTAATTAGGCGTGACGTCAGACGCCGTGATGAAACACCGAGTTACCTATCTTTTACAATGGGCCTTGTCATACCAGCGTGTCCTGCGACTAAACCCCTGGATATTTTTTTTTTCGGAAATAGATAGAATAATCATTTTGCCACCAATCAGGCGCGAAAAAAAAAAAAAAAAAAAAAAAAAAAAAAAATTCGCTATTTTTCTTATTTCAACAAGCGATTTTCTATGACACCTACCATGGTTTTTCATCCTGAAACAGTAAAAAGTCAGCCAGAATGCACCATGCATGTGCAATACTGACGCTTTCGTTTCGTAAACAACAAAGATGTCCTTTTATGGCGAAGATGGTCTGCTCTGATTGACTGAAATCGATAGCTTCACGAGAGAAACGGGACCAATCGCGGCAAGCCCTCATCCTATTTCCTTACGCTGCATCCAGGCATGGTGTTCTTAGCACGGAATGCTATCAATTAATTGGTGCTATGAGTCAATAGAACATCACTTAAAATTCAGTTTCCCATCCCTTTAAGGGGCATCTCTTTCGTGTGCATA
>KB312025.1:76508-87265 GCA_000328365.1 Capitella teleta | reverse complement strand
TAAATATACTGACGGGCGTGTCCGCTTCAAAGCCAAAGAACGAATCCGACATTATCATGTCATTTTCTGCAGAATTCCTCAAAAGACGCACAGACAGAATGAAGTGTTCCAACTGGCATTTGAACTTGGGTGAACTTCGCAGCTTCCTTTTTATTCGAAAGGGGGCGCTTTTGAAACCGTTATGATTTTATTTATGCTAGGGAACTCCTTACATTATGATTGCCATGAATCACAACGTTTTCCGCTAACTTGAAATTATCATAACGTTTACCGGAAGTAGAAATTCTTTCTGTCAAAAGCGTGGAGATTCTTCTGGAAGTTGAACCAATTTTGCAGAATGGTAATATCTCGTTTGTTTAATGAATATTTTGTGTCGTAATTACTGCAAAATGTTGATTCATGTACATAGATCCTTATTAAGGGATAGATATTGTGTTTAGCTGTTTGATATCAGTTTGTTTTGCTGTGCCGCTTTCCACTCGAATGCCGACAAATCCGACAATCGACATGCCGAGAGACCCACGAGAGCGTGTTGGGACGGGCATGACTGATAACCGTGAAATTTGTGAAATTACTGAATATCTTTTTTTTTTGCTAGTTCAACTTTCATTTATCCAAGCTATTTGCTTTGATTTATGACTCGCGAGATTGTTCAGCCATTCACTTTGAAATTGAGAATTGTAACTCTCAGTATATGTGAATAATCAGTGATTAATGTGGGAAGTAGCTTGGCATCAAATTCAGTTTGATATCAATTAAATGGGAAGCTTGGTTTCAAACTCAGGCCAAATACTTACCGAATTTGTTTTTAATCATTTAATTATATTTATTATTTAATCATTTTATTTTCTATTATGTATGTCGGTGTTGCTCACTGCAGTCACTGGTTATTGACTTATTCATTTTCCTTTTACCAGGCATACTACTGATTACTAGTAGTGATTCAATGCTAATACAACTTTAATCAACTGAACTGAACTGAAATATAGCTCCGCAGCTCGAATATTCCTGCTCTCTGATTGGTTGAAATTGAGTTTGATGTCAAGTTTGCTACAGTAGGTTTCGGTTAATTGCAAGGCCTATTTGTCACTTGAAATATTGCGATTAAGCGGAATTGCGATTATGCGGAGTGACTTATATATACATGAGATAGACCCCAACCCCCTCCCTCAAACAGTCAAAACATTGCCATTGATTGATCGAGATTTAATCACCCGACCCCCCTTGTCTGAAACACATTGAAGGCGTCCGTTTAATTTCCATTACGTAACTTCTGTCGCTACATGGTTCTCGCTGTTTACTTTTCTCCTGCACGGGCGCGGGAATAAGAATCACATGTCAAGCGCTGGTGATGCTTACAGTGGATATTGTCCATTGCGATTAAGCGGAACTAATTAGCATTGCGGGATACAATCGGGCAAGGATAGGACGCTGCAATTAAGCCAAAGTAGCAATTAACCGATTGCCAATAACCGAAGTGAAATACGTTGCACGAATGTGAAATGGTTTTGGATTCTAGGATTGCTTGCGATTAAGCGGAATATGCGATTAAGCGGAGTGCGATTAACCGAAACCTACTGTATTTGGTATAAAACTGAGTTTGATGCCAAGTGGTTACCATTAATGTGTGATCTTCAAATCTAATTTTAAATTTTAAATTATCATGATTTCTTCTTAGTGACAGTACAAACAAGTGAAGTCCCTAGTACTAGCAATATTGCTAATGATATTACAGACCCTGAAACGGAGTGCGGGTCGCCTGCGCTCGCCATCGCCCGCGCAAATAGCCCGACCGTCGGGTGATTCAGTTGCCCGCATAAATCTACGGAACCATCCGCCTAAATTAAAAAGTTTGTGCACGATCGGCACAATAGAAACGCGTCTTAACTAGATAGCGCGTGGCAACCAGCCGCGGGAATACAAAGTTTGCGCACGAACGACACGATGGAAATGCATCTTAACCATATTATAGCGCATGGCAAGCAGGCGCGAAATAGCCGCCCACGGTAATGTACGAAGACACCCGAAGTGTCCATATTAGGAGATCGTAACATTCTATTATTTTAGATTTCTTGGAACAAGTGGAAATCACCGAAGCCGAATGAGTTTTGCGGCACTTTCTCTTTCAAAATTGCACCCACTCCGGAGAAAGCGAAGAAGTCTGTGACATTAAAACCTTTCGCACTTATGGTTATAATGAAATAATCGGCCATGTGATCCGTAATGAGCAAGTGGTTAAAGTGTGGTGCAAAGTATGCGCTAAATATTCCTCGCGTATACACGCTCACCTACGCAGGAAGTCCTGCCAAGATGCCGAAAAGTTTGTAGCTGGAAGCACAGATGTGTCCAAATACAGTATCAGACGACATTTGGATTTAAATGGATTTTTAAATGTTGATTTATGGCAACCACAAAACCTTTCCAAACATTTATTATCCACCCGCTATAATCACCCGCCTCAGTCCTGGGTTTTCCTGGTTTCAGGGTTTGATATTCCAAGCATAGATTTACTCAATTAACCTACTACCTTGTGGTAATCAATGATCTAGAATTGGCAACAGAAATTGGAAATAGGGTAATGTTCTGATCAGACAATTTTAGTATTCATTTTATTGTTTCAATAGTGAATGTTCATTTTATTTAAATTCTTCACAGGCGATGTCATTGAACCCCGTTCAGGTCTTGAGGGCTGGTGCCGAGGAGGAGAAATCTGAGATTGCTCGATTGGTGAGTGAAGATGAACTGGAAGAAATGAAGTGTAACATCTTACTTGCAGTCCTCTTTTGTTGGTGCTATTGCCGTTGGTGATCTGATCAAGAGCACTCTGGGCCCCAAAGGAATGGTACGTTATTAATGTTAACCTCCAGTGCAAATATTGATGAGTTTCATTTAGGACAAGATTCTGCAATCAGGAGGCATGAATGATTCTATCCAGGTCACCAATGATGGTGCTACCATTCTCAAGTCAATTGGTGTTGACAACCCAGCTGCCAAAGTCCTTATCAACATCTCAAAAGTGCAGGATGATGAAGTTGGAGATGGAACCACCTCTGTCACTGTTCTGGCCTGTGAACTCCTGAAGGTTTGTCCATTGCTTCTGTTTGGTGGACTTGATTATTACGTCTTGAGTCTATTTCCGTAGGAGGCCGAACAGCTCGTTAACCAGAAGATGCACCCTCAAAACATTATTGCTGGTTGGCGTAAGGCAGCAGCCGCGGCTAAGGCTGCTTTACTGGCTTCCACCCGGGATCACGGAAATGACCCCATCAAGTTCAAGGAAGACTTGATGAACATTGCTCGTACCACTCTCAGTTCAAAGATTCTCACACAACACAAAGACCACTTCTCCAAATTGGCCGTCGATGCCGTACTCAGACTGAGAGGCAGTGGAAACCTCGATGCCATTCAGATCATCAAGATGTCTGGTGGCGGTCTCCGTGATTCTTACCTGGACGAAGGTATGCCCTTATCATTAGTGAATTATCCTCGAACTGTTTTTTATTTTATTTTTTTTTCCTTATTTTAGGCTTCTTGCTCCAGAAAACAATAGGCGTGAACCAGCCAAAACGCATAGAGAATGCAAAGATCCTGGTCGCCAACACCCCCATGGACACTGATAAAATCAAAGTGAGATTGGGAATGTTAATACACCATGTGCAATGGGGCTTCATGTCAGGTTTTTGGATCTCGTGTGAGAGTGGATGCCGTCTCCAAAGTTGCTGAGTTGGAATTGGCAGAAAAGGAGAAAATGAAGGACAAAGTGGGCAGGATTCTCCAGAACGACCTCAACGTCTTCATCAACCGCCAGTTGATCTACAACTACCCTGAGCAGCTGTTTGCTGATGCTGGCGTCATGGCCATTGAGCATGCTGACTTCGAGGGAGTCGAGAGGCTTGCGCTCGTCTTGGGTGAGTCTCAACGTGCCTCATGCTTTCTTTTCAGTCTTTGATGGTGATTGTTGCTACTTTTAAGGTGGTGAGATTGCGTCAACCTTTGACTCTCCTGAGCACATCAAACTGGGTCACTGTGACCTCATTGAGGAGATCATGATTGGAGAGGAGAAGCTGCTTAAATTCTCTGGTGTTGCTCTTGGTGAGGCTTGCACTCTGGTGCTGCGTGGAGCCACTCAGCAGATCCTGGATGAGGCCGAGAGATCCATGCACGATGCGCTCTGCGTTATGGCTCAGACCGTGAAGGAGACGAGGACCGTGTATGGCGGAGGCTGCTCTGAGATGCTCATGGCAAACGCCGTCTCTCTTCTGGCTGCCAAGACCCCCGGCAAGGAGGCCATGGCTATTGAATCTTTTGCACGCGCTCTCAGAATGGTGAGTGTCTGCTTGTGCCTCTCGGCTGTTTGCTTATTTCTGCGTGTTTTCAGTTGCCCACCGTTATCGCCGATAATGCTGGTTATGACAGCGCTGATCTCGTCTCTGAGCTGCGTGCCGTGCACACTGACGGCAAGACTACATACGGATTAGGTCAGTATGGACTAAATCCTCTCCCTGGAATGCTTTATTCAGTTGTTTTAACTCTCTTATGCTTCACCCATTAGTTAGCACTTTGCAGGCTTAGCTTCCGCTGCATGGTTTTTACTCTTTACGTTCATGTGCTGCTGCTTATTTTCTACAATGCTTTTCTTGTTGCCTATTTTGCCATTCATCTTATGATCTGATTTGAAACATGTTTCTCACAATCTTCTCTCTTCTCTCCCTGGGCTTTCATCAATGGGCGGGTAACAGACATGGATCAAGGGTGTATTGGGGACATGGCACAGTTGGGCATCACGGAATCCTACAAGGTCAAGAACCAAGTACTGGTCAGCGGGTCAGAGGCAGCAGAGATGATCGTGCGAGTGGACAACATCATCAAGGCAGCTCCAAGGCAGAGGATGCCAGACCACTGTATGTGATGCTTCTATCGGGCGGGGGGAAGGGGGGTTAGGTACCCGGTTCTCAGACTCACTGTGATATACCACTGGTAGGTCCCTATCCTGACATTTAATTTTGCTCTCATATCAATGTAGAGTGGCGGAAAGGGTGCGGTATTGTTTATAATCTTTTTTTATTACTGTGCTAGTGTGTTTTTCATTGGTAAGTATGAGCGTCATGGGTTGAGCTCTGCCATAGCTCTCGCCCTTGGCCAATTATTCTGCCCTGGGGGGATCTCAGCATGTTGAAATTTTACTTTAGATAAAATGAAACGAATGTGTGCAGAATAGCCGTGATGTCTTTTATCGTCGGCTTATCTGTTGACTGTGTGTGAGTGTGAATGAGCTTCTTTGTTGCGTGTTTACAGTGAGTAGGATATCATTACCTGTGTCTTTGTTGTTGACTGCTGGTTTTTTCGGATGTTCATATTTTTTATCTTTTTGTTTTTCAGTTCTCTGATGTGCTTCATCGCTGATTGGATGATGCAGGAAGAATCCAGTTTTCTTCTCTTTCTTCTTACCAATGTTGGTGCCATTCATGGAACTGTTGTACAGTGTTAGGGGTGGGGGGAGGGCTTAATTTGTGTGTGTGCTTGTGTAATATTATCCCTGTTTTTCCACGTGGTTTGTATGGGCTGAACAAATAAAAACTCTTTCAATCGTCCTCCTTTATATTATCCTCTTACTTTCCCTGGATGTACTCAAAGGAATTCAATACAAGAAAAGACTGATTTAAAGAGGACCTCTAATTGCTTTGAACTAGTAACGGATGATAGAGGATGCATTCCAAAAGACAAATTTGCCTTTTGACTGACATACTTTTAGACCATAACTTTCTGTGGGCTGATTCCTAGATGAATTGAATTTGAGAAGTTTAAAATCTAGCTCTGTTCTCGCGCTCGATTTCAGACTGGTGGCATAACCAAAGTAATTCTATTGTTAACAATGGGAGCTGTGGAGTGAGCAGATCTTTCAGCAGTTCTCATAAAAGAAATCTTGCACTATCTCGTTTCAAGCTATTCTGCCTGAGCAGAAAATTCGCATTTCAATGTGCCTTGAATATTATTCACAGCTGACAAATATTTTCAAAAATGGTCTCTCGTCACTCACAAAAGGCCATAGAATCGATCTAAAAATGTTCCGAAATGAACAGGTTCTCTTTAAAGCTGCTCAATTTTGAAGATTTATCTTTGTCTCAGATTGACAAAACCCTCAATTTGACAGAAAAGTGCAAGTAAAAGGCAACATTCCCTGACTAGTGAACCTTTTATTCAAGCAAAATTCACAGAAATTAGGAAGTCATGAAATCTTACACATCTGTTGATTTGTATACATGTAATTGACAAATTATTCTTTGCATAGAAATTGAAACAATGAAAATTAAACAAGAAAAATTGCAAATACAATGTACAGTAGTATTACAGGGCAATTACACATAGAAGTTGACATTTGGACATAACTCAGAATTGGGAAAAATAAAAACATTTTCTTACAGACAAGAAAAAAAAATTGCTCAGAAAAATTAGATTGAATTTGATTGAAAGGCAAACGAAGAAAAAAAAGATCCATGTTCAGTGAAGAAGAATATAAAGAGGTTAAATTAATTTCAAAGAATGAGAAAAAATGTACAAGTATAACTAACAAAAATAAGCAAATATATGTTGAATAAATGAGTATACTTGACCTAAGCAAAACCATATCACAGGAACATGTAATAATTCTAAATACAAATTTAAATACAATGTAACCCAAATAAGTATATAAACATCCAACAACCCTAAACACAATTTTTGTTGACCTTTGTTGAATACTGTTACCGCTTTGTGGCCTCAAGATTTTACAATAACAGCACCGATATTCAGGCAAGCACACGCAAAAAAACCTTTCTGCAATCAAAAGTTCAAGATGAAAAAATAATGGCAATGAATATATACAGCTATTTTAAAGAGGAATTGAACGGCAAATTGAAGAAGATGCTGTATACCAACAGCAGATGACCAAGAAGCTCCGTGAAACAGTCAAGTTCCCACAACAATCAGTTTTTGAAATACAAATTAAAAAAATATTGACACAACTTTGAGAGAAACAGAAATTGATTGCTGCAGTTTTTTTTTCAAGATAACTAGATCAAAAACAAAACAGCATATTGCACTGAAGGACGAGTTAGTAAGGTATGTGAGTATTGAGGGGTGTGTCCACATAGTAACACTGCAGGTTAAAGATCAAAGGGAGGGAATACTAAGTGGGGTTAATTGGCAATAAATCAATGATCTGATTTACTTGGTTTTTGAGGTTCATTTATGAAAAAATTTATTTACAAGGCACTGTGAAACATTAAATTTTTACTGATTTAATCACTCAATTGTTTTTTAATTTACTTTTTTTGGGGGGTGGGGGGGGGGGGAGCCAGGGAAGAATACAAACTTATCAATTTTAAGGTGTTGTAACTCCAACAATTTTCCAACAAAATCAATCAGTTCATAAAGGTCACAAGCGTTGTGTTCCATGGTGTCATATTGCACACAAGTTGAGTTAAAAAAAAAAAAAAAACTTTGCAAGCAGCTATACCAGAGAGAAAAATGAATTGCAAAATGCTAAATGAAAATATGAAATAGTAGAAGAATAGAAAACCGTTTAAAGAAATTTGATCATATAACTCATTGGAATGAATGGTCATAGATGTGTGGTGGGAATGATTCAGGGGGAAAGTGGAAACAAACTTGTAATACTGAACCATTGGAAGTAGTACATCTGCATTGTAAAAATGCTGAAAAGACGCCCGGCGGCACAACGGTGTGCCTAAGTGCAAAACGCAGCCACTCATTTTGAGCAAGATCATGCAATACAAAAAGGGAAGTATAAAAAACTCTAAACTATATCGCAGCTATTACTGGGATGAAATATGTAGCCCTCCCCCCCACACAAAAAAAAATAGGGAGATAGAAACCATTTACAGGAGAAATCTACACACAAAGCAGTATAAACTGACTAAAACTGCCATAAAAAAGTTTCCCCGAAAAACGTGAAGCAGAGCTGCTTCTTCTAACTCAGTCCCAGCTTAGCCAAACACATTTGTTTGCGAAGTTGAACCACTTTCCAATACATGTCTGTCACTGGAATTAATAAAATATATTATGAATACAAAAAGGCCAAAAGTAAACAAACAAACCGTCACTTTTAACAAGTCCCTGAGTGATGTAACGAATATAAGTGACGAAATTGCAAACAGCAGCCACCTGCGTGAAGCAACAGCGTTAGAATTCCTCTGATTGTTGACTCAATTCTTACCCGATTTCTGGCGAGATTAGAAATAAGGCGACTGTTTTCTCCTTCGTTGACTTTCAGCCGATATGTGCAGAGTCGCTGCGTGTCAGTTAGTTGGCATTGTCTGAGGGGAAAAAACATGACTAAAAATGTTATCCAAATGAAAGCACAGGAATGTTAGCAGCATAATACATGGACAACGAGATCTAATGCATTGTCCACACCTGTTTGCGGCTGTGTTAATATAGGTCGCATTTTAGATATTCTTCTTCTGCCTGACAGCAAATCAACATTAGCATTGTAAGAACTAATGTGACAGCCTCTGCGACCAAACCCATCCCACCCTCCTGTAAAAAAAATCAACTCACTTTGGGAAAGGAATTCTCTCAGCAACTGGTTCAATGATAACAGTGTTATTCAAGACAGATTGAAGCACCTCCCGGGAAAACTGTGCAATACATGAGCTGAGGTAATCATGCATTGACACCATCATACCTGTGCATTAGCAAAGTCAAAACATGGATGAATATCTTCTTTGAAAACCTGTTTCAAAAAAGGGCTGTTTTCATGGTCCAGAGATGGAGCAGTAACCCAATCTTTAAACAGCTCAAAAAGTATGAGGTCCATCTGCAATACAAACAACTGTCAGCTCTGTCAATGGCTAACTCTGCAGTGCTCACCTCTGACTGCTCTTCATCAGGCTGAGGAGGAGGAGGAGGAGGAGGAGCCTTAGAGACATCCTGACGCTGAGGCGTGGAGTCCTTAGAGAAGTTATGGTGAGAAGTGGAGCGTCTGTGACCCTTGATGAAAGGTGCTCTGGGCACAGGTTCAGCGTTGATCTGAGGGTGAAGGTGACGATTTGGCATAGAAGGTGTTGATGTGATAACAAGGCTCTTCAGTGCTCCAACCTCTGCCTGAAGTACCTCAACCTGAAAATTAACATTGTTTACAGTGTCATTTCTCTCAACATTTGATTCTCACTTGAGATTTTGCTTCTTTGCACAGTTTTTCAGCCATCATTCTCTTCACATTAGCATCCTGAACCATCTTATTAGCCTCCTATAAGCAATAGAGATTGTAATGCATTAATTGTAATTAAAGAAGATGAACCTCAAATAAGCTGGCAGTCAGATCTTCCAACTCGATGCCCATCTGGTCTTGAACAATAGTCAGCTTCTTGCATTCTTCATCTTTCAACTTCAACTCCTACCAAATATAAAAAGATATTGGGAAATTGAAATTCTGAGTATTTCTTCAGCCTTTCACCGCTTTGGCTTTCTCCAGTTCATCATAGAGTCGTCCTTGTGCTAACTCCATCATTGAGGAGCTTCTCTTTCGTCGCTGGTCCTCTTCAAATCGTTTAGCATCCTCATCTGCAGAGTTTGCGTTTTTAATACCATTTGAAGGATTTTCATGAACCATCTCCATCTGCCCGGCATCCCCAGTGCCTCCATTGTGAAACACGCACGACTCCATTCCCTGATCATGATGAAAGAACATTTCTAACATTAATAACCATATCCAACTAGTTTACTGTTACTAGAAGTAGTACTTTCTTTTAGGGCTGGGCGGATATTGCTTCAACACGGATACACGATAACGGATATCCGTGTTACTAATATCCGACGAATACGGATACGGATATTTATGCCCAAACACGGGAGCATGCACCTGCAGCGTAATGGCCCAGCGCCTGGCACACACTGTGAGCGGGAAAGCCACGGTCTACCTGCAGTAGTTAAAGACAAGCGACCTTGACCTACTGCTGTCACCCTTCTTGCTTCTTGTACATTTCTTTTATCAAAACGTTCAGAATGAGTTTCAAGAGGCATCGCACATGCAGACAGCTCGCTTGCCTGTCGATTTCACAGAGGTGAATTCCTTATCAGCGCAAGCTATTTCAAGTATTTTTCCCCAACTTCACGAGTCGCAGATTATAAGCCCAAGACGGAACGACAGTAACGTGCACTTTGTGCTACAGTGTACACTTTCAATAAACATGATTTGGAAATGTACAAACTTAGTAACTTCATGGGGCGCAAGTCAGTTCATAACTTCATGGCAATTATTGTTCTATAGAAAGTTTGAAATAATTCAAGTCGCTAGATCGCCAAGTAGCGGGCCTAGGCATATGTACTAGTCTGTATTAACTGTTCAATTTCAAACATGGTTCAAGGTCGAGAAAGTGATGAAATTCAGTGCTGTTTGTGGTTCACACGAAAACTGCAATTGACAAAGCTGTCATGTGTAACGGTGTTGAAAAATAAGTACTAAAGGAGATAGTCAACAACGTGTGTTACGTCACTTGGTGACTGAAGAGATTCAAGGGCATAGAATTGTGTTTATTTAAAACAAATCAGAATTAGCGCATTGTTGACATCGTGTTATCTTGTAATTGACATCGCTCAGCTTCAGTGAGCAGCGTTTGTGTGCGGAATGGCTGTGCGCTACGCTCACTGTGCGCTCGAAACGAACACTTAAAATTTACACTATCCGTGTTTAACTATCCGTGTTGAAACACGGATCACGGATAATACTGAAAACCCCCATATCCGTGCTGTCACGG
>KB312025.1:44471-76458 GCA_000328365.1 Capitella teleta | reverse complement strand
CTCAGAGGGGAATATCAGCTTCGAAATACAGGCATCCGTCTTGTTCTTGGTTCGGGGCTTATTTTGCTCATAAATGATAAACAGAGCGAAAAAAGCTGGACGTCGATTAATTTGACACAAAATCAGCTGCCGAAATTTCCTTCAGCGATTTCCACCCCATTTTGCTCGAAGATACTGAATAGCATCTACGGATCTAGATCTGCCTAATAACGCCTATTGTGGCGCAAACAAAATATAAATCTACAACAATATAGAATAAAGTGTAAAATATAATGTTTTAAATAACGTATCTTTGATTATAAAGTAATATAAATTTTATATTAAATATTAGAGAAATCTATTAATGCAAATTAAGGCTTAATTTACAGAGCTTTGTGGTAATTTCTGACACGTATTTATACAAAAAACACGCTCAAGTAAAGCGGCCTTATGTGAGGTATGGACTCACTGCGCATGCTCAAATTAAGTCAAATGCGAATAAATCAGCGTTGGTGTGGTGAATTTTTTTTTATTTTTTTTTTCAATCTTTTTAATCATTAATCCTTTTTAGAATCACAGGAAGGATGAAATCAGATAAATAGTTATTCCTTTGGGTTCTTTTGTGATATCAAAACGAAAACAAGTGAAAACATGTAAACACACAAAACATTTGAGTGACAGGCTTCAAACTTTCGATCTCTCCACTTCGACCAACACCGGAAATTCTCAAACTGCGGATCCTACACCACAAGATCCGCGTTTTATGATCTGTAGTTACCTTCTCAGCCCGCTTGCTGTCCTAGCTCCTGATCCCTGGTGCCTGGCGCTATATCTCCTTGAACATTAACTGAGATCAGGTAATGCAATGTAATATCCTTATAGCATGGTCTCATGGTCATTAATCATTACTTGTTGTTATTTGTGTGGACTGAATGGTGAGTGTGATCACTCCCCACCCACCCCCCCCCCCCCCACAGCTTTAGCTTTCAGCCACTGGCACTGTCACTGTGACTGTCACTGTGACACTCACACTGACTCAGATACTGTCACTGTGACTGTACTTGACTGTGTGACTTAATCTAGTTCCAAGACTCCTATTAGGAATATTCCCCCACAAATTATGGTTATATGGCCCTTGCAAAAGATGTATACATACATAAAACACAATACAACTGCAGTCAATGATTCAGTCAATGAGATTATGAGTCATTTTTTTTTTCTTTTTCTTGAACAAACATATATGCCTATATTAATTTACTTAATAATTACTTGATTAATTTCATAAATTATTCTTATTCTTATTCTTATAGTCTAGAATCACGGACAATGCACATCTGATCATCTATATTTGATTTTGTAACACTTCCCCTGGTGCATGTATTGGCGTATTTAGTCTCGGAATCAAAGCAACTAAAGCTTATGTGGTCCGAGGAGGTAAGCAGGAGTTAAATGCCTTACCTAAGGACACAAGGTTGGTGGCTAGGTTGGTGGCTGGCTTTGAATCTCCAGTGGCCAGCGCCAAGCCCTTTTGAGACAACCATCGTTACCATGCCAACTGCGCAAACACCACTTCTCCTGCTTATTTGACGAATAGTGGGGTGCCGCCGAAGCTTCGTTATTTGTGTTTTAATCCGAATAGTTGACGCGAATAGTGGAAAAGCCATCGGCACATTTAAAACAGAGCTGAGGCTAAAAATAAATGACCACATGGCTGGAAGGGGAAGCCTAAAGTAGGTCACATCTCCGAGCATAGCCGACGATCGATATTTGTCACGGAAAGTGCCGACTAACTTTGAGTATCTTTGGAAATGACTATTGTCGCGATTGGCAGTCAGAAAAATCATAACATATCGCGACAATAGTCGTAATTAGTACAAGGAGGGTTAAAGGCTTATAAATAGGCGACCAGCAGCATCGAGACTGCATGCATCCCATCCCCTCCCGCTTCTCCGCTTAAGCTGCTAGCTCGCATGCACAGCGAGCAGAGCGCATGCATGATATCTGTTTCAACAAATAAAATAATTATATTTATCTACACGTGGTGATGCAACGATCTCATTGAGCCCCCCGCCCTGTCTTCTCCTATCATGCATGTAGGCCCCCGGACCATGGATAAGCTTCATTTAACACTTAGTTAAGGCAAGGCTCTCAAACTATTGTTTTGTTTGAGAGTGCTTTTGTTGTGACAGTAGCACTTATATTTATTTCCTAAAATCAAAACAAAACAGAGAGTTTGTATTGAAGCGCCAAGAGATGGCATTCCTTAATGCTCATTCAGGGGCTCATCTGATTTAGCTCTCTTTGCCATCAACTCAGTTCTCTTATACTAAGAGACCTGCAACAAAGCTAGTGATAGACAAGGTATCAATGGCATCACATTTTCATTGATGCATGACTTTCCTGTATTCTAGTATTGTATAGAGTATACCTTACAAGGGTAAGCACTGGACGGGGCTCTCATTTTGAGACTGTGCTTGGAATTCGGTGTAAATCTAAGTAGTAGTTCATTAACGTTTCCTGACCGTCTATTCCAGCCACGTTTTTTTCTTCTTCTAATCCTTATCCATTAAGTGTAAAGGTAATTATCTGGAGTCTTGACCCACTTTGAGTCAATTTTTTTCTGACCAATAATCAATAACTTTGTTTCTTTTGAAACTGGAAAGGATCAGCATGCGGGAGGAAGCTTCTGAAACAAGTTTCCATTCTTTCAAAGGTTTCGTATTTTCATTCCTAAATTTTTTATCTTTCTTCAGCTTATTTCTGATGTTGAAATATTCATGCACATGAGTTTCAACCAATCTGGAAATAGAGCAATTATTTATAATTTTGATTATTAAGATTGTGTAGTCTAAAGCCCATTTGGTTATTTGATGAAATCTATGATGACTGATATTTGTTTTGATCAAAGTAATAAGGAAGAAACAGGATTAAGGACGATTTATAGTAATTCTTGAAATCTTGATGTCTTGCCAAAACCTCCTCAATAAAACCATTGGCCTTGTTTGATCTACTTGCCATATTATCTCAAATGCTCTGTTATCAGTGCCAAGGACCAAAGGTTTCTTATATTCATAGGTATATTGGGCTCATACCACATTTCTTGATGTCATTAACCCTGATAGTTTGTTCTTACAATGGTACCAATTTTTTCAACAACAAATATCATACATAATAAGAGATAATCTAATTCACTGTTGTAAACTTTATGTTTGAATTATGGCCAAATATGGATGGTATGTTTCTGGTAAGTTATCAAGAAGATATGAAAAAAAAGAGGATGCCGCAAAATTAAGAAAAATTAAAAACAAAAACAAAATCGGAGATAGGTTATCAAGAAGATATGAAATAATGTAATAAAACAACCCTCCCATAATTATTTTCCTGGAATTTGTTTACCTACTTAGAAGTTAGAAGAACTTTGCAAATAATTCTCAAGGATGAAAAACTTGAATCGTATCATACGCATGCATGAAGTGGGTCCACGTACTAGTTCAGTGTCAATATGTCAAATCGTGATATTCCTTATCACTCAATGTTTCAGTGAAGTTATTTTAATAATAGTGTATTCTCTTGACTCCTGACTCCCTCATCACAAGTGGGTTTTGTTTTGATTCTATGATTTCACTGACGTCATGCCATTTCTTGATTGACCTACCTCTAGATTACCACCCGTCTTTATTCCTGACTCTGCGCGTCAAGTTCCATATTGCATGTATCCGGTTCATTTTTCCTTTTCTTATCTCATCTTCCTCCTACTTATAAACTTTCCACCACAAATCAGCAGTAAATCAGTAATCATTGACTTTGTGTGGCAACATGGATCTCTTCGCATGAATTTTCACTGGATTTCTCAGTTTGCCTTCTGGATCTCTCCAGAAGAAGGGAGAAGCTGAAAGAAAAGAGGATAGTTTTGAAATGTAAGTCACCCTGCTTCTTCTTGGCTGAGGCTCAATCTGTGTCGCCATTTGATCCTAATTATCTCTAACTTAGAAGGAAATGTACTCAATGTACTTATATACCTTGCACATGTATTGTGAAATTATTTAGTCAAAATACCTTTAAAGTATTCTGTTTGTTCTTCCAATGAGCTGATAAATCGATGGTCTGTCAATGTCTCTATAGTGATGACCCACTGCCCTGCGACCAGCTTAACCTGAACACTGTAAAAATATAACTAAAAAAACAAGAAGAGTTTATTTGTTTGTCCTTATCTCCCTCGTATGGTTATGTCCATGTCGTGACCCATTCGACTCAAATAGATTCGTGAACAATCTGATTATGTTATGAATTTTTGCTCTTGCTGTATATTGATTGGTCAAGTAAAGCTCCGATCAATTTTTGAAAACGCAATGAAACCTAGGTTAACTAGGTTTAACTATATTTAACTCATGTAATGAATTAATAATCATTGCATAAAATTTTCATCTGGTTGCTTTTGTGAGTTTGCCAATGTAATAAAACTAATAATATATTCATGCCATGTTTGGCGATATAGTTACGTCCGCATATTCATCATGCTGACTACAGCTGAAACTCGATATGCACATTGCTCACAAAGTGCTCATAAATCCCGATAGCCTTTTATTCAGTGTACATGCATAGATTATGCTCATTTTGGTTATCAAATACATTCTCTTGTGAGCAATGGATCAATAGTTTTATTGCTCAAAAACGAATTTGTTGAATTCTGCTCAGAGATTTGGTTACTTCTTAGTATGTTAAATATCATGCATTATATAATAATGAGTACATGTATTAAAAAATTATTATTATTATAGACCAGTAAGCCGCTGCCGCCAATTGCTCAATAAGGTCTGCGCGAACGCCAGCTACCAAGGCTGGCCTCCAATAGAACTTTTCAGCGCCAAAAACAGGTTTGGGTTCAAATCATCTCAAGGGGCTTAAAATAATTTAGAGGGTATAAATTGACATTTTCTCGGGGGCCGTCTATATATGGTCCTAAGCCAGCAGCAGCCATTATGACTCAGCTCAGTCGGCTTGCAGCCAATAATTTGTTTAGCCAGCCATTAAGAATTAATAGCTGGCTTACCGATGTAACGATGTAACTTGACACCACAACGTCCAGCTTCATGTCTCACGGGTGTGAATGTGAACACGACTGCCATGCTGTGTACATTCGGTTATAATTAAACTAATCACTTGATAGTATCATTGGCAATCAGAACCAGGGAAGAATGTTATGATTTTAATTTGTGCAAGTACGATAACAAGTTAACTTCACAACTTTAGTTCAAGTGGAATATTCACGAATAATGTCCAAATGTATATTCAATAATATTGTGAAAGGCATTCGTGGGTCTTTTAAGATTGCAATATTTCTTATGGTTGTGTTATATTTACAAGCGATGCCTGCCTGCTTAATTACGTCATAATGCCCAGCTGTCATTAGCGCCCACTACAGTCACCAACTTTCTCTGTGCTATTAATAGCAACCTCACATACGTGTATAGACTAAGCCTTACTTAGGGTGTAATTGACGTTCCGATGTGGGTTTTGCACTTGTAATCGAATTCTGCGATGAATCTCATTGACTATAATACTAACAGATATTACGCCACACGACTACTGCGACCTGGTGCTGTATTTAATTAACGTGGTGCCGTGCAACCTTTATTTATCCACATTGTGATGCTGGTCATTTCTTCGGCTTTCCTGCTCATAATCTTCCACTTACGCTCGTGTCTTGGTCGCGAACAGTATGGTCGTCGCGATGCTTGCCAACCAATGCGATGCCGCTCCGGTCCCGACAGCCGATCGATGCATTTATAATCACTTAATTCAACAGGATACATTCACCAGGTATTATCAATATTACGTAAGAGAGATTCACCTCGTTCTGTAGAGGTCGTGTCGTGTGTACAGATCACGAGTCAAGAGAGTGAGCCTGAATGCTCCGATCAGCGACATCACGAAGCCCTCGATTGTTATCAACTACACAGTCTTTTAAAAGCGCGGCAGATTCTGTCAGCTTGCCAGTTTGCGCGTTGCTCTTGAGGGCTTAGCATCGCTTCAGTGTATAGTTCGCAGTTCGCCCAGGCTCCGAGTATTTGCCGCATTGTTTATCTTCTGATTGGATTGATTAATTACTCGGGTGTTGACGGACAGCTGTGTATAGGGCGGCGTACTTTTGGTAATCCTTGCTCTGTGGCTATAGCTTCGGTTTCATTGTGTTTGTTTGGTTTTGCAGATCAGCGGAGATGGCGGAGGCTCATAGCGCCGTGGCTTTCTCGTTCACGGTGGATGACGAGGGGGTCAACGTACGACTGAATCATGAGGCGCTGCACGCTGTGTGGCAGAGTGGAGTCCGTTCGTGGAAGAAGCGACTCGGTCGTATCAAGGTGCGTTTATCATATTCACTGATTGGGGCTCGTGCGTACGTACTACGTAGGCGCTGCTCATAGCAGGCTTTAACAGCTGGTGCTTAATTTCCCATGGCCCACTGAATGAATGAAAGGCCCGTAAACACGGGTTCTGACGTCACTGTGTTGTTGTTTTCGAATAGGGCTATGATTATTATTATAGGGGTCTATCTATATCAGAGTACAGTGCCGTGCGCAACCATAAAACATTGAAGCGAAGGGCTTAAACCTTAGATAAAGGGATTATCTTGTGCTCCATTATCTCGTTAATCTGAGCAGACGTGGATTACTGGTCATGTAATACATTTATCGATCAGTTATACAGTCATTTCTTGACCACATGATAACCCCTTTAAATGTTCCACATTACTTGTATAAAGACCTCGTTTTTTCCTCTTGTTATATATACCGGTATGGAAATCCTACGATAACATAGAGAGAGCTTTCAGAGTTGACTTATTAGTGATTTCTGTGTGTATATTGTGAGATGTTTTTGACTTGTCATGAGACATGACCTCAGCTGCAGTTGGCCCAGCCTCTTCTCCTCGAGGGACTTAGATGATGCGGACATTTGATGGGGTTAATGATGCTGCTCAAGAGGTGAGCGAGATCTTCCTCGTCGTTGTTATGATGACCTTCTTGATAAGCGTTATTATATGAACTTACACTTTTTCACACTTTGGGTTAATAACCTTTGCTGAATGCAGAGTATTAGCTTATCTTTCAGTTAATGATAGACTGATAACTGCTCATTACGTCAATTGGCAAAAATTTATAAAAATATATATGTATTTGTCTCTTTATTTTTTTAAGCGTTGTTTTTTTCTTCAGGTGTTCCTAGTAACACTGGAATAGATTGGTATGCCTAAAAACTATGAGCACGTCATAGACTTGGCAAGTAGGGTGATGGATGCATAAAACAGTTCTCACCTCTGTAGTTGCCTTCTGTTCTGTGACTTCCATGAAACTCTGACGTGAATATTTATATATCAATTCAATTGCGATTTGAATTTTGAATGTAGGTTACCCTTACTCATTTCTGAAGACATTCATGAAAATGAAGTGCATTTGAGGATCTATAAAATAGAAATCCTTTTCAATTTACTTTTCATTCAATGAATGTTAGCTCATGGTCTCAGGTAGGAAGAGGCTTTGAAACAACCTCATAAATGACACCTTCTCCTCCTCGATTAAAAGTTTACCTTGGCTGTGATTCCAGAACCAGTTTCACAATGGCGTGTACCCAGCATCTCCTGCCAGCTGGCTCTTCACCCTCACCATAGTGCTGGCATTCTACATGGCGGCCATTGACCCATCCTTTGGTTTCATCAGCTTCCTGCAGGCGCACGTCCCTGGGTGGGTAATCCAGATAATTCATGATGATCATCACATGAATATCACGTGATGGTATTTCAGAATGGAGGCCATTGGTGCTCCTAAATCTGAGTACATCGGCTGTCTTATTTACTCAGTCGTCCTGTGGTTCACCTTCATCTTGCTCTTCAAGTATACGCTCAAAGCGCTGCTCACTTACACTGGATGGATGCATGAACCGAGGGGCAAGGTGTCCATCATTACCAAAGCATGGCTGGTCAGTGTACTCGCGATCTCAATATTGCACGATGTTTAGTGTATTCTGTTACAGCTTCTGGTTAAGTTGCTTGAGGGCCCAAAACCTCGCTTGTACAGCTATCAGGGCTCGCTTCCTAAACTGCCAGTGCCTTCTTTGGCACAGACCATGAAACAGGTATGGTAAACCATCGATGTTCTTCATTACTCTGACTTGTGTACTTAAGTATTTGAGATCGGTACGTCCTCTGTGTGATGATGAGAAGTACCAGCGTATGGAGAACCTTGTGCAGGAGTTCAAGTCTGGCATTGGTCGTAAACTGCAGTGGTACCTGGTTCTGAAGTCCTGGTGGGCGACAAACTACGTGAGTGACTGGTGGGAGGAGTACGTCTACCTCAGAGGCCGCTCGCCCATCATGGTCAACAGCAATTTTTATGGCGTGGATGCCGTTTTGCGCCACGCCACCACCAATCAGGCGGCCAGAGCGGCCAACATCATCTACGCTATGCTGCAATTCAGACGTCTCATCGACCGCGAAGATCTCGGACCAATCATGCTGAACAAGACTGTGCCTCTGTGTTCCTGGCAGTATGAACGCCAGTTCAACACATCACGCGTACCTGGAGTAGAGACAGATACACTGAAACATGTGATGGACAGTAAGCACATTGCCGTCTATCACAAGGGGCGTTACTTCAAGGTGTACATCTACACCAAGGGACGTCTGCTTGCGCCGTGTGAGATCGAAGTGTGAGTGTCATCAATGAGCCAGGCGTGCCTTCATTGAATGTTTCATTCACAGCATGTTGCAGAAGATTCTGGACAACCAAGATGAACCTGCTGCCGGAGAGAAGCACTTGGCTGCCCTCACAGCGGGCGACCGCATCCCATGGGCCAGAGCAAGAGCTGACTACTTTGCAAAGGGTGTCAACAAAGCTTCTCTTGATGCCATTGAGAAGGCCGCGTTCGTTGTCGCTCTTGACGAAGATGAGCAGAATTTTGACAGAGTGAGTTGTAGCGTTCTGATTTTACTCCCGGGATTCTATGTCTGTCTCGGTAGGATGACCCTAATCTGCTTGATGCCTTTGGACGCTCGATGCTTCACGGGAAAGGATACGATCGTTGGTTTGACAAGTCCTTCACTCTTGTTGTTTGCTCTAACGGAAGGGTAAAAGGCGTTGGTTCTTTTTGGTCAATCTTATTTATTTTCTTTATTCAGATTGGATTCAATGCTGAACATTCCTGGTGAGCAAATTGTTCCTTTTTTTTTGTGATAATTTAATCTTCAAATTAGGTTGACATTCATTTAATTACCTCCTCCTGTTATTTTACCAGTGTTATTTACGCAGATGTTATATTAATTGCTTGTCCTCTTGATTTCTGCTTGTTTTTTTGCCTTGTGGGGGAAATCACTCAGAGATTGCTTCGTGAACTTGCGTTTCCGTGGAAGCCATAGTCGCTGATGGACAATTTGAGTCTGTTTCATATGGATTGTTTTGATTCTTTGTCCCATGCAGGGCTGATGCTGCTGTTCAGGCTCACTTGTGGGAACACACCCTCTTCCATGATGTGAATATTGGGTAATGGAAGATGCATCTTCTATGTATACTAGGAACCTTTTTTCGGTTTCTGGGCCTTTTTCTTTCAGCCTGCATGCTTCATAGTACAGATGCCGTCTGCTGTTTCTGCGTGTTTTCTGTTGCTTTGCGTGTCATCTCACTCCCCCTCCCCCCTCTTGACACTTTTATCTCTGCTTTTTTTCTTTCTTCTTATTGTTTATTTTATTGCGTTCTTTTCATGTCTTCTTCTGGATGTTCAGGGCTGATGCTCCATGCATGGCTCATTGCTGGGAACACTGTATGTTCCTGGATGACGCATATGGGTAAATACTGCGCTGATCCCTTGCTCTGGCGCTTCATCCTTTAGCAACTGTAGCATACTGTGTAACTGTTCATGTGTGCCGTAATTTTATCAATCGTTAATGTAGGATAAATATCAGTAAGTGCAATCAGGCCCTGTTAATCTAGCGTCATCCATTCCCAAGGGAGTTGACGATTACATTTCAGACCATGACCGGATAAAATTTGGATGCCAATATAAAGCCATATTATGCATTCTCATAGTGGCTTTCTGGCTTATACCCTTGAATTGAACCATTCCTGGTTTTTCCCTGGTGATTGTACTGTAGTATGCTGACAATAAATGAAGGATGGCTCTTATTCCATGCATGTGTACATATGGCATATGGTTTGCCATATAAAGCTCACCAATCCTTATGAAAAATCGCCTTTCATCAACAATAATATTACAATAGCCTACTAATATTCTCATGAATACATCAGAAAACATCCATTGTAATCATATCTCATGACAATAGTTGTTGAATCTCCTAAAAATATTCAGTTTTGAACTTTTTGTACGACGCAGGCCTGATTTCCAAGAAAGGCGCGAAACTTCTAAAGTGCCAAATAAGCGGGTGGCCAAATTACAATTGACATTATAAGCGAATGAAATTGTCCCTGGGATTCATGGCCAGATTATATGCGACCGTATTAACGGGGTCTGACTGTGCACAAGTTTTAAGATAAACACCAAATTCAGTTCATATTTTAAAGTTTACTTCCAATATTGATTGGTGTTTTTTCAACAGATACCGTGACGACGGTCACACTAAAGGAGAGGTCACCACCCAGCCCCCCAACCCAATTAAATTGCAGTGGGAACTCCCTGAAGCCGTAAGCCTCCGTTGATCTCATTACTGATTGCATAATGTTATCTTCAATTCAGTGTCAAGCTGCCATCAGTAACAGCCTGGCAGTGGCCCAAGACCTCATCAACGATGTTGATCTGCATCTCTTGATGCATGACGCATATGGAAAGGGTTTCATGAAGAAGTGCAAGGTCTCTCCTGACGCCTTCATTCAAATGGCTCTACAGCTGGCGTACTACAGAGTGAGTAGCAACGGTCACATCAGTCAAGCGTGCATTGACCCTCTGCTCTGTAGGATGCGGGTAAATTCTGCTTGACCTACGAAGCTTCGATGACCCGGTTGTACCGAGAAGGCAGAACTGAAACCGTGCGATCCTGTTCTGTGGAGTCATCAGCTTTTGCACGTGCAATGGAAAATAAGAGCGTGTCCAAAGCTGAGTGCATAAAGTTGATGAGGAAAGCTACTGAACGTCATCAGGATGGATATCGCGCTGCCATGACCGGTGGCGGTATTGACCGGCATCTCTTCTGTTTGTATGTGGTGTCCAAGTACCTTGGCATTGAGAGTCCTTTCCTGAAGGAGGTTCTCTCTGAACCATGGAGGCTGTCTACCAGTCAGGTGAGATTAGGAAATCACTCAATTTTACACCTTTTTCCATCTTTGATTACAGACCCCGCATCAGCAAACCGACAAACTTGATCTCACCAAGAATCCTGATTTGATTTCTGCTGGTGGTGGCTTCGGTCCAGTAAGTATTCTAAAGTTGAGATCTTCCCGATCGAATCTCTCAAATCCAGGTGGCTGATGATGGCTACGGCGTCTCGTACATTGTTGCTGGAGAAGACATGATCTTCTTCCACATTTCATCCAAACGCAGTTGTGCTGAAACCGTGAGTAACACTCTATAAAAAGAATTATCTCCTGCTTACAATCACATTTCTCCAGGATTCCAAGCGCTTCGGCCGAACTATCCAACGTTCCCTGCAGGATCTGCATGAGCTGTTCAGCCCTTAGCCTGTGATCAAAGTGAAATCAAACTGTTTTTCTGGGAGGCATTCCGTCTAACCCTCTGACTAAAAGGATTGCCATCATGTTATTCTCACCTTATTTACCTCTTCATACGTACTCAATATTTATGAGTTCATCACCGATTTTATTTAACGTTCTCTTACCGCCATTGCTGCAAGTGAGATCAACAGAGCAGAGCCTTATCCTCCTCTTTGATTTAGCGTTCCACTGACCCAATGCAAAATGTGGAAGAATTCCGTCTCCACGCACAATTGTTTTTATTTCTTTTTGTTTTATTTAGATTTCTGAATATGCGTTCGGTTTGTGAATGTGGTTGGAATCTCTTATATTGTCTCGTTTTATGCTGAATCATGTCTGGAGAAATAAATGACAATATAGTGAGTTATTTTCTGTTCAACACAAATATTTTAGAAAATCTGCAGATATTTTATCCATCTTAGCTTTTCGTTAACCTTTCCATGCATTTGAGAGAAAGCGATCGGGACACACTAATGGCGGAATTCTCGTTTGAGAAGAGCAGGTAAAGGAGATTAGTGGCTTAGAAAAAGCATTGAGTATTTGCATCAGAGCGTGGCGATGAAATGACAGTTTACATTTCATATTCTGGTATGTCAGACTTCGAATGGATCGATGCAGTGGAACATGTTCCAAAGATATTCTGTCAAATCAAGAGTCCGTTTTAGGAGTTTACGGATCGAAGTTTCCTCTTAAATTACAGACTTGATAAAGGTTGCTCATGGAAAACACATCACATCAGCCTACTAAAACTTGTGTGTGAATAAAAACGTTTTAAGGTGGCATTTAAGTGTTTATATTGCTTTCATGTTAACTGGAAGTAAATTCCATAAAAGTGGGTCACAAACCCTAAAAACATGATAATGAATGTTGCTGGCATGCTGTGGAGTGACGAGCATATAAGTCAAGATCTTAGTGTTCAACTTTGAGCATAAACATGGATCAGATTACTCAGATAAACAGGAGTCATGATGTGTATGCATTTAAACACCAGGAGTGCAATTTTAATTAAAATCGATTCGTTTAACAACTGGCAACTAGGATAGGGGTTATATGTTGAAAACCTCTGGTTTGCGTGACGATTCGTGAAGCTATATTCTGTATGCGCTGAAGCCTAGCTGTTGATGAGGCAGGGAGACCACACAGCAGCGCATTGCAGTAATCCAATCGTGAGGAGGTGGACGAGTTGGTCAGCTGACTCCCTCATGAGGTAAAGAGGATGAAAATAATTTGTCAGTGAATTTTTATTAATCTTTTTTCAATGGAGTTTTTGTATTGTCCGTGAATGCCACACAATAGAACTTGAGCCAAGCGTAAATGACACCTACAGCGCAATAGCACGATGTCATTAGCAGAGGAATAAAAGGTAACCGTTCGCTCAGTCCAAGCAAAGAGTGAACCGCGCTGCAGTAGAACTCCAGTGGAATCAGACCAAGAAGATAAATGCTTTCAAAGAAGTTCAGTAACGGAAATCGCAACCAAGATTGCTTGCCTCTGAAAGATAATAAATTGTTATTGAAATCGGAGTTACTCATAACAACTAACCCGTATACAGCCTGTAGGCTGGAAAAAGCAAACACAGTATACGCCGCAACTAAACAATATTTAACAGGAGCCTCTGAAAACAGTGATATTTAAAGATGTCAAGGAGTAAAGGGTTGGTTGTCCTGACCAGGGGTCGTGAAGATTAAGGGGAACAATGAGAAATGACCAACACTGGACAGAAGAAGGAACACTTGACCATCCCTCTTCTTTTCAAAGGCTAACAGCCTGCAGGGAGAGATTAGCAGAGAGTGAATTTGACATGAATGGACATACGTTAGGGGAATGATGACGAGGAGAATCGCTTTTTCATGGACATGCCATCCAAACATGAATGCCCCAAATGCACATAAGATGAGGCCTCGAAGGAAACCTTTTGGGCCACTGGTAGCAGACCATGTCAACGCCATGGCGGGCTAAATCAATGTTCTAAAAGTTAAAAAATGCTGATAAAAGAAATATAACATACTATTATGGACAACACTGTAGCAATTAGCGTGATTAAAGGAGAGATGGAAGGAAGAACCGCATGCTGAGACTCCTGAACTAAACCCCCTGTCATAGAGGCTGCTTGTAGCACCTCACGGGGCAGATATCCCAAACGGACTCCTTAAATAAAAATGACAGAATAATAACAAAGAAACACTGCTGTAGATTCTTACCAATGTGAGCAGCCATTTTGTCAGCCAAATTGTACAAGGCCCAGAAATTAGGAGCCCAGTAAGCATGACATAATCCTCGCTTAAATGGGAACAGCCGTGAGATAAGCTGCGGCAGCTGGTTCTGTGAAAAGATCTGACTGAAGGATTGTATTTTGGTTTTGATGTGATTACCATGTAAATGAAAGGACCGAGGGAAAGGGCAGAGGTCATGATGACGACAAAGCCAAGAGAGATGAGCTTCTTAAATGAGAGCGACATCCACAGGATGCGTCCGTCTATTAACAGAAGCAGTCAGGGATTCTGTACTGAAACAAGATGTAAAACACCTTTTGAATTCTTGAAGCAGCTTCGCAGGAGGAAGATGAAGTAAGCAGGAGCCAAGTAGACATAAATATGTTTCAGATGAAGGAGAACACTGAACCAGAAGGCGCCTCGGATGTGTTGGCCCTGGAGTCAGAAAGCAAACCACATTTACATGTAATTAGAAAGAGTCTGAAGCAAATATAGAAACAAAGAGAGTTCATTATATTCATTCATTAAGAAAATTCACTGGAATATCTAAAATTAGAATGTTAAACATCAGATATTAAACTCACCTCACAAATATTGACAATTGACAGCAGCAGAACACCAAACAGGAAACCATTGTACTGAAAGTGGATATCTGAAAAGAGGTTCTACATGAAAGATAATCAGGTCAGAATAAATTAATAATTACGCACGATCAAGGATGAGAAGTCCACAATTGGCAGCCAACAGTAGTGACAAAGAGAACCCATTTTCTGACAATCCAAAAACGAACTCAGCATTTCTAGACCTTTTACTGTAATATTTGCAATACCTGAAGAAGAAAGAGAAGTGGAAGAAGAATCAAATAGATTGACAAAACTTACCGAAAACTAGCGTACATAAATACACCATCAGAGATAATCACAGAAAGACGTTGAAATAATACCGTTGCATCACTCGCATAGTTCAGGTTGGATACGACCAACATTTGAGGGTCAAAATAAACAGCTGCTTGTGAAAGGACAAATTCAAACCACGCAAAGAAGGGTGGGTAATCCAAGGTCCATTCTGAAGTACTCTGATGGAATGAATTGTATAAGTTTAATGATGTGAATCAAATGAGCAACATACGCACCTCATGATACCATTTGTCAATGGGCAAGCTGTGCGTGATGGCCAACCAGTTACGGTGAACTTCAAAGTCTGTGGATCGACTGTGAAAGAATGAAGAATATGATAGATACAGAGACTATAAGTATATGAAAGAACTGCATAAGTACGTTTGCAATCTGAGATTCACACTTACAGTAAAATCTGTGGTAATTAATGACCACCGGTTGACAGCAATCACCTGCCCAAAGCAACCACCATAAAATAGGTGGGGCTCCACGGTAAAACCTCGAATATGTCGCATAGCGCACAACGGCTCGCAAGAGGCGATTTTGATCTCTGGGGCAATGTTTAACGTTTTTGAGCTTACCGGCTTATCCAATGCAGAATTCATTCTTCTTCTTGATGGTATATGCGTTAATACTCAGATCGCAATATAAATGCACCAATTATTGTTTTTAATTTAGGCACCCCTAAGAACAATAGATAGATTATTCGAGAGAAATAACCCATTAATCCTCATTTTCCCTGGTCGGCAACCCCACTGTCTCGCATCGCATCAAAATGACCTTGACGTCATCATGAAGGTTGCCTCTCTACTTTCTAAAAATATCAACTTGGACTAGATTCATTCAAACCAAATCAATCACAAAGCAAGAAACACTACCACTATCCAGGGTCAAAGTTGTTCAAGTAACACAAAGCAACGCTTAAATAGATTTTCTCAGAATATGCTTTTTTGGGTTATCGAACTTCAAATGGCCATATATCAGTGACCAAAGAACATATTTCTTTAAAACAACCACCAAAATGTCAAGCTTTTCAATCACTATATGACATAACTAACTCCTAATTAATTTGCTACATATACAGGGTTTTGCCGTGGAGCCTCAAGTATAATGGCAAAGAATCTGGAGACCAAGAACGTTCACTGCTCCGATATAGCAAAAGTTAGAGCAGAGGTAACGCCGCCAAGCGAGAAGCCAGGTCCTGCACTAACGAGCTCAGGCTGAAGTATGCTGTTTAGTTTCAGCCATAATTTTACTCCTGGGCTGATCGAACGATGGGCTTAAAGAGGACCTCTGTTCATTTTGAAACCTTTTTAGATCGATTCTATGGGCTTTTGTGAGTGACGAGAGACCATTTTTGAACTATTTGGTCAACTATAAATGATATTCATTCAAGTAAAATTGAAATACAAATTTCTTGCTCAGGCAGAATAGCTTGAAACAAGATGAGTGCAAAATTTCTTTTATGAGAACTGCTGAAAGATCTGCTCACTCGACGGCTCCCATTGTTAACAAAAGGAGAATTACATAAATATGCCTTCACGATGGTATGAAATCGAACACGAGAAGAAAGCGAGATTTTAAACCTCTCAAAATCGATGTATCTAGGAATTAGCCCACAGCAAGTGTATTGTCTAAATATTTGTCAGTCATGCATCATATTTGTGATGCATCCTCCGTTCGGCGTTCAGCAATGCGTGAAGCCCAAGCTGACCAAATCAGCCGCTGTGCGAGTGGCGTTTCTGGTCACTTTTATTCAACACAAGAGAGGCCAATGGCTGGTACACTTCTTGGTCTCCAAATTCTTAAATAATGTTAATAATAGGCCTAATTAGTAATTAATACTAATTGCAATAATTCCGTATGTTAACATGGGATGATTGGGTGATAATTGGGAACTGTGGCAGCAGCAAAGTAATACAACTCTAAATTGCAGAATTTACAATTGCAGAAGAGTAATAAACCAATCTCACTAGGTAGGGAGGAAAAGTAACTTCAATAAAGACACTATTAGTGCAACCGGAATGAAAGACATCGTTTGCATTTGTCACTTTCTCTCAGATCGGATATTTCATAACGCACTCGACACGATACAAACGTTATGATCAATCAAGATTTAAAACAAAATTAATCCGACATTTTGTGTCCAACAAATACAAGCAAATGGCTTCAAAAAACTTATTGTTGTGATAGATTATCAGATTATGACCACTGATAATTAACTCAAGACTTTAGTGCAGATGATAGTCTGTGAACGAGCCATGATATTTGACTATTAACAATGGTTAACCAGATGAGACGACAAAAACTACAATTGGATTGTACTGTGGTGATCAGCTCGATCACAACAACTCACTGCTCTATCAATATCCATGAGTGCCTTATATAAACTCCACATTGTCTTCTCAATAAAATATGGCATTTGTAGCCTTACAACACACGTCTCCGTGTTAATCATTGGACATGCTATTGTGGCGAGCTTGTCATTGAAATCGCAAAATTTCAATGTCCTCAGATTAGCTCAACAGAACAACTTATAGAATCAAAAAAGTCACATTTTACTATGTATAAAACAGCTGTTCAGCAATAATAAAATCAGTCTACACTTGAACACTCTTGGAGTCATTTGTCTTTGGCCTTCTCGACGTTGCCACGTCTGGTGACTCCGACTCTATGTTCACAACATGGAGGACGCCAAGCAGACTACAACCGACGCCCTTACAGCAACCGCCGCTGCTGTTACCGTGAAACTTCCAACTTTTTGGATGGCAAACCCTCGCGCATGGTTCGTGCAAGCTGATGCGCAGTTTGCTATTCGTGGTGTTAGCAAGAATGCAACAAAGTACTACTACACCATGGCAGCACTCGATGAGGACACAGCCGCCTAGTGCGCAGCCTCCACCAGATTACACGAAGCGGAGTGGTCGTATTAGCGTCCGCTCGTCTCGTTTTTCCTAAATGGGGAAGCCATGTAGCGACATGTAGCTTGTCAGTGAAAATGCCTTATTTCAATGTCCTCAGATTAGCTCAACAGAACAACTCATAGAATCAAATAAGTCACGTTTTTCTATGTATATAAGGGCTGTTCAGCAATAATAAAATCAGTCTACACTTGAACTATCTTGGAGTCATTTGTCTTTGGCCTTCTAGACGTCATCACACTATAAATAATGACGAAGAAGATGACAGATGAACAGCCGAATATCAACGCAGCCTCAATGAAGTTACCGACTGTGTGGAGTGAAAACATTGCAGCATGGTTTGCACAGGCCAAGGCGCAATTCGGATTGAGAGAGATCACTCAGGACCAAAAGAAGTACTGGCACGTTGTAGCTGCTATGGATAGCGCGAAGGCACCACGCACAACAGCCATATTAGAGGATCCAGGCAAGCAAAAGTACCCCAGAATAAAGCAGTTCCTACTCTCCGCGTATAGGCCCTCATATCAACAACGTGCTCACAATTTGCTCTCCATCACAGATCTCAGAAATTGCAAACAATCGGAACTGATGGATGTTATGCTATGTTTGCTTGAAAAGCATGATCATCGCTGTTTCCTTTTTTAAGACCTGTTCCTGTGAGTGTTGCCTCCCACTGCCCGCCTGGACCTCGCCAACTCTCCATATGCGAGAATTGGCCATGCTGCCAGACGGGATACTGGCAGCCTGTCAATCGCAGGGCATTGCAGCAGTCAATGAAGACCAACCCGTAGAGCTCTGCCAAGTAACCGGCACTCTAATGAGCGGTGCAACACAAGGCGCCCTGATCAAGACCTGTGCAGGTTTTACAGACATTTTGAGTCAGTTGCGTGTCAGTGCATATTTCCTTGTGCTTGGAAGCAGGAAAACTTTTGGACGTGTTTCTGAGAGAATTTCCAAAGGTATCTCAACCAACCTTTGACTCTCATCCATGAGATTCCAACAGACGGTAGACCAGTCTGGGCCCGCCCATGCCACCTGTGTTCAGACAAGACCGAGTTTGATGCCCTGAAGCTGATGGAAATAATCAGGCGGTCACGAAACCAGTGGACGTCCTCATTGCACGTGGTTCCTAAGACCATCGGAGAGGGGTGGCCATGCGGTGATTACCGGCAACTCAACACGACATTCATTCCAGCTCGATAGCCAATTCCACATGTACAAGACATTGCAGCAAATTTAGCCGGATGTGTTATATTTTTTTGAAGATTGATCTCATTAGAGGTTACCACCAGATTCCTATGCATTCACTGGACATCGAGAATACTGCCATTGCTATCCCATTTTAATTATTTGAATTCATGTGCATGCTGTTTTGTCTACATAATGCAGGACAAACATTCCAACGTTTCATGGATACAATATTTCACAATATCTCTGGAGTGTTTGTCTACATGCATGATGTTTTGGTGGCCAACCATTCCAGCACAGCACATCCTTGCAGCACAGCAAGGATCTGTGTGCAATGTTTCAGCACACGCAGATTTTCGCGTGCACTCCTCTGACACTCTCTATTCATGCAATGGTTAGCATGGCGAAACAGCACCCCAAGCGGCAATGTAGGTCAGATTGCTGAGTGCAGAACAGTAAACACAGCCATCAATGGCATTTTTCACAGTTGTGCTGTTTTTAAAAATTTGTAGAAAGTGTTACAAATAACCTAGAAGCATATTTTTTATCTACTTTTTCAGAAAAGTAACAGCAGTGCAAATACAGCCTTTAATCAATTATTTAAGCGATATCAAGTTTTGAAAAATAGATTGATCTGAGAGTGCTGATTTGACGATGATGCGCACTTTTAGTTTAGTAGAAAATATGAATGGCATTCAATTCAAGTTCACAAAGTTCTATTATTCGTTCTCACATCATACAGGCAATATACAATATTAAAGATCATTCAATAACACAACGTGTAAAAATCAGTATAACAATAATAGAATATCAATCATTAAAATAATCCTTATCAAATCATTATAATACATGTATGAGTAATAAAAAAGCACAGTCAGACTTCGTTAATCCGCCGTCATTTAATCCACCCTTTTCGTAATCCGCCCTAAAATATCGGGGACGAATTGTTTGTAATGTTAATTGTGTCATGTAATCCCCCCTTTTTGTTATCTGCCTCCGACCATGATTCTCAGGAACAAATCTATACTGTACCATTAAAAATTACATATGTTATCTGCCCTTTGAAATATCGTAGTGTTGACAGACAAGACAGGACACATCAATTGTCAGTGATTTTTTTCAAGTCAGGTCAATTAAACAACAAATTGTGCCCTTCGCTTATTTGCCATTTAAGAAGTTAATTAAGCAAAGGAATCAAATGCAGGTATTGTCGTCGTGTTGATACTTTTATGTCTAAGTAGACGGCTTACTTTCAATTTAATTGGTCGCTCAGTTAGGCGATGTTCAGGAGCAGAACAAACGACAGCAGTTGTGAGTAGAGATCATGGAATCGAGTGAAGAAGCAATGGGAATTGAAACTCGGAGACTCAGATCTAATCCATTTACTCATCATGACATGCTTAATATGAGAGCCCACAACGACTATCCTTCAGTTATTGTTTCTACTCTCTACATCTCCACTGCATTTGATTGTTTCTTTCTTAACAAATTGTTTGTAACCTTATGGTACATGTTACTATATTGTACACCTAATGCATATAATTTTCATCAATTTGTGGTTTGACATGTAATCCGACTTTTTCCTTGGGAAAGGAGGATGGAGAAGAGGACATGCTATGCCTCTCAGCGTCTCATCGAAGCCAACAACTGCCTGCAGTAGATCACCATCAAGACAGATTCTCAGCCTACACGCTGCACTAACGCCACATAGGTTAATCACAGCCCCAAACACAGCTGAGAAACACAGGCACGCAGGCCCTACCCCTCAGGAAGAGACCCCACACACCCGTTCTAGCAACACCTACCTTTAGGAGGTGATCGACTAATTGAATTCCAACACTACAGACACTTCCTCCCGCCAACACCTAATGTCTGAGAGGACTCACGAGTTGATTGTCTTCACACGTCCCTAATGATCGAGTATCCCCACCATGCCCTTTCTGCATGGACTCATCCACGATGCTTTTGAGGACTTATAGTGGCAACCCAATGCCCCGCACCAATCCAATCTCCACAGTCACTGTCTCAGCTCTCTTCAACGCCCTGGTTAATAACAAGGCCAAAATATCCATCTGAAGCATGGACTAGCATCTCTCACAACAGACTACAACAACAACAACAATAAAAAGCAGCTCGGTCTCTCAATTGCCCCGAATGGTGCCCTGTGCTTCGACCCACAAAGAAAGAAGTTGCCCAAAGCTTAATTGAGTGGCTGAAGTCATTCTTCATCTTCATGGCCGTGTACCTTCAGCAGCACTCTCAAGATGCTAGAAACATTCTCAAACATGCTGAAACAGTTCAAGAACTCCATGCTGCCCTTGGATAATCGTCCTTTTACGATGAACAGGTACGCCAGCTGCGTGGCACTATGGAATTATGGGAAAAATTCATGACTTGGTTCACAAGGTCACCTCCAGCTTGAGGCCACCTTTCAGAGCCTCCATTTCAAATGCTCAAGAGGGTTTTCTTGACGAAGAGGGTTTTTAACAAATCAGGGTTTTTGAATTCTCAACATTTTGGTAACGTTATGATCTATGCGATGACGTTGTGATAGCTATTGATCTCAAATTACGTTGTGATAGCATAATAATCTACCCTTGAATACTTAGGGCTGCCAATACAGGAAAAAAAAAAGATTTGTTTTGAGTAGTTTGCATTGTTGATTAACTTCATTTGAATCATCTCTCAGATCTTCTCGGAATTCTTGATCCAAGTTGACAAGGTGCTTGGTGGGATTCCAAACTTATTGGCGATGGCCTTTTTTTTTGGCTTTGCTGGTCGCCAGGAACTTGGTCTCTAGGGTTACACATGTGATCTTTTATTTAGTCGCCATGATAGCAGAGATGTCTTGCAGAGATTTGTCGACAGACTGATTAATTTGTTGTGACGAATGATTGGGTTATATACTCATGGGCAGAGTTTGTTTATTATTGATGTTTCCAGCCTATTCAACATCTGAGGCTATACCGCTTTCTGTAATCGTCTGGTGGCTGCTTTAATCAAAACAATGCGGTCGATTAAGCAATGAAAATACAGAGACGGAGACGCTGACTTCTGAACAAAGCGAGCGGTGACACGCGAGTCGATCTCTGTTTGTCCAAACGATTGTCCAAAACAGTAAACAGCGTTGCTCTAATTGCAATTGTCTAAAGGGTTCTTTTTATCTTCAATTATCTGCGCTATGTGCCGCTATTAGAAATCAACATCAAAGAAAGTTTATGAAACCTTCTTTGTTGAGATAAAAAAACATTAAAATGAATGGCAAACTGAATATATTAGTAGTAGTATTTGTACAGACAGAATATTTTCATGTGTAGTTAAATGCTAGAAATTTTTTTCTGTGACTGGATAAAGCCGTCTCAATTAATTGCTCATTTTGGAGCGTTCAATCAGCGTCATTCACACCTTTCTCAAAGTTGACAGCAAGCGGTTCTCTGAGTAATTCCCGAATCCTATTCATGCTCACAATAGGTGTCAAAACAAAGATGTACTGCCTCATTCAATTTGTGGTCGACATTGTTTATAGGCGATTAAGAAATCTACAAAGCGTTTGTGGTCTTTTTAAATCGACAAAATCAAAGAAAATGTGAAACCCACACCAGACTTCAAAGGGGGTGGATATTTGAATGATCGGAGGGCAGTGTTGAGTCATCATTTCGTCTGTACTCTTGTTATCATGGCTATGAAGGAAAAACTCAACTCATTTTTTTTTCATGCTTGATCCAAGTTATTGTATCTCAAAGGCTCTACAACTCAAAGGGATTTTGACGGTCCCTTGGAATTTGACATATCAAGATTATACTGTAGATTGTTTTTAAATTTATTTATGTTTTCGAATGAAACTATTGATTGTGGTAGTGAGTTCCAGTTGTTTACTATTCTTTGGGAAAATAAATGTGATCTTAAGATAGATTTTGATCTGTTTTTAGCTAGTTTAAAACTATGTCTCCTTCTTGTTGTTGAGTTGTGTAGAGTCAATAGTTCAGAGGGATTGACAGAGTAATAAGTAATTATTTTATATGCCTCAATGAGATCCCCTTGCATTCTGTGGTGTACCAGAGTTGGCAGTTTTAGTTTGTGGAGCCTCTCCTCATAGCTGAAGTTTTTTAATTAAGTGGATAGCTTAGTGGATCTTCTCTGAACACCTTCAATTTGTCTGATATCTCTTTTAAGAGTAGGGTTCCAAACTGCTCCACATTATTCTAGCTGTGGTCTGACTATTGCGGTATTGAATTGTTTAAGATTTTTTTGAGTTAAATTTGAAAAAAAAACAACGTCTTAGTATACCTAGTGTTTTATTAGCTTTGTTAATTCTGTCTGTAGTGTGTTCTCTAAAGGTGAGTTTATTGTCAATCATAATGCCGAGTGTTTTTCAATATTTGTTTCATCTAAGGTATTATAGTTGAGTTTGGTAAGGATAGTATTAGGGTGGTATCTGTAGGTTTGATGTGCATCACCTTGCACTTTCCAGGATGGAAATGGAATAGCCATGATTCAGTACAGCTGTGGAGAGTGTTTAAATCTCTCTGGAGATGTTCTGGATCTGAAATGACATGCATACTTCCGTATATTTTGGTGCTGTCAGCAAACAGGTACACCAGGGACTCCACAAGGCTTGGCAGCTCGTTTATGTAGAGGGTAAATATGTTAAGATTTAGGATCAATCCTTGTAGGATGCCACTGGTGACAGTTGTTTTCATAGACATTTCTCCATTCACAGTTACTACCTGGCTTCTGGAGCTGGGGAAGCTGTCAATTCATTTGATTTGGTTTCCATTGATACCGTACTTAAGTAGTTTATAGAGAAGGCGTCGATGAGGAACTGCGTCAAATGCCTTTTGGAAGTCAAGGTATGCTACAACAATACTGTGGCCTTCGTCCAGACTGGCTGGCCATTTTTCGAAGACATGGAGGAGTTGGAGCATCGTGGAGTGTCCGTTTATGAACCCAAACTGTTTATCAGAGAATAATTAGTTTACGTTCAAGTGGTAGATGATGCTATCTTTAACCAGAGATTCTAAAATTTCACATGGGATGCAGGTAAGACTGGTGGGGCAATAGATTCCTGGTTGGCTTTTACTTCAATTTTTGTGGATGGTTGTTACGGTAGCTTTTTTCCAGTAGTTGGGTAGCTATGCCTCTTGCACTGATTTATTAAATATGTTCAACATGGGCTTCATTATTTCCTTTGCTAACTCCTTAAAAATTCTTGGGTGTAGACCGTCAGGGTCAGGTGATTTATTATGTTTGAGAGATGCGGATATCTTATGGACCTCTTCAAGGGTTATTTCTAGAGGGTCAATGTGAGGTGCTGTATATTATATGGTAGAGTGAATTAAAGGGAGGGAGAGCTGGTTGAAAATGGACTTTGAGTCGTTATTTGATGCACCAAAGATGATTCTTATGCCTGGCCCACACAAGAAATATCATCGCTAACGATTTCGCGGGAGATATAATGCTAATTAGGCGTGACGTCAGTCGCTGTGATGAAACACCGAGTTACCTATCTTTTACAATGGGCCTCGTCATATCAGCGTGTCCTGCGACTAAACCCCTTGATATTTTTTTATTTTCTTTTCGGAAATAGATAGAATAATCATTTTGCCACCAGTCAGGCGCAAACAAAAAATATTTTTCGCTATTTTTCTTATTTTAACAAGCGACCACCACGTTTTTCATCCTGAAACAGTAAAAAGGTCAGCCAGAGTGCACCACGCATGCGCTTTCGTTTCGTAAACAACAGAGATGTCCTTTTATTGCAAAGATGCTCTGCTCTGATTGGCTGAAATCGATAGCTTCACGAGGGAAACGGAACCAATCAGCCATCAGCCAAACCAAGCCATCAGCTGACGTTTGCCTCCTATACTTCGCAATGGAAGCCATTCTCCCATAGGCGCAATGCTAACCCCGATATTCGGAATGCATTATTTCCTTACGCTTGCATCCAGGGAGGGTGTTCTTGGCACGGAATGCTATCAATTGGTGCTATGAGTCAATAGAACATCACTTAAAATTTAGTTTCCCATCCTTTTAAGGGGGTGGTCCATCGGGTTCTATTGTGAAACAGATAAGAAAACTGATGATAGGGCCTCACTCTTTGCCTGGTTTTTGCTAGCCAAGCCGATTTCGGTTTTTAAGTCAGAGATCTTATCTCCAGTTTTTGTTTTTGATTTTATGAATTTCCTGAATTGTTTGGAGTTGGCTTCTACTTTAGCGCAAATGTTGCTTTCCATGTCTGTCTTTGCTCGTCTAATGATCTTGGTGACCTTATTGCTTGCCCTAGTAAACCCGATGAAATTGCTTGGGTTTGTCTCTGTCTGAGAGTATTTTTTCCATGTTTTATGTTTGTATTGTATTGCTTTTTGGTCTGCTAGTGTCAGTTGGTATGATTTGTGTTTTCTTGGCCCTGAGATTACCTTAGATGGGACATACTTCTCTTGGAGGTCAATCATGGTGGTTCTTTTGTGGTCTTAGAGGTCGTTTATGTCCATTTCGGATGGATTTGGCTTACATCTGTACATAGTTGCCATTGTTGTAAAAATATACTTTTCTTTCTTTTACAGTTTTAAGTTTATCACATTTGACTGTGAAGGACAGGCATACATGGTCACTTTTACACAGCTGTTCTGAATCAGACATTATGCAAAGAGGGAATGCTAGAGGTGGGAGATAATGGATGATCAATGGCGGCTCGTGTACATGGCAGCTAGCCATTTTGCCACTGCATTTTGACGGCTCAGGCCTCCATGGCGACGGCTGTCAGCTCACAGTGGCGGCTTCAGGGTCTAAGCTGACACCGTGTTATCTCAAACGTCGGCTTTTTTGGTGTCCTGTATGCGCTCTCATATTATTTGAAAAATTTAGCAGTTAACAGTTAACATGCAGTTAAGGGTTAATTGATAACAAAGGCAACAAGCCCAATACTTAAACGCGAAAGACGAGAATCTCCTCTTTGCCGTTCAAGCAATGGGCGGGAAAAGACGGGGACCCCCGTCTTTGGCGGTGAATGTGTTAAGGCAAGTACATGCATACACGCATAGACATTGATTGCGCATACATCAACTTCTAGTTCACATGAATGGACACAAAATGGCGGTATGCATGATACCAAACTGGTAAACCTCAAAATAATTGTAAGTGCGTTATGGTTTTTATAGACATCGATTTGATTCGTGATTTAAATACTAGTCGTTGAACATGAATCACCTCCCACATTCGAATTATTTTAAAATTTCTCAATGTGTTTCAATATCTCAGTGAAGCCCAAAAATTTTTCATTCTAATTCATCACATTGCAGAATTTCAGCGATTGAACGTTATGACTCGGGGCACAAGTGTCCAACCGGAAGTTGACCGCCATTTTTGTACTCCAGTTGTGTGCGGTCTCAGTGATACTTGCAATACGATAAATATCCATTGTAATTGGATGCTCTTAGATAAAATATCAAGTGATACGTGTTATGCATGAGAAGTGATCTGAATGAACAGTTACACCCATGTTGTATACCGCAATTTTCAGTAAACGAGCCGTCTATGTTTATATTACACTAGACTAGTGTATAGTCTAATGCTAGTACTACTAGTAATAGTTATTGCTCGGCTACTCCTCAGTCAGTGAATAGTGATTCAGTCCCCTGGCAGCTGGCGAGCAATAATATATAGTGTATCGGTGTCCATTCAGCCATTGGCTCACTGATTGACTGAATGATTGGGCTGATTCAGTGATTGGCATTGCTGCTGGCACTACACATCTTAAACTTTATATCACTGCAAATCATACAGTTTAATCTCGATATGTCAAACTTCCATAAGTAGAATTGCTCTATACGTCGAAGCCATTTCAAGTCCTAAGTCCTTCCCCATTTCCGTTCAGGAAATTTTGTAACTCGAAAGCTCTATAGAGTATAGGTCAGTCATTTTCCGTTCCCCTGGGTAACTTTCTGTTACAACTTGTCAATTCAGACAATTACTTTGAAGTAGCATAGTTCAACCAAAATCGACACAAGTTAAATTTGCAATTGGAGAATATAATGAATGCATGAACCTCGTATATCCTATGACTATGACTTAATCAGATTGCAGGGCCAATTTGGGAGGATATTTTGGATTCCAGGAGAAAAATGCCAGCTTTGGGGCTTAAATTGTTAAGCAGTGTAACCCTGGGGCCACCAACCATCTCTGGTTCAGAGTAGTATGAAATCAGTTATTCTACAGCCTCGTGTAAATTCCCTGTTAGTGTTCTGAACTCCTACTTCTTCCTTGAATAACTCCATGATTCAAATGCTGATTGAACTATTGTTCTCTGCAGATGGCCAATGAGACGCCAATGATGGTAGCATGCTAAGATGGACTCAGCATCTAAGAGATCACAGGGTTCTGATCAGGTACTGTACAACAGGTATTTTTTAGTGGCACTCAATTTTCGTGGTAAGAGGGGTCATCCCTTCTTCGGGGAATGTGTTTTTCATGGTCGGCCTTGGTTGCTCTTATCAACAACTTCTCTGCTTTGTGACTCAGCTCATTTAACACTGCGACGCATGCTTGATCATTGTGCAACGCTTGCCTGCACAAGTTGTCAGTTTCAAACTTTCCGCTGATTGACTTGCATTGACTACTTTTGTTTCCATCAGTATTTAAAGGATCAATTCTAGTATATTAAAAACATAATCAGGGACTATTTCTTTAGAAAATAAATACAAGTAGTCTCTTCATCAAATACCCTTTGGAACGGGTAGGCAGATAAAATCACAGCAATCTCTTAACATGCACAAGCGCTTTGTTTACATGTAGTTAGCTTATTCGTCAGAGGCGATCTCAGATCTCTGCTGATGGTAATTGTGGGTTAAAAACTGGAAGATTTTCTGGCGTCAAAACCCGTGGGCATTGGCAGACACGCTAAAAATCCTATATTAAAGTCATCTATTTTGAAAATGGCACACAATTCAAAATTAGATTCAGCAAAATTACGCCAACATTCCAAGAAGTTTATAAGCCCAACCCACACAGCCATTCGGCTCAATTGCATAATTTATTCGGGCGCATGCCTTGCATGATTTGCGTCGTGATGAAATGCTTTTCGCGCCACAATTATTATCAAGATGGAGCGTGCTTTCTCAGAATTAAATTTGTGCACAGTCTGTACGTGCACCGACTGAATTGCGAAATGAGGTCATTCTGTTGAACTCTGTTGAAAGGAATGCTTCAATAATACTTGAAGCTCTAGTTTTTCGCGTTGACAGCATGGTGCATTTACAATAATGACTGTGACAGTGTACTGGATTAAATTAATGGATTGCTAATACAGATGAATTGGGCGAGGTGTACACTTTTGTGTGGCATCTCTCTGTGGTTTTCAACTAATGGATTATGTACTCTTGAATCTTGCTAAAGTGTGGAAGTGAAGACGATTGCAGCAAGTCTAATTAAATATAAATTTATAACAATTGCATACTTTTCAACTGTGAGAGTGCGATGATGTGATAAAAGTCACTTTTGTCGAGAGGCAGTCGTGCACTCGAGCGATGTCGGCCGTTGAAAATATGCGCGTCTGTACCACAAACTTGTCAAAACAATTACGGAGTATAGATGTTTTATTGAGTATTCTCTCACTTTTTTAGGTCAATAATGTCATGCTGTGGCGCATTTCACTGCATACTTACTATTTAGGATGTTTGTTTTGTATAGTATCCAGAGATAAACAAACACAAATTTTGTAAGTGAAAGTGGCGATCTGTGATGATTTCCCTTCACTTGTTTGGCACTTAGCATAAATAAAGAACAACTCCATTTAAATAACTCTATTTTGTCAATATTAGGCTTCATTTCATGAATTAACAGGACTAATCAAGCGGTTTGAACAACATTTATCAAGTAATGAAAGATCCTTCTGGGGCTCCTCAAAGCTGGTTCATTTGCCTATTAGGTCAGGGTCAACGAGGTCAATGAGTGAGTGAGAATTTGATAATTTGTTCAATCGAGCGTTCAGGTGGTTTTATTTATAAACTGAGGATATGGTTTGTGTATTTATTTAATGAGGTGGCAAAATAAATCGGGATTAGTTTGTATGAGTTTCAGGCTGATATTAGCGTTCTTAATTGCCAAATTACAAAATTTTCCACGAGCGTCTGAAATTGAGCCCTGAATTCATGATCATTTCGTGTAACTTCCAATTAAATTTACAGATATATCTCCATCTGTATATGAGAATATTCAGATGACATTCTGTCTGACATGTAGTTTGCTTGGCTTTCATGTATTGAAATTGATTTTCGCGGATCTGATTTTTGTGATGTGGCATTAGACTAGTTCTTAGCGTCGCCTATTTTTCGTATGAGTATGGAAAGCGAAAGACCACGTATAACAGGTTCCCACGAAAAAATATCTGTTCTTCATTATTCTGCAATATTGAAACTAAACATCTTCATTGTTCACTTTCAGTCTGTTGAACAGCTCTCCGTCTGTTCCAAGTGCACTCATCCTAGTAACAATCCCCAAGTGTGTGACAGCTGTGGACACTCATTGTCGGAAGACAACGCTGCCGCAGTGTATACTTCAAACCCTAAGCGGCCTCGCACTGCTGCCCAGGAAGCTCCAGTAGTCAACGGCAACGGTCATCACTTCTCAGCTGCCTCATCCGCACCTCAGCAAGCCCAGATTCAATCTGCTCCTGGAAGTGTTCGGCCGCAGGCCCTCTACGTCAATCTGAATAATCCGGCGTACCCTGTGCTTGGTGTGGGTGACAGCAGTGCCAGGATGCCTCGTACTCAGAACGATCTCAATCCTATGCCCAATCTGATGAGCTCTGCTGCGATGCAAGCCCCACAAATGATAGGGAACATGCCTCCAGGGATATCAAACTCCATGATGGCAAATATGATGACTCCCATGCAGCAGCAGTCTCTCCTGACCATGCCTCCCAATGGACAGCCCCGACCCCCTCCCCCTCTCACTTCCATGCAGCCTCAGGTCTCTCTGCCTGGCTTCAACCTGCAGCCGCCTCCATACATGCCCACCGCCATCAACACTCGTAACAGCCGGCCTGCTCCTGTCCCTCAGCCTCCTTCTGCCTCATCTTCCTCAACTTCATCAAATCAGGAACCAGCTGGCACTGCGACGCTCACTAACGTAGCAGCCTATCAAATTCGTATTGGCAGCCGCAAGTTCAATCCAGTCTCCACAGTACAATTCAAAGAAGATGGTGTACTTTTTACCCTCCGAAGTGAGTTCGTTGTCTGTGATGTGCTGTACTCAGCAGTATAAATTCACCCTTTTTTTCATTAGATTTTACCTTTGCACCTGTATTACTGAATGCGAGGGCGATCATTCGTTGCCGTGCCAACTTGAAGAACGCCTTGTATCCGGTCATCATGCTTTACTTGGAAGGTTCATGCATGCGCCAAATTCGCTCTATCTTTGAACTTTCGGAGAGAGAGTTCTCGGAAAACAGCCCAAGTTAGTCACGGTCATCAATTTATCACCTCATGCTATCATAAGTTTTCCCTTTACAGTTGACCTGAGACGCTGCATCACCATATTTCCCCAATTCGAACTTGATAACAAATGCAACTTGACCCGCATGATCAAGGGCATCGCGCAGTCATTCGAACGCATGGTCCAGAAATATCCACGCTCAAATGCCATCCTAGACCTCATCAGTAACGATGAGGCTATTGACCTCATCACAGGATCGTGTATTGATGAGGAGGATGTGCCCTCCTCTGCTCCCATGTCTTCTGCTTCTGCTCCCCACATGGGGCCTGCTCCTCCAAACGTAGCCCTGGCTCCAAGATTCTCAGGTTCTCAGGTCTCTGCTTCTGTGCCCAATAACAGCATTGGCCCCCCACCCGTAAGTCTGCTGTGCTATGATTGAGGTGTGCCTAATCATATGAATCTCCTTCCAGACGCCTAGAGGGGCTGCCCCAATGCTTCGTATGCCTTCTGATGATGCTGTTTGGCAGCAAATGCAGAAAAACCTTGTCACAGGGGGTGTATACCACGTACTCACGCCGGATGGCCAACGCAAGTATTGCCTTTGGAGTGGCAAGCAATTAGTACCGTGTAAGATAAGATAAGATGGTTTGTTGTTGATTTAAAAAACAAGTTCAAGAGCAGAAAAACAACACATACGGAACAAAACAGATAATCAACCAATGATGCTCCAAGAACTGGCGTTTTTAGCATCAAAAAAATGTCTGAAACTTGAAAATACACTGACAAAATTTGCCATGCTGCCATCTTCCGTCTCATGATCAACATGCACACAATCCTCCTGATTACTCATTACTGGGTCTTTATTCAATCAAGATCTATTTGGCATGATATTAGGACGTCTATCTCTTGACCCTCCCCTAACCACAAGTTAATAGCTGAATCTGGAATAAAAATCATGGTTTGGGAGTTTCCAACTGAATCGTCAATAGGTTGTAGAGGGTAGTGTCCTGCATTTTGTTTCGAAATTTAGACTTGACTATGATCAATTGGCTGAAGAGGCGCTCCACATCAGTAGAGCTTGGCAGCTTGCTGACAGTGAGATCAGATCAAATCAACAACAAAGAACAGATTACGACACAGGCTCCTCCTGTGTTGGTTCAGTGCTTGCAATTTCAGTGACAGTTCAGACACAATTACTCAATTAACTCCCTGGCCTTCCTATGATAGAGACATACATGTATTTTGCATTGAAACTCGCATTTCATTCTTGAGCATGGAATCGTGTGTCATTATAATGCAACTTTTGCACAAATTTCACCATAAACGCCTTCCTCCTGTAATATATGAACTTTTCCAAACAAACGCCTCCATTCATTCTATCAATACTCGACAACGCCATCAACTCCACACTCCACTGCTGCACACAAATATATCCATGAAATCAATCCGTTACAGAGGCGCATTCATCTGGAATCAGACATTTAATGAAATTGACACCAACCTCACAATCAATAGATTTAAAACTTGCCTTAAACACAAACTTTTTACTGATTTTTCCCATTCGCACATCTCCCATTCAAAAAAATCCTTCACAATCCCCAATTTCTTTTTGAATTAACACATTTTTGAATTGAATTGGTCGGGGCGGGCTA
>KB312025.1:0-44421 GCA_000328365.1 Capitella teleta | reverse complement strand
AAGTCCATTTTCAACCAGTTCTCCCTTCCTTTAACGCTTTTGTGAATATCCTGTTTGTTAGTTTGTTTATTTGTTTGTTTGTTTGTGAAAGTGTAAATATCCATTGCGGGCACATACCCATGTTCTGGGTCAGCCCCTCTCACTCCACTTGTGTTTTTTTCTTTTCTTTTTGAATTAACACATTTTTGAATTGAATTGGTCGGGGCGGGCTACCCACAAGGAAAGTTTACTGGTCCATGGGCATTATTATATGCGGTTGTCAGACCAGTTTTAGACTCACATTAGCATCTTCCCATCTACAACTCCCATCTGTCACAGGTCAAGTTCAGAACATGGAAGTTCAGCTGAAGACTAAACACACATGCATTGGGAACCTGAGGATCAATGAACCTGTGACGGTTAAAATCAAAACCGACTCTCCATCCGGAATTTTCTTCAGTTGTAGATTATGGCGTGAGTTTATCTGGTTTTGCATGTTGTGTTGATCACATGTGGTTGTTTTTCAGGGCAAAACAAAATGCTTTACATTCCTGTGGAGGAAATGGTGCAGTGCAAGAAGAGCACTGTCGATGGGTTCTGCGCTCTTTTTATTCGGCCGTCAGACCAAATCGTCAATCAGTTCAACCAATTCCTGGGGACCAATGATGTTGGAAAATGGTTCATAGCTATGATTCTGCAAGATCTGTCTTCTGAGCAGCGAGATGCTTTGGTACAGATGAAGAGGCCGGGGCAGAACGGTCGACCCATCTTTGAAACACTAGCTGTGCCCAATGCCTTTGCTCTATACTCTGAGCTCACCAACAACAAACGAGGTAAGCCCTCATTATTGTGAACAAAGGGAGCCGCCACTCATCTTGTTCCAAGCTATTCTGCCTGAGTAAGAAAGTCGTATTTAATTTTTGCCTTGAATATTGATCTTAGCTAACTGAAATTTTCAAAATTGGTCTCTTGTCACTCACAAAAGCCCATAGAGTTGATCTAAAAATGTTTTGAAATGAACAGAGATCTTCTTTAATATGTATGTTCTGTTATTCACATCAGTGCTTGTATCATGATAGCTGTTGTGTATTGCTAACACTAGGTGATCATAACAGGGTGAGAAGCATTTGGACTTCCTTAATGAATTAGGTGTATTCTTGCCACTTATTTACACACAATCCAATTTTTGCGGTCGATCCTGACCACGAAAAGGCCGAAAATTGTTCTAGCATTGAAAATTTAGTGTTCTACAGTAGTTCATGCACCCATTTGTTCAAAATCCGCTGCTCTCATGCAGACAGATGGATGCATTATTGCATGCATGTCTGATGCATCAGTGCTAAGCCAAATGTTTATTCAAATTGATTTACTTCATTCTTCAAGGAATGTTTGAAGACCTTTCTTTTGTCATACTTTTTCACGAATTTGTAATGTCCTGCTAAAGCTTCCAACTAGAGGAGCAATTATCTTGATAGTTAATTTTATGCATTATCGTTGCTTCCAAGTACATGTTCTGAAGCTCGTTGATGATCTAACTGAAGTTACATATCAGGGAAAGACAGACATGGTATGTGGCAGAAATTTGACGCACCGTTTGTTTAAAGAAAATAACTAAATATTGATTTGAATGGGAAACATAAATTAAACTGAATACATCAAGACTGATAATTCAAGAAAACACAGGCAGAGGGAGGGGAGGAGGAGAATCAGGGTACGAACAGTTAATTCAATGACTATCTTTCGAAACAATGGGTTTTGGGTCATGACACATTCTCATTGTGCTCAATTCTTCTCGTGCAAGTGGGTTATGGAAAAAATGAAGCATCATTCCATTATCTCTTTATTAAATATCCATAAGGATAATGAAAATTGAAATCTTGGTTTCTCGTAGAGACCGCAAACAGCATTTTCAATTCATGTTTGAAGAATAGAAACATAGAAATTGAATCAGAAATTGGAGCAATATTCCAATAACCCAATTGTATGAGAAGAATTGAACACAGGGAAATGCGTCATGACCCATAACCCATTGTCATTTTGAAAAATGGTTGTTGAATTAACGGTTAGTACCCTGATTAAAGAGCGAAATCCGTCTTATAGCTTTGAAATCCAAAGAAGATGTGAGGATTCTACGAGCAGGGCTGACCATTTATCCGTGGCTGGGGACTACGCATGAGTACGTTCTGGGCATCTCCTCCGTGCTTCAAACACAGGCGCTCCTTGATTGCATAAACTTCCTTATGGCTTGACTGTCGCATAAGGGGCCGATTATTGCCATCGATTCATGAAATTTATTGTGATAATTTTTTATTGATTGGATTTGACCCATCATGACTCCCATGCATAATAATGCATTTTTTTCCAGTTCTGGCTGCAGTAACTAAACTCCAAAGAGATGGAGCACTTGTAACCGATTCCTTTGTGGTGAGCGACCCTTTTTGCTTGTCACTTTGATCCCTATTTCATGATTTTGTTTTTCAGGCACGGATGACGGCACACCTCCTTGAAGGAGATTCTTCCTCAACCGATGCTGCCGCAGCTGCAGCCGCGGATGACGATGATGATGTCGTGATGACCTCGGAAGAGGTTGGGGTCAAATGCCCGTACACGCAGGCCATCATGAAACAGCCGATTCGCAACAAGATCTGCAACCACAACTACGAGAAGAGTGCTATCCATGAGTTCATTCTGCGCAAGAAAGGAACTGCGAAGTCAGTCTGACTTGCTACTTATATCCTCAATAGCTGATTTTATTCTTCTGGATACGTTGAATGGATCTATTTTTTCATCTTTGTGTCTGTTTCCAGGTGCCCGTATGCAGGATGTGGCAACGTTAAACCCATGAGTTTGGGTGATCTTGAGGACAACCGTGAGCTGAAGGAGTACATAGAGAAGATGAAGCCTTCTTGACCTGGTCTACACTGATTTCCACTTCATGTCCATTCTTTGTTTTGGTGCATTTAACCTTAGACATGTATATATTCAATAAAAAAACAAGACGTTCTATTTTTCTGTCATCAACCATTATTTCCAGTTGACTTTAATTTACCATTTTGCCAATTGTGTTGAAATACCATTCTCCTTAATTTTATTTTGGGCACCACCATGGCTTGTTGAAAAGACCCCTGAATAATCATTAAGGGGGCACCGAATAGCTCAGTCGGTTTGACCGGCTGACTGCAATCCTATGCTGAGCGTGGGGGTCGAGGTCCTGGTGTTATGGTCGAGGCCCATGGCATTATGATTGTGAATTATAATTGTAATTCCTTATAATTGTAATTCTTCGGTGACTGCATTGCTGCCCAACTGCGTAACAAGGCCTGGCGCTGTGTACTACTGTCTATGGTGGTATGCAAGATAAAGAATCCTTGACTGCTCATTTCATAAGAGCATCATTCTACGACGATCACGATCCAATTAAAAGTAATGCACACTGATACAAGCATGGTAACCTGAAGTTACGCGATTTGCTGAAACCATAGATATGGAGATAATGTTCTTCGTATTAGTACACCAGATCAGACATCGTTCATGAAAGTACTCATCACGTGTCCCCAACCTGCGATTCGCGCCAACCGTTGCCATGGCAACCATGTCATTCGTTCACTCGATTATCACACATATCGGTTTCGGCGCACTGAAAACGCTCGAATTATGAACAAATCGATAATCTTTTAGCAAATTTGGGCTCTGTTTTATCTTTTCTGTATTTTAAGCGCATTATAGAATTCATTTTACGTCGGATAGACGCTTACTTCATATTTCGTGCAAAAGTGGCTCAGCTATAGAGGAACGCTATGACCAGAGCTAAATGGAGTATGTTTGCCATGACATTTTTTTTCACAATAGGGAGATAGGCCAATGTTCCATCTTGTTTAGAAAGAAGGTCATCTCCATATCTATGGTTGATATATGGTATCATTAGTACCACGTGATGTATGAAAAGGCGAATACACAGGTGATGTAACAGAACGATGTTAATTGTGTTTTTGTTTAGTTGATGCAGAACTTGCGGTCGGATCCCACGCAACTTCGTCAAAGCATTGGTAAAAGCATAGAGGAAGAACAATGAGAGTGGACATGTGGGTAAAAGCAGAGGAAAAACAATGAGAGTGGACATGTGGATAAAAGCCTTTGGGGGAGTTGTCTCTCGGCTTAAGAGGGAATTTTCTTAATCGTCGGCGGCCGGGCTCGAGCGCCAGTCCTCGCTTAACATGTGAAATTTCCAATATAATTTCCAATATAATTGGCCCAAATACCAGCGATAACACCAAAGGAGAAGCTGATTGATGCCCCAAGTAGTCTTTCTCTAGTAATAATATTCTTTCTCTGTGAGAATGGATATTTCACAGATAGTATTCTACTTTACATCATGCATGCTATGTTTTTTAATTTTTTTTTATTTGTATCTCTTGAGTCTTGAACCTTAGGCCTACACAATGCTCTTTATAGTCTTTCTCTGTGAGAATGGATTTTTCATTACACCTTTCAAGTTTATACTGCAAACATGCCTAACTATGCGAGTCATGTTTAACTAGTCTTTCTTTTGAGAATCGAATGTTTTATTTTTTTTGTTACCATTACTCTTCGAACCTAATAAAATGTTGATATTACATTATTATAACTATTTTCAAGAAATATTGTATCGCGATACGTATATCGTATCGTATCGAAGCTGCAATATCGTGATACGTATCGTATCGTGGCCTGACCGTATCGTTTCGTCTCTACGATTTACCTCAATCAAAAGAAAGCACCCAACATTCGGCGATATTTTTTTTGATTATTTTCCCTTTCAGCCACTGACCATGGATGAACATCATTTGGATGCCCCAAATATTAAGACATCGCTTTCAGCACGCTGCTGCACTTGGTGACCTGTCGCATACTAGTTGTTGCATCAGCATCTTGAATGAAACATTCGCGGGATTTTTTTTTAATGTCTCGGTTTGCAATTGCTGGGCAACCTCATCTGTGTTACATATATAGGATAGGATAAAATAGGATATAATAGTTTATTGTAATGTAAGAAAAATTTTCAAAATAAAACAATTTACATTGAGCCAGATGTTTAGTCGCCTTAATTCTTTGTTCATACTAGTTATCACTGCGTCGACATTGAGAGCAGAGGTGAAAGCATTAGTATCATCAGCGAAAAGAGTAAAATGGACGTGGGATGAAATTTTGACCGGCAAGTAATCGTACAATCTTTTGTGGACTAGTTTCTCCAGGATTGTTTTAGAACAAAGGCAAGAGAGAAATGGGTCTGTAGCCACAACTTTTTTTCGGGGAACCTTTCTTGAACAATAGTACAACATGTGCTATTTTCATTTTGCAAGGCACGGTTCCTTCTAAAAACGAGAGGTTTAAAATGTGGAGTAAAAGAGAAAACAGTACGTAGCTTAATTAATTGCAAATAAAATACTCGATTTCCACTAATTTGTTAGACCAACAGAAGCAATTAATGCATGTAGACGAGCAGTATAATGAACCAAGTGTTATGAGAGGCCACTACAAATTGTTTAATCCTCTGAAATTTGAAAAGAGGGTTCGGTAGTGCTGTAAGTTATAATAGTACAATCAATCAAAAGGGTAGGCTTAATGCCGGGTAAATAGACCTATCAGTAATATGCATGTAGCTAGCAACCAGTGATCTACTCATGAAGGAAAGTTTTACATTAAACATAGACCCTAGTACGTATACTGCACATCCTATGTCAGGCCGATATCTTTTGAGACAACTCTCGTATGTGTATCGGCATACATACAGTACGTAGACATGAATCATTACAATAATTTTAATGAAGCAAGCTGAATAAAATCTACTTCCATAGATACCTCAGATAGCAATTATATAAACAATACCATAAATCCAATAAAGACTTGTACAAATAATAATTTCTTGTAATACTGAATGCAAGATATATGAATTGAATCGGCTGAGAGCCGCTGTTGACAGTGATCGGCTAACAGCGGCTGGCCGACGGCACCAAACGGCTGCGGCTGGCTAAACGGCCAATCGGCGGCGGCTAGTACATATCGGCTGCGGCTCCGGGGTCTAGTGATTAAGCAAATGCATGGATATTCTAACACTTACACTTCATTTGAGCTGCGAAGCTGGCATTTGTGTAAGTTTAGTGTTTATAATCTGGCAAAAAATTATTGCTAGCTAAATTTATCATCCTGTATTCAGGCCGTATAAAAGCTATCCAGTAACCACTAACTGTTTATCTTACAGACATAAGTGATACCATTCGGACTTATCTCTTCTCTTTAATTACCGTAGAAAAGTAGTTCAATTAAATTATCATGGATACGACATTGGACAATCCAGGGTCTTAGTGCATATTCGGGCTTATCAACGACAGATGCTAATTCCGCTGCATAAAATTCTAATTCAACTCACTGAAGATGTTTATTATAGCAATTACGGGTTCAAAAGCAACTCACAATACTTCAAAGCAACTTTTCAAAGGATAACAACGAACCGTTAACTCCAGGTATGGGTCACGTTTCACTGTGTGACAAAATTTTTAAATTTATTTAGTATACCGGGTATTGTTGTTTTTATTTAAGTGTTGTAAGTAATATATATTGCACTATGACCATAAAATTTATGCTCAGCGTAATAGTGAGCATGCCAATTATGGCACTAATTTATAAAAATATTCTCGATCCAACCTGACATTATTGGTCAGCCCATAATTAACGAACTTATGATGAAATAATAAAATATATGGAAAAGTTTCATAAATTTGCATTGTCATTGTATATAATTGTTTTGTTGTTTTAGTCATTAATTGATTATAATATGGACATTTCAGAAATATGGCTGGTCTCCACTGGGCTGACTACCTGATATTCTGTTTCTTTCTACTGGCATCTCTTGCAATCGGCGTCTACCATGCATTCAGTGGCAACAAGCAACGAACAACCCAAGAGTTCATCATGGCAGACAGGAACCTTAAGGTTGTTCCTACGATGCTTAGCCTTTTGGTTTCATATCAATCAGCACTCATGATTTTGGGCAACTCAGCTGAAATGTATTCATATGGAACTCAGCAGTGGTTTGGCCTCCTTTTTGGCTATACCTTCGGCATTCTACTGGCTGAACGACTTTTTGTACCGTGGATCTTCCCTCTAAAACTGACCAGTGTCTATGAGGTCAGTAGAAGGTCGTAGCAATAAATATCACAAAACGTATTTTTTTTTTATAGTATCTTCAGCTGAGGTACTCCTCAAGACTGGTTCGAGTTGTTGGTGCTGTTCTTGGTATTGCTTTTGGGGTGAGCCATAGCCTATATGCATCACTTAATTGTTTAGCTCGGCATAAACTTGATTAAACTATTGGCTGATTTCATGCTATGCGCCTTCCTTGCTTTGTTTATACATGTATATAAAATCTGTTCCTAACCAAGAAGGTCTCATAATACGTAATGCCACTTTCTCTTCAGAGAACATCGTATGCAATCTTTATAATTCATATAAATAATGCTACACTGTAGTGATCTTATTCATTTCTCATGTAAACCACAAATTTGATATTTTCACAATCTTTGCATCAGCAATCGCTTATATAATATAATGATGGGTACTAGAATATATCAGAAGCCCTCAACAATTACCAATACCAACAAATCAGATAAATACCTTTCAGTCTTGGCCTCCATTTTTGATATTTTCATGTACGGTTCTTTTAGAATTAGGATAATAGATTTGCTTCTTCGTTAATCAGAGCGCTCGCCATTCCATCATTAATGTATTATGCAACCGTGTACTATGTATGCATCTTGTGGTACATGTATAAAGTTGAATTTGTAGTTATGTTAACCATTTTATTAAAAAAAAAACCAACAGTTGCTCTACATCGGACCTGCCATGCATGCTCCATCTCTGGCGCTGGAAACAGGTATGTGTTAACGTGAAGGGATTGTTGTGATTTTCTCTGATTTCGATCCAGCCACGGGATTCCCCACAAAAATCAGCATTCCAATCATGGCCGCTGTTGCCACTACGTACACCGCCCTTGTAAGTACACAAATTTCGAATATTATATAAATACCAGACCCACTTGATATTGTTTTAACCTACATTATGTAAGTGATAAAGGAAATACACACGGGTAATGGGAAATATAGACTTTTTTTAGTGTGTTCCAAGACACCTCACAATCATTGCTTCCAGGGTGGCATGCGAGCTGTAATTTGGACGGATGTGTTTCAGTCAGGCTTCATGTTATGTGGTGTACTTGCTGTGCTCATCAAGGTAACAGTTACTGAGATTTACTCCTCTTTAAATAATCCAGATGCCTACGTTTATTTCTAGGGATGCATGGAAGTTGGTGGAATATCTGAAGCCTTCCTTTATGCTCATGAAGAAGGGAGACTTCTAGGTTTTTCGTAAGATCTTTCTGTAGATTATTGAACTACATATGCTTAATTGTTTTGCTTCAGGGCATCGGTTGATCCAAGAGAACGGCTGACTATCTGGGGATTGGTTTTCGGTTGGGGCTCAGCTGCGGCTTTTACTTATGGGTTACAACAAGCATCAATCCAAAGATATTCTGCCACTGGATCCCTGAGAGAAGCACGATTGTAAGTGTGTGCACCATGGTGGGGTTTCAAAAGACAAACTTTGTACTTCTGTAACATAGTCTGACGCAGGCCAATCATACTGTATTTTGAGTCTCCACTGTGTGTCATTTTCAGATCTCTTTTGCTGAACATTCCTTCTCTTCTTCTCTTGGTTTGCCTTGTTTTCATTAATGGAGTCATTGTGCTTGCCTACTTTGCCAAGGAGCGTTGTGATCCTTTGTTCAACGAGGATATCAAATCATCGAATGAGGTGAGTAAATTAAAACCTTGCATTACTCAAAGCCAATCTGCTGTCTATGCTGTTGTTGGTTCATTGCAGATTCTACCATACTTTGTGAAAATTGTCTTTTCATCTATTCGTGGTTTCTCAGGACTTTTTTTGGCTACTTTATACAGCGGAGCGCTCAGGTAAGGGAACTCGGCTTGCGACGTAGTTCATGTATGAATAAAATAATATGTTGAATGCTAAATAAATGATAATTTAATCATCTCCAAATTTAATATCATTGCACTATACCAGCATAATTGATAATCCAGTACCGGTCGACCAATCATTGTCAAACTTGACTACGCGTGACACCAATGTACCTGTACATTAATACAGGTACACAGCGTGTCTCTCTATCATGTAATATACTGCTGGTACTGTGTTCATTACAGCTCAGTCTCATCCAGCTTGAGTGGTTGTGCTGCCAATGCTTGGGAAGACATATTGAAGCCTCACCTCGTAAATCTCAGTGATTTTAGAGCTGCAGTGCTCAACAAATGTTTGGGTTTGTTTGTACTACATGCTTAACGTGCCCCCAAATTTAATTCATCTGTGTCCAGTGGTTATATTTGGTATCTTTGGAGCTGCAGTGGCCTTCTTGGCTGCTATCATACCTGGACCAGTCTCTCAGGTATTTCAATTGGCATTTTTAAAGTTTCCAATTGTACCTCAGCATTTTTGTCCAGTCGAGCATACGTATGCGCTCATGGATTCTTATTTTAGTGCGTTTTACAATTATTAAAATTTCCACAGGTGTCAATGACATTTTCAAGTGCTACTGGTGGGCCTCTTTATGGAATGTTTATCCTTGGTGGGATATCTGCTTCAGCTAACTGGCAGGTAAAGTGTCTCCTTGAGATTCACAATCCATCACCAAAACTACTTCATTGCAGGGAGCCCTGATAGGTTGTGGAGCTGGTGCTGCTCTTAACTTTTGGATTGTGTTTGGATCTCAGTCGATCCCGACATTCAGTCAATCACTGCCGCCCTTGCAATCCGACAACTGTCCGATGTTTAACAAAACTCAAACAGCAGCAAATACTACAATCACGAATGTTTCATTGTGAGCATTCTGATATTGAGTTGTCACACTATATAATTATATTGTTTTGAGGAATAAAAAATTAATATTTTAAGCAAAATATCGTGCACCGGACAATTTTGCAATTTGCTCACCTAACAAACATCCTTATTTATGAGTATCGGTTAATTTCCTATTACACAGACATGGAATAGAAAACATGTACGCAGTTTCCTTCGTATGGTATACCCTGCTTGGCTGCACTGTCACCCTAGCTGTTGGCTGGATAGCTTCCCAGATCTTCAACATTGGTAAGTAAACAGTCAAATAATGAGTAATGCATATGTACCCCATAACGTGCTACCAGTTGGTCATAACACAAGCAAGAAGGAAATTGATGTTCGTCTCATGCTGCCATGGAAAGCCATGTTTACATTCGCTCAACTACCACCTCTCGACAACGGCGCTGACTCTTGCTACGAATTTGAGGTAAATCAATTATTTCTTGTGGATCGGTTGCATGCATGACTGTTTCAGGATATCAAGAAAACGCCGAATGAGAAAGATGTCATGCTGGTCAAGGATTTTCAAGAAAGTGATGACATTTGAACACACAGTATTATTGTTTTGTATGTTTAAACTTAATTAGAAGGATAAAATAATTATAATGTTTACCCTAATAGCATAAACATAGCAGCCAACACGTTTCTGTTCTATTCGAATATAAGAAAACGATGAAAACAATGTGAAATATATAAAACACATTTTATAAAAGCAATATAGGCAATGGGCATATAAGACATTCAGAGTGACAGTACTCCAGGTTAAAAACAAACCATTTTTTTTTTTCTAAAATGTATCAATTATTCCAAATAATAAATACCTGGTATGGATTGACTATGTTATTCTGCCCCAATTTATGCAAAGAAATCAAGTAAAAAGTGAATTTTGAATGAGGGAGGAACATTTGAATGCGAGCGGTGAGCGATCTCAAAGAGAGCTAAATCAGATGAGCCCCCGAAAGAGCAGCATGTTATATGTTTATTTCTACTTTTCATTATTAATGTGAGCACCATTTTATGCCAATTATTGCTAAGCAGCTAAAGTGGGTGCATGTGTGTCCCTTGTAAGCTGTTGACCCCTGCGCATGCGTTGATGGCTACCAGGCGCCGTCCTCTTTCATGCACAGGATCTGTCAACACATATAGGCCTCTAAGACTGGCGACCGCTGCAATCGGATAAAATTTAATGCTTTAAATTATGTCGCTCTAGGTGTTGTGAGTTTTTAGCCCAGGGGAAGGATTCCGCCATAGGTTTTCTCACATGCTTAACACCCAGCAATATATTTTAGTTTCTTTCTATGTCTTATTGCATGTACATGTATATGCGAAATAAATATTATATATATTAAGGAATGTCATCTCTTGTAGAGCGCTTCAATACAAACACTGCTTTATTTTGATTTTAGGAGATAAACATTAGTGCTACTGTCACAACAATAGCACTCTCAAATAAAACAATAGTACGAGAGCGTTGTCTTATTTATGCGTTCAATGAAGCTTATCCATGGCCCGGGGCCTTGTTTGTCGTCAAAAGTGGAAATATCGCGGAATGTTGAGTGCACTGAGCTGCACTCTATTAATTGAGTTAAATTGGTTTAAATGTTGATGAAATTGAAATAGAAGTGATAGGAATAGTAGCATGATATGCTACACTAACCATACCACGTATTTATTTCTCTTACCTTTGTGTGATTTTTACACTGCGATCTGTTTTGTAACACTTTCTCAGAAATGAGGAAGCATCATTGGAAAGCATTGAGATCTTTAATACGGAGAAGACAGACTATTTTGGCCCACTCTGTATAAGATACGGACCCGACTCATTGGCTCCAGTGACGAGGAAGAAAAGTATATTAGCTGTTTACAAGGTTGGGATTTATTATTCCACCCGCATCAAAACACACAATTCATATTCGGTGCATATAGACACCAACGAACACCATACCACGAACACCATACCACAATGATTATTCAGGTTTGAAGAGGGAGGTAAGAGGGGGAGAGGAAAAGAAAAAGAAACAGCCACCTTGAAGTGGGTCTCATGCTCCCACACCAAGTCTCCACTCCCTACCAATCAGAAATACAGACAAAACACCGTTGTCTAAAGAAACACGACACAATTTAAATTCATGTAATTGTTTTGCATGTATATTCTTTATCAAATAAATATAAATATACTAAAACAATTTGGACGACCGCCTCAGATAATCTAAAATTTTAACTCGGTGAAACATGTAGAAGATAGCGTGAACAGAGTAACAAGTTTTGAAGGGAAAACCATTACGGGTGGTCAGCAATGTCAGCTAATTTTGTGCCTTTAAATATCAGTTGCTGCTAATTAAGAAACTATAATATAGACTATAGAAGGCAAATCGTATGTTTCAATAATCAAACATGGAATCTGTATCTCTGCTAATAGCGTTTGTCTCACGGCCCAAAAAGAGCTAAAAATAGAATTCCGCACTGCGCATGCGCGGAAAAGTGCGGACAAAAATCTATGGCGTCCTATCTTTTCCATATTAAATCGCCTATGTTTGAAGTCTAATAACTCTTTGTATATATATTGTCAGCGGGATCAAACTATTGTGAAACGACGCAAATTATCTCTTCTCACTCTCAACGAAGGCGATTTTCCGGATACTAAGCTCGTGCATGATAAAATCGGAGATAATTCAACCATGCACTGAGACACATTCGAAGCGACTATCGAGTGCCGAGGCGTCGCTGTCACGGCGATCAAGTCATGTTTTATCAAAAGATGAGCCGTGTGGTCCTATTTTAATGATTAATCCTGGTAAACATTAGTCTGAAATTTAATTATCGCCTATTTCTAATTGACGAATATTCCGTGATAATTCGATATATGATGAAATACGAGACAATCGTCTGCATTTCGCGAATCATAACGCACTATCTTGTGACAGCGCTCATTTATCTGTTGATAATTTTGTCTATAACTCAATATACACTGAAATAAGTTAGCTTATATATATTACAGTAGAAGTTTGAATTGATAGAAGACGTATCAGTATATATACATACCAGTTAGCTCAGATAAGTTGGGTGAGGTCTACATACCTGTACCACTGTAGTATGTTAGCTACATACCGTATATACAAAATGAAAAATAAAACACGAAATCAAGACAAAGAAATATGAAAGATGAGTTCATTTATTTTGACAGCAGTACAATGAAATTGTAAATAAAATTGGCAATTCGATGAAAATGTTGTATTAAAAGAATAAGTGGTAAGATAACCCCATTTAGAGGTAATGATTGAAAAAGCTGATTCTTTGCGGAAAATTCACAAGCATCAGATTTTGTTTTCTTGAGTGAAAAATTTAACATATCACATTTTTGCTTTATCACAGTAGCTGTGTTCTTGTTTTACAAATCATCATGTCACCTAGCTTGGGATGGTCCTATAACCAGGGAAAATATGTAACCACATAGAAGCGAAGCCAGTTGCGGTATACAAGTGAATCAATATATTTTATTTGTTTTATTTTATAATTGCACACAAATGTTGTCTGCGTTTGAACAGGATGATGAAGGGGGAGCTGTGTCTAGCATGTCTTCAGTTGCAGGTTTCAGACTGGCATATAATAATAATAATTTATTCAAACACGTGCAGTTTAGCGAATAGTGACAGTTGGTGGTGACTGAAACAAAGGTGTTTTTGTGTCACCTGTAAACGAATATGTAAGCATGTTCAGTTTCTTGAGCTTCAGTATATCTCTTTAGGGGTTTCAAGAGTCTTCAGGAGGTTTCCTTTTTTGCTTACACAAATTTCGCAAGCTGGAAAGGAATGGTATACATTTACAACAGAATATCTGTCAACATATAGTGATTTATATATTTCAAATTGGAAATATTTCATTTCCTGAAGAAAAGCTGGTGTTGTATGTAAAAGCAAATAAGCCGCATAGCAAATCTTATACAGCAGGCATGTACCTAAGAAAGGAAAAAAATATGTTATCATCAGTATACATTTGAGAAAAATAAGTGTAATTGACTTAATGTATATTTGACCTCCCGTAGGTTACAGTTGGATCGGGTTGGTCAACCTGTGAGTAAGTGAACTCACCCTCTGTATATAAAAAGGTGTTACGCTCATTTAAAAATTGACACTTGTATGGAGTTTTATTATCATGGGAGTTGAGAGGTTGGTCTTAATGTTTTTGTTCTCATGTGCTAATATAATTGTCAACCATGTTGAACCATGCCAGAATAAATGCGTGTCACCACTCCTGATAACTCCTGACAGTTACAATAAGAATATTCAATAATACATTACACATGTAAATTACCTTAGAACACTCCATTTTTATTGATGTAAAAGAGTAATTTCAAGGAATAAGTTGTACAGTTTTTGCTTGTAAGGGCAATATTATTCTACGCTGAATCTTCGGTATATCCATATTCTATGTCATAAAGCACTTAATTTTGATGGCAGTAAAATTTTAAGCTTCTGCTGTACTCCAATGAGTAACTTAAATGTTTGTGGTTTAACTGATGTTAGCTGACATACTACAGCGAGACCAATGGAGGTATACAGACCTCGCCCGAGAATCTGTGCTAAACTGATGTATACATATGCATTAGGGACCTACCTCTCGTTCCCTTATTTTAGCCGCCAACAGGCATGTACGTTTTACCATTCATGGCTCCACACCTATGAGGGAATGATTCCTAGCAGATGATTCTCAGTATCAACACGTGCTTTAATAATCACTATGAATGATACTATGATAGAATCTATGACTCTTAGCAGGCACTCTGTGACTGTATTGACTGACCATTCACCTGTTCACTGCATTGATCAGTGATCAATTGATGCTGATCCCAGGGTCAGGTTGCTTAACTATAGCCCCCATCGATTTATCATGAAAATTAGTATTTTTAAGCCACCTCAGCACGCATAACTTCCCAAGCACCTGAAGATAACCATTTTCTTGAATTTTTTTACGCTTGGCCGGATGTTTTGTACGCAAAACAAGAGAGGCCGAATGGATAAGCATAACGTCTATAGTGCTCTGAGTGCGTTATGAAAGTTCAGACTCGGGACAGATTTAATTCGTTTCGAGTGTAAAACTCTATAAAACCCTGTAATCCTGATTAAAAATTAAGCTGAACGTATGTCTGACTCGATTCATTTGATATCAACACAATCGGAGCTCAATTTCGTACATAAACTGGAAAAACATAAATACCCATGCCTGTTCAAGGCGTTGTCAAGAAAGCGCGCATTTTGAAGATTTTGTCCGAATTTTTATTTGGGCACACAAAGTGATGACGTCACGTGAGACAAACGCTATTGACTGAATCACGCCAGCATTTTTTCATCACCAGTCATTCCATAATGACTGAAATTTCTTGTTCATTCTTGTATTTCTCACAGTTTTATCGTATCATTAATTAAACAACTTCACACTGAGTCCTGCTTGTCATCATTCCACCCATGACAGTGTTTGTTAACGTTCCCATGGCCAGAGATATGGAGAGTAGCTTGTGTAATTATACCCACAAATTCGACATCGCTCGTGAATAGTGAGTGACCTTTACGTGTAGCCTGTTGCCATGACAACCCTGCCACTGGTTCCCGCGATTATCACAGATTCCGGTTTCGACGAACCAAAAACGTTCAAATTTTGACTAGCGTTGACTAATGTTATCTGAGGTGGAATTAAATGATGTGATGAATGGAATGAAAACCAAAACAAAAGCCTAATGATCTTAATGAAAAGCAGCATATTGAGCTAACCATTACCATAGTTCATTAGCTAATCGATATAATTGCTCTCTGAATTCAAGGATTTCAACAATATTGCAAATCGATTTCGAGTGTCTTAGTACGGGGTGTCAGCTGTATGACATTGATATACGAAACAATTTTCATGCTAAAAAAATTCTTTCCCGCCTTCAGGTTTATTATGAGTCGCTGGGAGTCCATCGAATTAGCTGTCCAACAGCCGGCGGGTTCCCGGGGGCCACTGCATTGGTCAGTCTACACCTGCGGTCGCTGCTCCCCAGTGACCATTAGGCAAGTGAGTGGGTGTGTCGCCACACAGTTCTGTGAACAGTTCTCAGTTGGCATTTTCCTTTAATTTTACGCGAGGAAAATGATAAGTCGATAATTTTTCCAGGGGTTTATGGACCAAGAATTAAAAACAACATGTAGAGCACAGTTCTAATATTTCAAAATCATTCTACGTAAATACCTCTGCTGAGTCATAAAGGATCTTATGCTCGAACTTCCACGAAAATTAATAAGAATTAAGGGTATGCAAGAATGCATACACTTGGATAATGATTATATTTGCAGGATCCTTATACATAATATTCAAAACAATAAAAAGCAAATTTCACATTTATTTCGTGGGTGGAATATCGCCCACAGCTACACAAAGAGATCAATAACTGATTGGCAGTTAATTGGTGGGAAATTCAACACTATTTTTCGTGATTGATTCAGGTGCAGACACAACCTGTTGCGGACCCTTACCGTGTGATCGCGCACGCGCTAATCAATTAAGGTTCTGCAAGATTGTTTACCTGGATATTTTGATCGCCTGCACGTAATTACCTGAGCCATGAGGATTTCACTTAAGTGTTTATGCGAGTGCGGATCGACCATTGGAATGGTGGTCGTTGTGATTCTGATCAACTCTTACCACCTTTCGCGAATAAATGCCAAGTTGGTGCGTGATGGGGTGCGCAGGAAGAATGTGTTGATGGTCATTGTGGATGACCTGAGGCCGCAACTGGACGTTTACCGTCGCCACGGGATGGATTCGGATGTGTATTCTGGAATGCACACTCCAAATTTGGACAAACTGGCGGAGAAGAGTCTGTTTGTGGAGAAGGCGTTCGTGCAGTACGCGGTGTGCGGACCGAGTAGAGCTTCTGCGCTGACCAGCAGACGACCATCAACCACCATGGTCTACAACCTAGTTGACTATTGGCGCGACGTAGGGGGAAACTTCACCACAATTCCGCAATACTTCAAGGAACATGGGTACGCCACAAAAGGGGTTGGTAAAGTTTTCCACCATGGTCCTGCGTCGGGTCAGGATAACGACGCCATATCCTGGACGGAACCGTTCTACCAACCCCCCGTCAACAGGTGGCATTCAAAAGAGAAGATTTGGCGAGCAGTGCCAGAGAAGACTAGGCAACTGAATCCTCTGCCGGATGACAAGGTACTTGACGAAGGGCTACGATCGCTGAGAATTTTATCGGATGAATACAAGCATCGACAACAGAACTTCTTCCTCGCAGTCGGGTTCTACAAACCCCATATACCCTGGGTGTTTCCCGAGGAATTCCTTGCACACTACCCTCTTGATGACGTCGACTACCCCAACAACCCACATGTGCCACTGGACACACCTGATATCGCCTTTGCAAACTTCGACGAAATCGCCAAATACGGGGACATGAAAGCCACGAATCATACGCATTGGGACCAAACAGAAGAGTTTCCATACTTGGAAACGAAATTGCTGAGGAGGGCTTACTTTGCGTCGGTCAGTTATATTGACCACCAGATCGGTCAGCTTTTGCAAGCGGTGAAAGAAGAGTCGATGGAAGATGAGGTCATTATTTCGGTTTGGGGTGACCACGGCTTCCTGCTGGGTGAACATGCAACTTGGGCCAAACACTCAGTCTTTGAACTCGCCACTCGCATCCCCATGATGCTCCACATCCCGAAGGTTACCAACCACGGCATAGTCACCAGCAAGGTCGTTGAACTCATCGATCTCTTCCCGACTCTGGCTGAGGTCGCTGGGCTACCGCCTCTTCCTATCTGCCCGGAAAACTCAAGGAACACTCCAGTATGCACTCAAGGGCGTAGTTTTACTTCGCTCATAGAAGATCCCGATTCAAAGAAGTGGAAGAACTTTGCCCTCAGCGAACAAGCGCGTTTCAATGCCGCAAAACCCATTCTAGGACAGAGCATGCGCACCAGCCGCTTCCGGTTTACGGAATGGCCGGAATGGAATAGGCGATTAGGCATACAATGGGAAAAATCTCGAGGGGTTGAATTATATGATCTTAAGAGAGATCCATCGGAAAATCGGAATCTCGCTGATTACCCCGGTTATCGGGCTGTCCTAAATAAGCTTCGTTTAAAACTGCGAAATGCCATAAATAAATAGGTAAAAAAAAACCCAGGACAAGAACAAGAACAACCACCCCCCCCCCAACAAAAAAAAAAACAAAAAAAAGTAGTTGAAAAAATCGCAAACCACCACCCCCCAAGAAAAACCCCTCTCAACTTTGGCAGATATTTTAATTGATAAATTAAAAGAAAGGTTTCGTTGATTGTTCGGTATCTATTACTAGAAGGGTCAAGGGTTGTCGACCTAAGATAGAACGCGCAATACTAGAGATGTGTAATTTGGAGGTTAGATAGAGGAAATATTCCCAACACTACACGTACCTTTATTATTTCCCTGGCATAACTAGTTTTTGATTGAGCGCACTTCATTCAAATATCGATTTTTGAATTAGCGCGTAAATCAGGAGTCTGCCGCATTTTAACGAAATGTCGACTCTACATCACTCAAATTGATGTCAGATCACGCGACTTTCTGGAAACAATTTTTTTTTCTCCAATAAGCTGCCCTATATTTAAGTTAATTTTCAACTTTCTGTGATAACGCGTTCTATGTTAGGCTCAGAACTTTTCGAACAACCCTCATAGTATTAGACTCCTATGCATAAGACAGAGTTTCTCAGTATTATGAAACATATCTCACTCAAATGTTTCAAAGTTAAAACTTATACAAAGGCTTAATAGAGTAGAACAAGGGGATATTCTTTCTCTTGTCTGGTGTACTGTAAGCATGTATACTGATCATTTATTTTTCTTGGTTAGAATCCTTCAAATTCAGATGCTACTATTCAAGTGTATCAATTGTTATTTCACTCGCCCTTTGTAACCTGCAGACGACATAGCTATATCTCAAACGCAAGCCTCAATTCACACATACATGCTAAATGTATGTTACTTTACTGTATCATTCAATCAAATCATCTTTCTAGTCATTCCTTGAACTCTGATGTATAATTTCTAATTGATGTAATATGTGTTAAATAAATCGTTATATGAACTATTTTTGGGGTTATTATTATGATTTTTTTTTTTTTGGTGTACATTTTCAAATTGATGAAAAAGGGTCACTTTCTGCACTTCTTTTCATTTTTTAAAGGCATGGAATATTTCATGAAAATATATCAATACCAAAAGCACGCGATGCTAATTAAGGTACACACCTGGGAACTTGTGTAAGACACGTTCGAATGATTATAGAGCCGATAACATGGATTTTCCTTCTCACACTTTGTAAGAAGTAATTCTGTTCTTCCGATATCAGAGAGTTAGTGCCAGCACTGACCAAAACAGTGCATTTGTTTTGCATGCATGTACATTTACAATAATATGTATACTTGTATATAATCTACATGTAGATTATGCAGTGATTTTACTAATAGTGTAATGAGTTTTATGCATTATCGTCGTTGCTTCCAAGTACATGTTCTGAAGCTCGTTGATGCGGGCGCGTCTCGATTGCATAAACTTTCTTATGTCTTGACTATGTCGCATAAGGGGCCATTATGCTTGAAATACATAAAAAAACAGAATCATATACTCTTACAACAATTAGTCAATTAATTAGCAGACCATTACCCACTCTCCCGAGTTCTATGACAAGAAATCGATCAAAAGTTCTATATTGAATATTCCATAAAAAAAATCTCCCGGAAGCTTAGGACATATCATTATAGCGCACAACTCTGTTGATGACAGTTCCGATGAAAAACAAAGTTAATTCTGACGTCAATTAAGGTTCGTTATCTAATTATCGATTAGCGGCAAATGGCGGCGGCAGATTTCCCTTTGTCTCGTCTTTTTTCAATGGAATATTTTAGCTGTTTGTAAATGACAAAAGCCATTAAAATTGTATCAAAATACCGGAAAAGCAACGGAAATAATTATTTTGGATTCGATCACTCAAAATTTGATGAATGCCTTATTTGAATATATGCAAATTAGTTGTGGATGTGCACAACAAAGGTTCGATTCATCCGATAGGTGACACATCCCGAACTGAATTGACTTCTCTTTTGTCTAAACCAACGAAATATTGATTAAATAAGTGATCTCAGTCAACGAAACCATCAACCTTTTTATGGATTGATACATTCCAATAAATAATGTAGGTGGAAGTATTAATTTTAAACCAATAGATCAAATCTACACAGAGCAATCACAATCTTTCACACCTATGGGTCTCATGAAAATGCCTCAGTATGACCTTCAACCTTCGAGGGGCAGAACCACCGATCTTTCAGTTAGCTGAGGACAACATTCCATTCGAAACGTCAGCGGTGCTCTTGGGCATACATATAGGGAACAATTATCATCACAAGAATATCAATAGGATAAAAAAAGACCTCTATATAATAATAATAATAATAATAATAATAATAATAATAATAATAATAATAATAATAATAATAATAATAATAATAATAATAATAATAATAATAATAATAATAATAATAATAATAATAATAATAATAATAATAATAATAATAATAATAATAATAATTTTATTATTATATAGCCACAAATAAAATTACTCTTTTTTTTTCTTTTTTCTTTCTTTTCTTCCCAATATATACTTCACGACGCGTACCCAACTATTCCGAACATATTGCTCTTCATTTAATGGGTCGCCATTGCTTCACCTTGATGACATCGAACCCTTAGCCACTGGCGACAAAATGTGAACCTAACTGATTTGGCGGTAGAATTATAACCACTGAATATCCGCTGCTCGTGTCTCTTTCATACCATGTAAATGATACCAGGTAATTATTATTTTGCGCTGGAAGGATTAATTATATTTCATGAATTGGGCGTAATATCTCGGGCATTTTGGTCATGTGTAAAATTTTCCCGCCTTCCGCGGCCAATGGTACCCATAGCAACATCCACGTGCAAAATGACTCAGCAGTTTTCATATCCTTGCTATCATTGTGAGATATTTTAATTTTTGGTTGGAATCTTTTGCAAGCATGAATCGAGGCAGTCGCCGAAAGAGCATCTTTGACGCTGAGTGGGTGATGCCGACGCTGGATGAGGAGAAGGGCTACACGGTATCCAGCGTCGGAGCGGAGGAGCCAGTCGGCGAGGAAGAACCGACTACCAAGCAGCCTGTAAAGAACACCTACCAACTGGCGCCATACTCACCCTTTGACCCGAAGGCAGCCACCCTGATGCTGCAGGAGACGCTGCAACAACGATTGTGCAACCTGGAGTACGACGCCAGCCAGTGCTCGTTGTTGGCGAAGAATCTCTCCGACGAAATAAAAGAGAATGCGAAAGAGATGACCTGCGATCGCTTCCGATTCGTGACAATGGTCAGCATTGGTCAGAAGAACGAACAGGGCTATATATCCGTCAGTCGCTGTCTGTGCGACGCTTCATGCGACCATCGCGTCATGACGTCATTCTGCAACCAGAGCCTCTTCGCCGAAGCCACGCTGTTTGCCCTCTACAAGCACTGAACCCATAGCGCCCCTCGATCACTTGACGGCGAATCAAGCGAACTCTGATATCATCTCAGAATCGAACGCAAATGAAATAAAACTGTCTGTTTTTGCATCGATGTTCCAACAAGCTAGGCGTCTTATGAATGTAAATAAAACGTTTCAACCGCGTATAATTATATGATAGCATTAGAATAATAAAATTTGTAGAAAATTCTGAAGTTTTCGGAAATTAGGACCAAATCGACGGCTATATTAATTGTGCGTAAAAACAAGAAACTAGTAACATTTTGGTCACCGGATCCCTTACAATAACTAATTATAATTTTATGGGTATAATATAAATTTATTTTTTGGGGGGGGGGTTAACCATCAACTTAGCTAGTTGAATAACATTTTTTACCCGGCTCAAGATAATGTATAATCATTAATTAATGTATACTGTATAACACATATAGTAATGGTGTTACCTATAAATGGGCTATCGATCATTGACTCGACTAGCACAAGACCGTCTGCCAACGTCTCATAGGGCGTAGTGTGTAACACAATGTGCTTTAAAAGTGGAGATATTAAATTTGAATCACATCTCCATAGATATTTTTCTTAATTTGGACAGAATGGGACTTCATTTCCTGGACATTAAATTTGATACACGCTCCAAGAGTTTACTTGTTTTGTGTTTACCATTTCGTGGTTGGGAATTTGTCATGGACTCCTTCAACGTTGTATCATACGAATATTATTATTTATCCATGCGTTGGAATAGTAGTCTGTCGGACTACTATTCCAAGAACATGAAGTCCTAGAACTATACTAACCAGGAGTCCACCGGACTACCTATCCAGGGGACTATACAGACTGTTATACCGAGCGCTGTGTATTACTGTCTATATATGGTAGTATGCAGGATAAAGAACCATTGGGATTTATCGATAAGAGTAGGGAAAACGCTTGTGTTCTGGCCCCGTATTACCGATGTGGTTGGGTGGAGCCGTAAAACCCCAGCATGCGCCTCATGCCTGGAATTCGTCAAGGAAACCTCACTCTATCATCGGATATTTGTACCAATGCATGAGCAATTGTTGTCAATAAATTCAACAAGTTTGCTGCACATGTGAGTTGCAATAACATTCAATAGAGACTGCTTTGATGATTTAACAAATATAAGTATTGAAAAAAAAAAAAACATAATGCATAAACTTCTGAACATTCTTTGAGCTGTTTTTAATCGATTGCAAGTCATGAAATAGCCCAAAATGACAGTAATCATTATCACATGTATTCAAGATTGTGACTCAAACATTATCAAATTGGCACATAATCTAGCGCTGATGAAAGAAAGAAGCGATGAATTCTAATGCATGGAGTGAACACGTGACATGAAATCTTCACAGAGATTCCCCAAACCATATTGGAAGAAATGCAGAGCTGGTTGAAGTGACCTCAGTCAATGACGTCATCGGCAGCGAGGCATCAAAAGCAGTTTTCTTCTGCGGCTCAGGAGAAAACAAATCACGAACACGACGACCAGCCACGTCTCAACGCTCCACGAGGTCACTGAGTGCAGTTCTGGTGACGTCATATGCACGGTGGCGGCAGTCGCCCGCCTTGCGTGCTGAGAGTGCTGGTCGAGGATGCTCCACCAGAGCCTGCGCAGGACGCTGGAGTGCTGCACGATCGCCACCATCAGCGGACTGTCCACGTAAGAAGACTGTTGCACGAGACGCTCCGGCAGCGAAGCGTCCTCCTCGAACGACGCCGTAGTGTCGTGGAGAGGAACACCGAGTTTCTCTGCCAACACCCCAACAAACACCTGATGCGGAGTGAAGAGAGGCGTGTGCAGAGACGCCGAGTGCATGCGACTGATCAGCGAAGAGGGCAGCACGAACGCATGGCCGGAGCAGTGCGCTGGGTACGCTTTGCCGGCATACATACTGTCAGATGGCGAGGAAGGCAGGTTGACTGGCTTGCAGCACGGCACAAGATGACACAACACAAAGCTCTCGTGAGACCTCTGCACTTGCAGGAAGGGCGCCAGTTTGTAGGTGTCGACGAGTACTTCGTCAGTGGCGACCATGACAAAGGCCGCCTTAGAACAGAACGTTTTGGCCCACTGGAACGCCGCGACGGTCTTGAGCGTCAGGTTGGTTGAAGAATCGAGGAAGGTGCCTTGCACGATATCCGCGTAGATGTTGTGCTCTGCAGCGACGTCCATCTGTGCCGTGTGTTCCGTGGAGTCTCCGAGCAAGAAGGCGAGCGGCATGCTGTGCGTCTCGTGCGTGGTCGAAGTACGCACGTGCATGCTGCTGGAGGAGCCCCACGTGTCCCTGATGGCCATGCGGCGCTCGACGTGCTTCGGCTCAGACATGACGAGCATGAGGAGCAGCACCTCCTGCCTGCCCCCGCACAGCGTCGGGTTGTTGACTTTGAAGTCTGCGGCGAGGGAGCTGCTTCTGGCGCCGGACGCACTGCTTGCACTGTGGCTGAGCAGACTCCGGCCAAAGTACTGCTCCGGAATCACCGAGTGCGGCTGGCGAGGAAGCAGCTGTACTTCGTTGTCCACGCCGTTGCTGACCGGGGTCATGGGCGAAGTGACCGACCCATACGGAACCTTCCGGTACCGCCGAGTGTCGCCACCTTGTGCGAATCAACATTAGCACAGGAAGTATGCGTGAGTGCGAGGCTTACCTCCAACGAAGAACGCGAGGAGGAAGGCGAAGAAGAAGAGACTGTCTCGATCAGGACTCATCACTCGCTATGTCAACAGCACCAAACCTGCAATCATAAAGACATTATTTCAACGCACGCATAGATGCAATGGGCTCATTCGGTGACCTCGATTGGAGGCCCAGGACAAGAGATATTCATTCATTGAACGCAGACACCACTGTTCTGATATGCCGCGCACGTCTCGACCCAGAGCGGCGTTTTGATCTCCCGGGAATGCTCGCCAATTCTGGGCGCTGAAGAAAAGCGCCTCCACACGAGACTTTCATTTGGAGAAGACCAAGCTTCGATGCACGCAAAGAGCGAAGTAAATCCGAATAGATGAGATCGCTCAGTGTTCTTTGCTCAGCAACGGTTGTTGGGTATCCTGGGATATCCCCCTCCCCTTCTCTGTCGCTCGTCCACCTCATCTGCATGCAATGGGAGTGGCGCCAATTTCGACGCCGACCAGATGCGCCCCTTAACGGGATCAATTGCGTGGAGTAAATGGGAAATTTATACCGCTTTGTGATCCGTCTGCGAACCGCGTCGAAGCTGCACAGCAAACATATTTCCACTGCTCATTGAAAAAAAAAAGAGCGGCAATTTCAGAATTGCAGATCTGGAAGAGTTCTGGAATCGCGGTTTTCTCTGATGAGTTGCATTCATAATGCACGGTTTTCGGGACAGCTAAATGCTGTTTTCAAAACAATGCAATTTTGGCATTGAAATACTTTCACAAAATGTCTTTCCGCGCCATAGTATGCGACAAAAGCCGACGATGAAATTGATATTCAAAGAAAAACCGAACGATTGTTTTTCGTTATTCTCGTCATTGCATGAGCTTAGCATGGTACTATAACCACTCAAATTGCAGCCATCCATGTAATAATGATTGTCCTGCAATTCACGATCTGACGATTGCGTTATTTTATGCGACCAACAGCACGACCGTTGATTCCATTAAGTGCAGTTGCCTGCATATTGGATGACGAGCGATTATCGTTCGACAAGCGACGTCGATTTGCGTCAATATTGAATGAAGAAGCGTCGTCAATGCTGGAGGCTGGACCGTCAATAAGTGATCGCGTGACACAATGTGTGCCGATCAGTGGTCGATTTGAGGTCATCGAGAAGAGAGACAAGTCGTAAAAGATGGAGAACAAAACAGCAATCACGAAACGACCTCATCCTAAATGGATTGCTGCAAATCTGCGAGACGCTCCATCATAAATCCATTTCCCTGCTATAAGTCAATGAAAACCGCGCTCCAAAATGCCGTAGACACTTTAATAAGAGGCTGGCATCTTGAGTGCACTTACAGGATCATATTCATCCGGGCATTTGGTGAAACAATAACGTAACGTAACCAGCTTAATGTAAAACTAAAGTCTTGTTTAAGACATGGTTCTCAGTAATTTGTATGTTATAATTGTGAGTTTCTGGCTCTGATAATATTATATATCTTCTCTGACTGCCTGTTCATGTGAGCTTCTCGGTAGCCTCGGATCTGATTCAATGGACCATGATGGCATGCTAAGTTTTTCTTTGATTGTAAAGAAGCAAGGGATGCTTCCACCTAATGGTGTGTCCGTTAGGCATGCAGTTTAGAAGAACGGAACACTACAGACACAAATCAACAGATAAATACTCAGAAATCATGCATCCTTCGTAGAACTCACCAGAATTGAAATCCAAAATGTCACTTTAGCCAAACATAACTTATTTAATCCAACCATTTCGAATTTGCGCATTCAGCGATTGCGTCGTAGCACAATTGCATCCGAATGTGTCTCACAGCGACGGACGCATCGTTCGTGAGCAGGAGCGCAATGTGCTCTGAGCATTCGGTCAACAGGCGCCGCGGCTTTTAAACGGTGCTGCAGAAAGTGGGCTCGTTCCCCCATCACCTCGTTCCCCAGCTCCCCTCTCCCTCTTCTGCGCCTCTCCTCGCGGCGAGCATGTTTGTTCGGCAATTGACCGCTGTTGTCACCCTACTGACCATCAACCGCAGATGGACTCTGCGTGTCATCTCCAGAGATTGTCCAATGCTTCAGGAGCGAGTCAATGCATGCATATGCCAACGGGTGACAGGCGGCTGCAGGAATCGCTTGCATATCGCCGCATATTCCCTCTCTGTTATTTGATTTTCCGACGCAGTGCACTCGACCTTCTTCCGCTTCGTCGTCTGTATGTAGAAAACAATCCTCGGGTGTCGTTTTCGTCTTCCTTTGATCTTATTCACGCGGAATTCGTGGATCTCTTCCGGATCAGCGAAATTTATAGCAAATCTTCTACATTCAGATTCTGTGGATGAAATGGATATTACAGTAGAGTATGGTGACACAAATATATACAGTCGCATATGTAGTACACATTGGCGCACTCTCCTAATCACCGTGTGCCCTTGCAGCACTGTTGATGTCAAGGCTATTTGGAGAAGAAACATTCAATCTATAAATAGCGTCGATGTCATCAGAGGGCGAAATGAGCAGGAACTTTATCGCATTCCATTAAGGTCGTTTCAGTCTCGGGCATCCAATAACACAAAACTACTTCCTCAAGAAGCGTCGACATTCTTTCCTACTCAAGATGAAACAATGCACATTCCATGTCGTCTCACATCGGCGTCAAGAGGCATCCACGTTAAGTGTCAATTTCTTCATTGGCAAGATGAATTGAGGAAACGACGAGAGAGGAAGCAAAGGTGAGCAACCATCATTTATGCAGCCACACAGCTGTGTGTGACAGAGAACAAGGAGCAGACGCAAGATGCTCACAGGGACCTCGTTGCTCAATGTTTATTTTGCTGAGAGCATTTTCGGGTTATCATGCAGGGACTGAACAATTGCCAAGAACGTGTCTTCGGCAGTCTGCTGGCGAACACGGAATCGCTTTCAGCCGATATGGACGTCAACCATTCAAGGTGTATGCCTTGAGGCCCCACGCTACAATTCCAGACTGCACACACAGAAATTCAGCCACCATGCAGTTCCAGGTCATCCATTGTCATTGACACGAGGCCCTATATTGCTACGTTCTTTCGATGCATTCCAACTAATGCATTCATATTTAAGGTATTTTCGTTTATGTCACTTAATTTTCTCAATATTTCATCTGTAATCTTGTATATCATAAAATCCCAAGACATGCTTCTTCCTTTAGGGGATCGTTGAATAATTCGAGGAATTCCACTTCTTTCCCCAAGACTGTTGATCTCATTCATCACGTGGAGAAGTCATGTGACCCCAGGGGATGGCCCCCATCTCGTTTAATTCGCATCTCCGGTCTCCTTCTCAAAGAAATCTCCCACGCCGCACAGAAATTAACTCACATCATCCGTGAGTAAAACAGAGAAGAGGATATATTTTCTCTCCATGCAGTCTGCAGATATATATTTTCTGCATTCACGGACCTGTTGCCTGTCGGAATAGTTTTGAGTTGATTGAGCGGTTCTTAGGTGTAAACCTCTTCAGAGTGAATATGAAACAGGGACGGACCTCTCTTCCAGACTGAATCGCAGTTTACAGTTGTCGCATGCTGGGACATGACATGATGGGCTTTTACAGCTCCACTCAAACCACTCAGATGATACGGGCGCCAGATCAGAAGGCCCGGGACCGGGGTTTCCCCCTACTCTTATTGATAAATCCCAAGGGTTCTTTATCCTGCATACCACCATAGACAGTAGTACACAGCGCCCGACCTTGTTACGCTGTTGGACCCCACTGCAGAGTCACCGAAGAATTACAGTTAAAACAAATTATAATTATAATTCACAATCATAACGCCCGTGGCCTGGTCGAGTCTCGAACCCGGGACCTCGACCACCACGGTCGGCATAAGATTGCAATCAGCCGGTTAAACCCACTGAGCTATTCAGTGCCCCTATCGCATGTAGGGAGGATGACCTCGTCCGGCTAATACGACGTCACTGCTAACGTACTTTACGGTGTTTCCACCTCGTTCATTCGTATTGCATCGCAAGGTCGCTCTTTCACCGCCTCGACTGTCTATTGCTGATGTCCATTCCACGAGTGTTGTGAGGCAGATCTACACTGACTGGGGTATAGTCAGTAGTCTGTACTATTTATGGTTAGGGTAAGAGGAAGTGCAATGATTTTTAGGGTTGTGTCTGGAGCCATCAAAGACGCTCCTGTCGAAAACCCTTTAGATCTCCATGAATCTTCATTTGACGAAATGGACGCCTTAGCTTTCCATCTCGTCCTTATATCATGTCGTCCTCGTGTTAGACGGTAGGAATGGTCCATGGGTCTCCTATCCATCCCCTTTCCTCGAGGGCGACACCGATGCCTCTTCGCTTCTTTTGGAATCCGTCCAATTTGCATTCTGCTCTCAGAACCGGCAGCAGATCAAAGCAAACACACCGCGATCTCTGAGCGACCGAACCGCGACTTCTCTCTCTTCACCCGCTGAAAGTAAGTTAGGATATCGAGAGCATTTCATTTGAGACATGTGCACCAAGAGTGATTGCTCTCATTTCTGTCTTGTTTTCGGCCAGCATTTTGAGTGCAATTGAGAGGTGTTCGTATCATAGGTCACAAATGAGGTCACCCTTGGATTAAGGGTGCCATTTGGATCCTGTCGAGTTCCATTTCATCGCTCAAGGTCATTTCTACTCAATCTGAGGCTCCGTTGCATATTTTTTTGTGGTTCTCTTACTCGGAAAGACAAAAGAAAAATTCTTATTGTTTATAAAATTAACAACTGTTACAACCAAGAGCTGTTATTACAAAGGGTGCTTTCTTTGGGCGATGTCATCACCAAGGAAATGACATCGGAGAGAACCTGAATGCCGTGCAACGGGGTTCAATATTGTTGTCACATCTAATCCCGACACACGGCCGAACCGCGACTTTTATTTCTTGACCGCTGAAAACAAGCGAGGTGAGCATTCCAGTCTGGGTGTGTGCACCAAGAGTGGTGGCCAATTAAACAGATAATTTCATTCATTTCTTTTCATTTGTTAAAATTTATTTAAAAACACATTTTCAGCAATATCAAAACAATATTCAAATGCCCTCGTTGTGTACTCGTTATCATTCATTCCATGCAAAGTAAACTCGGACTGAATTCCCTTACTTTATCGTGCCTGGAAACCGGTGTGGGCCAACGTATTCTGCCGAAATCTTATTATGATTTCGCGAGACAAGTATCGGAGGAAGAACTCACTGCATTGTACCGCGGTCGGGGAAACGAACCTGGACCCCGGAATGTCAATTTTCATCGTAAATTACAGACCTTATAGAGGTAAGATTACTAGTGGATTCTGTTGTTACGGCCTTTATGTGATATTTGTTATGGTCATTTGCAGCAGGTTTTCCGTAAGATTCACCAAGTCATTTGTGGGAATGTGGGGTGTAAATGGGAGGCGATCAGTCAAGATCACAATTTCGGAAGCTCTTGGATTGTGGATGTCACTATGATGATGATTTGTGTTTCCATTTCGATGCTTTATCTCCCATTCCCCTGTCTCTGTGGTACTTGGGAGACTCAAGATACACGAAATTACTTGTTCTGTTAAGAAGTATGCAGCACAACGTAACACGGGATGTGTCCGCATAAGATATTAAGATATGTGGCGGGATTGCCTGCGTGTTGCAGGTGGTTTAACCATTTGTGTCACCACACTCATTTTCACCCATCCAGTCTCTTCCCCGTGGAGCTTGATCAGTAGAGCGAGCACTCTTGGTGATCACAATTATGTCGATCAGATGCCAGTTGATTTGCCAAATGCTGTTCCGCCCCATTGCAGTTGTTGTTTTGTAGTATTGGTCGCTCGACATGTCACGTACCCGTGATCGGCATGAGACATGTCCCACATCTTGCCCAAAGCTAGTCGCACATTGACTTGTGGTGGATCGAACGCACCGGTGGTTTGTTCGCAGAAAGTGTTTCTTTGCAAAATCGAGTCAACAGGAAGGCAGCCAATAACCGTATGTGGACGATATAGACGAGGCGTTGATGTACAAAGTTAAACAGGTAAATACAAGTGGGTAAGATTAAAAGTGTACGGTGCGGGGATGAAATGGCATCCACCAATAACACAATTTGAGTTATTTTGTGGAAGGATTGAAGAGACAATGGGGTGACAAGCGAGGGTGTCCAATCGTCATTTATGCAGCGGAACAGCTGCGCCTGACAGCAAGCAGCAAACAGGCGCAAGACGATCGCCTCGTTGGGCCCAGATGCTCCATGTGCTCAGACCAACTGTCTCAGAACTGGAGTGCATTGGTCAATAAAGGACCGCAAATGTATTCCACTTTGACTTGACTTTTTGGGCCAGTATATGGTGAGCTAAGCTCTTCTTGAACCTGGACTAATTGTTGTTATTTTGAATTGCGACAAAATGGTATAATTGAATTGGTCTTCCACCAGTGTCACAATGAAAATTCGAATCGCGAAAAACATTAAAATCATATAATAAAAGAATCGTTTCATGACTCGAATAATACCTTGATAAACATATAATCCGGCATTGCAATAGCACAAACCGCCCAGAGGCCATATAGCTCATCCGAATTTCAGTCCAGAACACAATGCCCTATGTGAATTCCTCGAATTATTCCAAGACGCCCCTTTCCCTTCTATTCACTTCCCGGTAGACTGTTGATCTCATTCATCACGTGGGGTTGTCATGTGACCTCAGAGGACGTCTCCATCGCAGTTCATCTGCATCTCTCTTCCTGTTTTCTCTAAAGAAGCGAGATGAGCTAATCTGATTCGTAAGAAGGTCGTGAAAAGTGAGGTTTGTGTGTGTGCTGTTTCAATAAACGCGTTGACACAGTTGGGGATGACCTGAACGGATTCCTCGTCGTCTCATATTACCTTCATTAGGAAATGTCACAGCTAACGTGTTTTACGGCCGCATCGCCCCATTTATTCCAATTTCGCATACAAGGATCTGTTTCCTCTTCTTTTGCTGGCTATCTATCGAGATATTCCATTTCATTTCAGAACGTCTGCGAAAAGACTGGGTTACATAATGTATGTACATCAAAGCGTCGGTCGGGCGCCAGTTGGCGGGTTGGTAGTTAGTGCCGTCCAATGACACCAAATGAACGACGATATGGGCATGAGGTAATTCTTCTGTTGATGTCACTTTCGTGAAGCAACACACAGAAAAAGAAATATCTCCTCTCGCCCTCTCCTTTCTTTCCAATGGAGGCACGAATTCCCTCTCCTCAATCTAGTCCAATTTGTATTCTGCTGCAAGATCCGAACCCCGCAGATTGGAGCAAACACTGTGTGATCGCTGTGAGTGCTGCTCTATGTTAATCTCAGCACAGAAAACAAGCGAAACGAACGCTGAAATCGAGGGTTATGAACGAGCAGAACAAGAATTGCTGCTGTCAGGATGATTGTAGGAGATTTGCTGGCTTCAGATAACAGCAATGCATGCCAATCTGACATCATTTGTCAGAAATTGCCAATCTATAATGCCCCGTGAATGTTATTTATAGGCCGCTTGTAGCCCGACAAAGACGAATTAGTTGAGGTTTTCCGTGGAGCGTCGGTAGACGACACGGGTGAAGCCACAAAAATGCCGCCTGGGATTACAGTCGTAGCGGGGATTTGGAAGGATTCACCGGAGTCGCATTCTCCAGGAATCTGTAAGCAAATCGTAAAACGAGGCTGTTTGTCACATTCAACATGATTTGTGGGTCTCACATCATTTTTGTTGTTGCTCAATTTAAAGGTTTCCCCGGCAACGAAACTTTGGTTTCTATTATTTGTACATATCACATAACAAGACGAGCGCAACTCAGTTACGAGAACGCCATTATCGAGATTGACACCATGGTCACCGTATTTCCCACATGAGATTCCACAAAGTAGGAACTATGATTGATTTAGCAGAAGCAATCAATTAGAGTGCAATTCATCCAATCTTCGGTGGGCGGTCATTCTTCAATTGCAGATCAGATGAAGTCATAAGAGAGAAGAAGGAATGAACAGAGTCATCGCAGGCCAATTGTGCGCTTGGGGTGAGCCGCACACGGGCAGCAATTCCCTTTGGATATTGGCTGGGGATAGAGATGCTCCATGCCCCCTTCCGCTGGCTCCCTTGGGGATCACAAATGTGGAGGAAGATCGAGGGATCCAATAAAACCTTAGTCAGCTGCTGCGTGGACCACTGTGGGAAGTTGGGGCCCTCAGGCAGCTTTAGTTGGAAGCAGCAAACCCCATGTCTTAGCTATCTGCTGAAACAGTATTGCAGAGGGATGCCGTATTGGAGAGATTGTTATAAATAGCGCGAGTACGCGAGGCAGGTGAGATCTTCCTTTCATTGCAATACAAAAGCCACTAAGGTGTTTTGCATGCAGTTCTCACTCCCTCCATTCGCCCATTTACTGCGCTGTACAGCTTCATTCTCCGGCGCCATCATTGATACTATGGCTGTCATCAATAGCCCATCTGATCTGACAGTCAACATGTGTTTTGGCACCAGCCATCATCCATTATGCATGTGGGCAATGTGATTCTATCTGCCTCTCCTCCTCCTCTTCCTCCTCCTCCCCAACTGCAGTGACCCTTCTAGCGGTGAGGAGGCGCAGGAGATGGTTTCAATCTCGCTCTCATCCCCGCAGGCAAAACGAGCAATTTTCGCCTCAATTGGTTTTGCTTAGCAACGACGACGCCGATTGCGAAGGAAACGGAAGTGCAATATGTGCGCTTTATGTTTCGGTTTATTCATTAATGGTAATGAAGAACGGGGCGTCTGGTTGAATATAAGGAATTGCAGATGGGCTGATTTTAAGGAGATCAAATTTACATCCTTTTCTCCCTCGTTTTATCCGTGCATGATAACAAGCTGGCTTTACAACACAATCGAATCATTGACACTGCAAGACGAGATCAACTCATGAGCGTCATAAAATACTTTATCTGTTTAATTAAGTTACACGTATATCCTTGCATGATCAAATCATTATCATTCCCATAATTTTCAGGAATATGTTCGACATTTAAGTATACTTATACCTGATGTGTATTAGGTAAGAGTATACAACACCAAAGCAGTTACGCGGTGTCCTGCTCACCATATTTCATAACTTGTTCATCCCATTATGCTAGTAATGTATTCGTTCTTGAAGCCTTGTGCGTGAGTGATATGGCGTGCGTGCTGCCATGGTGTTTGTACAGACGCGCCCCATCTCTTTGATCTTTGCTTTCCGTGACACTTCCCCAATGGTGCTGCTCTTCATCCCACACGGAGAAGCAGGCGACGGCGAAACGAGGCCCTTTGTGAGGGAGCATCCATTGCGTGAGTGCTCCCCAAGTCGAGTGATGTTCATTCGATGCTTTCAACAACGTGTTGATGTCGCTGATTTTCAGCTCAGCATTTGCAGACGCACGCGACTTCGTCTTTTGTGGTCCACAAGACGAAGAGCGAACGAGAACGAAATGGAAAGAGGGAGCATCCATTATGCATAACTTCTACGCGGGATTTGGACGAAGTGGCACGCCCTGCCATTCGTTTTCATTAGCGCGGCTCTCTTTTGTGCTACCCAAGCAGCATGGACACACTCTCACAATGAGAGTGTAGTTCATCAAAGCAATGAATGGCTTTTTGGTTATCTGGCAAGAGCAGCGGTTGGGTTCCTCTGATAACGGAAGGCATCGGTCATGCTGATTGTCAGCGCGCAGGCGCAGGATGAGCGATGGACCGTCAACAAAACGCCGATCACATTACATCCATTTGAATGAACAGTCTGTCAACATTCATCAACCTTCATGGCATTTGCTGCAGATTCACATATAAAACTCCAAAAACGCCAAATAAAGAATGCTGGCCAAGTGCAAAAGCCCAATTGAATAAGCACTTTGAAAGTAGCCTTCTGTTCGATGCAAAACCACCTGCATGAAAATGCATTACGTATATCGCAAATAGAATGTGATGTCCATCGAAAACGGACAACAAACTCTGGGTTGACATCTAACCGGGGATGAAATTGACGATAATAAACAGCCTGTATATACCCTATAGCTTATACCACAAACGATGACGTCATCAGCGGATCAACCATTGCGAATCGTGATCCAATTCGTATTGCTTCTTGTGATGTCATTTTCTCCATCAGTGCAGGATCATGCGCATGCGCTACAATGCCTTCTTCTTTTCAGATTTTTTTTATTTCCAATCTCCTTCATTTGGTTGACGCGGCAAAAAAGGATTCCTGCGTGAAGGAGAGAGCAGCTGTTCCGTGGAATCAGTGCCGTTTCTAGGAATTAATGGAATGCACCGTCCTCAGATGAGTTTTGCCTTTTTGTTCGGGGAACGAAGCACGTTGAGGAGAAAATGAAGTAATTCGATGCTCAAAGGGACAATCTCCTTGATGACCGAATCGGACGAACGATGAGGTGAAGCGGCGAATCTGTGTTGATGATTAAAGCGAGTAGATCCTTTGGATGTGTGAGCCCTCTCTTGTGAGTTCTCTCGTACAAATCACGAGTAACTTGAGCTATAAGCTCTTCTTTGCCGCGCAGGCCAAATTTGTGCGTATTCAATATTTGGCTGGTGGAGCGAGGACTTCGCCATCGGCGTCGTGCAGACCTCATCGAGGCGTCGTAATTCATCACGTGGGCCCCATGAAAGTTTAAAACGCAATTAGGAGAAAGTGACGGCTGCGGTCACAAAGGGTGAGCTGAAAAATCCATGAAGGTTTTTTCTCTTGATGGGCGATACCACACGACCTCTCTATTTGGCGAATATACACTGCATGGATTCCTGTATTGATATTGGCATAGATCTGCTGTGTACTTGAGTATAGTGGAAGAGGCTGAGCCACTCAATTATGAATGCAGAAACAGATCAGGCGAGGAAATTGAGGCTTTTATCGGAACAGCGCAGCATACAGGAACAGAGAGTAATCCGTCGCTGAATGTGGATCGAGGGGATTATCCGGAGGTGCCCGCGACCAAGCGACGCTCACGAGGCCGTGCATGGGTTCGGCAAGCGGGAAAAAGCACACGTGATTAACCTGCGCACCACCCCGGCCGTCAATCGTGGAGAAAACCCCGGTAAAATAAATGCCTACTATTTCGGGGAAAACAAATTGAGTTTATCCCAAGATCACCAACGATCGAGAGGGCAACTATATTATTCAGAGGCATTATAATTATAATGTGGAGAAAACAAAACAAAAAAAAAACAAAAAACCCGCAGATCATTATATGGGTTTCCGTGCATAATTATTTATTGCTGGTTCAATCACTTGGGACTCTTCTGTCGATAGATCAAAGGGGGGAATGTATCAATCAGACGACTGCCGCACGCCTTCAAGCTATGAAACCTGCACCCGCAAAAACAAAAAAAAATATAAAAAAATAAAAAAAATAAAAAAATAAAAAAATAAATAAACGCATGAAGTTTCAATCGGAGGCATTGCGAGACTTACTTGTAGGCGTCTCCTAAAAGAGCTTGGCACTTGGAGTCCTCAAAGATCCAGGTAATACGCTCCACTCCTCGAGCCAAAAGTTCCGGGTCCAGCAGTCTGAATCTGACGCATTTGAGCAAATCATGAGCGTGGACCATCCTCTGATCCCTGGTCTGATCAACCCATCTGACCACAGCGCAGAACACAGCCATCTCACTCCTCAAGATCAACCCATCCATGCTGAGCAGTTCAATGAGAGTACCGAGAGAAACATTGACGAAATCAGCACTCGGTGTTGTTTCGTGGAAATGGTTGCTTATATAGGACATCACATCTCGTCTCATGTCAAGTAAGCCTGCTGCATCGCACGCGTTCAGAATGGTCACTGCACTCATATTGTTGTAACTGCGCAGGAAGTCTCTGGACTTTTGGAACAGTGAGACGATGCCCAGTTCGTCGGAGCATTTGTACAGCCAACCAGCGTTCTTCGGTGTCAGCTCCAAGGCTCCAGTGTACAAGAATTCGGTCAGGTCAAATATATGACATGGGGCATAATCGGCCAGATGGATGACTAACTGCTTTTTGGGGGAGAACTTGAGGAAGTCTTTAGCCAAACCGAGGCTGTGGGCTGCGAAGACCGCTTTGTGAACTTGCATTTCCCCGTCACCCATGGCGAGCACCACGTCACACGAGTTCTGTTGCAGCCAGCAATTCGTGAGGTAATTTTGGATCTTGTGAGGTTTATCTGAAGTCTCTCGCCAGGTGGCACCACTCTCTGGTTTGCAGGTTAGCGACGAGAGAATTTCGTCTGTGTTCATGTGTCGTATGATGATGTCACCGGGAGGGTCGTACTCAACTTCTAGCACTCCGGCCTTTTTCTCCTTCCCCTGCGTCGCTGGCTTCGATGTTTCATGGTTTAGGTCTTCTGTTGATTGCATTGTTTATTGATCTGTCTCTCTTATTGATGTTAATTGATATGAATATAATTCGCACAAGTTCTTACTTTGAAATATTTATGAGATTTTAAAAATTTACTCGGTGCTTCCGTTGCTAAGGACGCTCGCATGCATAGCAACCCATCGAGCAGTGACCAATCCGCTTGGCTGAACCGATCTAACGAAATGTACAATAAATTAATAATAATCATAATAAACTGTTATAACACATATTGTCACCCACGCCATTACATTTGCGTAGTTATTACATTGTATACACTGGTGATATATCGGCGAATCTCATATATGTACCATTATGTGATTTATCTTTTATCATTATAGACACTTTTTATTGCCTGAATTCCACACACATTGCAAAACAACAAAGGCTTATATATTCTGCATGCAATTACTGTAATGTGATCTGAAAGCGCTTCCCATAAACGAGAAAAAGACCTGCATTGTCTTGTGAGGATCATAAAACCTTCCTATAAGCCTGGTGGTCTATTTGCTTCGTCGCATTGGCGCCAGAGGACCAGGGATGCCGGGAGATATGGAGCATTGTGGCTTCACTGCACAAGGTAAAAGCCTCATCGCTTTATGCTGGCCTCGGCCCATAAAACACACCGGTTGTGTATGCATGGTGGCATCTGATAAAACCATATAGCCTTCCTGGAGCACATTAGTAAAAAGTAACTGTAAAGCGAGACTTCCAATGTACATGTATATGTTATGAAGTAATAACTGTGATAATACTTCTGTATTACAACAATCCAGTGACAGGGTACAACACAAAGCAAACAGATGTAATAGTTTCCTGGGCCATTTTGAGTATATTTTAGAAACTTATAATAATTAAAAGGATCGAAAATGTTTTCTGTATTATAATAATCAATGCAACAGCACGCGCTTTCAATGGCTTCAACCAATACACACAACAAAATGTTGATTAATTTCATAAAAAATATTTGTACAACAATACGAGAAACAATGATCGAGAGATATAAACTAAAAAAAATTAAACGGTAAAAAAACAAACGTTTAATACAATAAATACCATGTTGAAAAATTATATTATTGGCCAATATATTTTTTCTTACAATAAGACTGTAAGAAAGAGTTAGTGTACAGTTCTGATGGGAAAATAGCAATCAATGTACTCTGATATCATAGGGTAAATATTTTCAGATGTATAGGGCAACATGTCCTAATGTAAGTTTTTGCAATCTATATAAGGCAGATTAAAAGGTTCGTTCAATAGATAACATGTTGGCAAGCCATAGACTTCGTCCGGTTATATACAGTTCATTCAGATAAAAAAGGCATGAGGCTACAAATAAGGCTAGAACTATTAATTTAAAATGAAGGCGGACACCTGTAATCAGTGGTTCAACTACCTACTAGTCTACGTCTACGTGTAACTAGTCACGAACCCAGACGAAATAATTATTAATAATAATAATAATGATAATAATAATAATTATTATGCCGTTACAATAACCACTCAGTTGGGAAAGCATCGCTTAAGACAACAGACGTGCTAAATGCTAGGGACGACAGTGTCATGGGGCAACATCAACATGTGCATTAAATGCATCGCGTACACAACAATGAATGCTACGTGCCTCGATGGGCGAGATGGACATTATTTGTGTTAGATGTTTTGGCGTGATTGACATTGCGCGAAGCAAGCGACGCTTATATGCCAAGGCGTCTTATGGCAACTGTAGCACAGCTTGCAGGTTCATACACTGTGGATCTAACAAGGAAATTCCCTTAAAAATTGTTCAATGTCGATAGATCTACGACTTATAAGGCGGCCGGTGTTGGCTTATTGGAATACTAATTGGGCAATTTCAACCCATTCTGCATGCACGCGTGTGAGTCCCAACAATCAACGTTGGTTGTTCCCGTTTCCGACTCATGCAGAATGCATTCCATGATTGCCGATTCATTCAGCTCACAGCTGCTGATTGCAAAAAAGAACAGCCATTCCAGGTTGCTCCCTCCCCTAACTTTCAACAAAAGGTATTCCGTGCACAACTCACTATAGTGTATGGTACAATCTCATATACACAGAGCCAAGTTGATATGATCGCTCAGTGAACGGTGAATGGAAGACTCATTCAGGATGCCACTTCTATTTAGCAACACGAGTTGCGATGTTCCCCAGAAGACGATATTCTTAGAAGCGCGTGCCCTGTTTCCGATGTCGTGATGCTTCTCTCCTTTCCCTAAATTCCGCACCTTCACTTATATGGTGCATCCCATCACGATGCATTTGCCATAGGGACCGAGGTCATCTGGGCATGCCGACGAACCCCTTTGTTACATTCTAATGTTGTTATTCTGAGCTACCCCCAGATAACTCATTTAATTCTAAGGCTGTGGTGCTTTTTTCTGCTCTGTTATTTCGTTTCTCTTGGGGCTTGGTTGTCAATTTCGCAATTCTACAACAACATTCCGCTTGTACTATAAAACCCCATCATACATGAATAACATCTTGGCCCATTTCTCACTAAAGCTTTCTTACGCATTACAAGCGGAGAGTGTACTATTGGGCCTGTGTCAGAAAGCTTGTTCATGGGGATGACACCGCTTAGGAGAATTCTCCATGAAAACCTTTCAGCACAGCCATGATGGATCGGGGTTTTGGCCATTAGCACAACTAGGATGGAGGGAGAGAGGGGAGGGAGACAAGTGGAGGGATTCCTCCCGCTTTGTCCTCATCGCAATCGATCACTGCGCCAGTGTTTCACGCTTAATGGGGATGAAATTGCTTGTTTTGGGATTAGCAACGTTTATGGCGACGCAAAGGGCTGATTGCAGGTATTGCCTCAAACGCAGGTGGCGTCTTCGCCCCAGACAACGCTTCTGTTGCCATTGGACGACTTCGGAGCCGTATAATAATGCATGTCTTGTCCGACCTTTGTACTGTGTCCGGTGGGACCGTGCGTAATGACGTCATTAATCACAGTGGGGGGTTTGGGGCCGGAAAGTTAAATGACTGATCTCAACCGGCAGCTGCTCCCGCTTGTGTATTGTCCGTTCGATTCATCACTTGGACGCATGCCGTAAGAGTAGGACGAGGAAGCCTTTAGCACCAATGCTGTATTCGCAAATTGAATGATGGAAGTCAATTACATGATGCCGACCACCGCAGCCACGCCCATTTTGACGCTGTGTCTATTTCGCGCAGATTGCTAAGGAAGAAGAACGGGCGTCGACGGCTGAATGAAAGCTAATGCCGCGTGTCGTGGATCAACATTTGCTCTGCGTGAGATCTCTGAATGCGCTGGCGTGACAAAAGAGAAAGCCAAACAATGCTGACTGATGAGGAGAAATAATTCATAAAACTGAACGCAGTCAGCGCACGGTTCGATCCGTGATTGGCGAGTGATTGGCTGTGGTAAAGGCCAAAGATCAGGCGCACTGGATCAGCACGTGGGCGGTCAGATAACACGGCCATGTGCAGTGGACTGAAACATGCCATGTACATACCAGCAATCGCTATCACAAATTGATCGACAGAGGGACAACAGAGCAGCCATGCGTTTCAATATGTGTGTGAATGATACCAGAGACAGATAACGAGAATGCGCCACATATATTGACTCGCAAGAGTGCAGCCAGGGAATAGAATGCTCGGAGCGGGAGCACTTGACCATTTGTGACCTCTCGGAGTCCCTCGTTATGAACCCGGAGCTCAGAGTTGATTGAATGTTGCCTGCAACATCCCTCGATCTCAATTCGCAGAACGAGGGATACGAAATTGAATGATCACCTCGGTTGGAGATCCTTATGGTATATCATCTTCATCCCGAATGACCATGGATCGCATTTGGTCAGCTGGATTGTGTCGCTGTATCCATCTCGATATTTGCCTCAGCTCCAAGTATAATTGGCGTCGGTACAGTATTAATGTCGCATATATTTTTATGTAAAGTACTTGCATGTCAGAAATATATACATGTATCATTGCATAAGCCGACCAATTATAGTACGGTGTAAATCTTAGATGTAGCATTCTTAATTCAATTCAATTTTCCATTTTTGAAGCAAAAATAAGAATTATTCGCTATTTAGTCTAGAGGACATCCCTTTCATACACCATGAAATGTCCCGAAATCACGAGGGTCAACGAACCTCTCAGCGTCTGTCGCTGCCACAAGACACGTCCACTTCAACCGCTGCATCGTCATGCGGTGGATCTGATTCATCACGTTATGAATATTCTCGTCGTTTGCTCCACCGGACGAAATGAACATCGAAGGCCGGAGAATGAAAAATGGAGACCGGGAGAAATGAAATCAGCGATTGGAAGTGACAACGACATCGAACCCAGCTGCAAGGTCGGTCTTCCGCTTCTCTTTGGTGAGATGACATTTCCGTGGTGATGACATCCACAGCTACAGGGCGTCGCCTAAAGAAAGCACCCTTTGTAATAACAGCTATCGGTGGTAACAGTCGTTAATTTTGCAAACAATAAGGAATATCCTTTTGTCTTTCCGAGTAAGAAAACCACAAAAAGAAGCGACGGAGCTTCAGATTGCGGAAAAAATGACCTTGAGTGATGAAATGGAACGCGACAGAATCCAAATGGCACCCTCAATCCAAGGGTGACCTCATTTGTGACCTATGATACGAACACCTCTCATTTGCACTCAAAATGCTGGTCGAAAATAAGACACAAGTGAGAGCAATCACTCTTGATGCACATGTCTCAAATGAAATGCTCTCCTCGCTTGTTTTCAGCGGTTGAAGAGAGAGAAGTCGCGGTTCGGTCGCTCAGAGATCGCGGTGTGTTTGTTTTGATCTGCTGCCGGTGTAACAGTCTCTATAGTCCCTCGAAAAGGTAGTCCGGTGGACTTGAAGTCCTGGTTTGTATAGTTCTAGGACTTCATGTTCTAGGAATAGTAGTCCGACAGACTACTATTCCTAGCTCGGCATATAGTCCTACCATTAGGATGTGACAGAGTGTATAGTCCCCTGGGATAGATAGTCCTAGCTTCTGCTACATAGAAAATATATTTTAATTACATAGCTAGGGTAGGTAGTCCTACTAGGACTACTATTGCCAAATAAATTCCTAGGAATGGTAGTCCTACGAACCATCATTTCTAGGAATAGCAGTCCTAGGACTACCTTTTCAGTAGGACTACACATGCTGTTACACCGGTTCTGAGAGCAGAATGCAAATTGGACGGATTCCAAAAGAAGCGAAGAGGCATCGGTGTCGCCCTCGAGGGAAGGGGATTGATAGGAGACCCGTGGACCATTCCTACCATCTAAAACGAGGACGACATTGATATAAAGACGAGATGGAAAGCCAAGGCGTCCATTTCGTCAAATGAAGATCAATAGAGATCTAAAGGGTTTTCGACAGGAGCGTCTTTGATGGCTCCAGACACAACCCTAAAAATCATTGGAATTCCTCTTACCCTAACCATAAATAGTAAAGACTACTGACTATACCCCAGTCAGTGTAGATCTGCCTCACAACACTCGTGGAATGGACATCAGCAATGGACAGTCGAGGCAAGGAAAGAGCGACCTTGCGATGCAATACGAATGAACGAGGTGGAAACACCGTAAAGTACGTTAGCAGTGACGTCGTATTAGCCGGACGAGGTCATCCTCCATACATGCGACAAAAGTAAAGTGCGATTCAGTCTGGAAGAGAGGTCCGTCTCTGTTTCATATTCACTCTGAAGAAGTGAACCTCTGGAGAAGAACACCTACGAATCGCTCAATCAAGTCAAAACTATTCCGACGGCCACCTGTCAGGTGAACGAAGAAAATATATATCTGACTGGAGAGAAAATATATCCTCTTCTCTGTTTTACTCACGGATGATGTGAGTTAATTTCTGTGTCGTGTGGGAGAATTCTTTGAGAAGGAGACCGGAGATGCAAATCAAGCGAGATGGGGCCATCCCCTGGGGTCACATGACTTCTCCACGTGATGAATGAGATCAACAGTCTTGGGGAAAGAAGTGGAATTCCTCGAATTATTCAACGATCCCCTAAAGGAAGAAGCATGTCTTGGGATTTTATGATGTACAAGATTACAGATGAAATATTGAGAAAATTAAGTGACATAAACGAAAATACCTTAAATATGAATGCATTAGTTGGAATGCATCGAAAGAACATAGCAATATAGGGCCTCGTGTCATTGACAATGGATGACCTGGAACTGCATGGTGGCTGAATTTCTGTGTGTGCAGTCTGGAATTGTAGCGTGGGGCCTCAAGGCATACACCTTGAATGGTTGACGTCCATATCGGCTGAAAGCGATTCCGTGTTCGCCAGCAGACTGCCGAAGACACGTTCTTGGCAATTGTTCAGTCCCTGCATGATAACCCGAAAATGCTCTCAGCAAAATAAACATTGAGCAACGAGGTCCCTGTGAGCATCTTGCGTCTGCTCCTTGTTCTCTGTCACACGCAGCTGTGTGGCTGCATAAATGATGGTTGCTCACCTTTGCTTCCTCTCTCGTCGTTTCCTCAATTCATCTTGCCAATGAAGAAATTGACACTTAACGTGGATGCCTCTTGACGCCGATGTGAGACGACATGGAATGTGCATTGTTTCATCTTGAGTAGGAAAGAATGTCGACGCTTCTTGAGGAAGTAGTTTTGTGTTATTGGATGCCCGAGACTGAAACGACCTTAATGGAATGCGATAAAGTTCCTGCTCATTTCGCCCTCTGATGACATCGACGCTATTTATAGATTGAATGTTTCTTCTCCGAATAGCCTTGACATCAACAGTGCTGCAAGGGCACACGATGACTAGGAGAGTGCGCCAATATGTACTATATATGCGACTGTATATATTTGTGTCACCATACTCTACTGTAATGTCCATTTCATCCACAGAATCTGCATGCAGAAGATTTGCTATAAATTTCGCTGATCCAGAAGAGATCCGCGAATTCCGCGTGAATAAGATCAAAGGAAGACGAAAACGACACCCGAGGATTGTTTTCTACATACAGACGACGAAGCGGAAGAAGGTCGAGTGCACTACGTCGGAAAATCAAATAACAGAGGGAATATGCGGCGATATGCAAGCGATTCCTGGGGCCGCCTGTCACCCGTTGACATATGCATGCATTGACTCGCTCCTGAAGCATTGGACAATCTCTGGAGATGACACGCAGAGTCCATCTGCGGTTGATGGTCAGTAGGGTGACAACAGCGGTCAATTGCCGAACAAACATGTTCGCCGCGAGGAGAGGCGCAGAAGAGGGAGAGGGGAGCTGGGGAACGAGGTGATGGGGGAACGAGCCCACTTTCTGCAGCACCGTTTAAAAGCCGCGGCGCCTGTTGACCGAATGCTCAGAGCACATTGCGCTCCTGCTCACGAACGATGCGTCCGTCGCTGTGAGACACATTCGGATGCAATTGTGCTGCGACGCAATCGCTGAATGCGCAAATTCGAAATGGTTGGAGGAAATAAGTTATGTTTGGCTAAAGTGACATTTTGGATTTCATTTCTGGTGAGTTCTACGAAGGATGCATGATTTCTGAGTATTTATCTGTTGATTTGTGTCTGTAGTGTTCCGTTCTTCTAAACTGCATGCCTAACGGACACACCATTAGGTGGAAGCATCCCTTGCTTCTTTACAATCAAAGAAAAACTTAGCATGCCATCATGGTCCATTGAATCAGATCCGAGGCTACCGAGAAGCTCACATGAACAGGCAGTCAGAGAAGATATATAATATTATCAGAGCCAGAAACTCACAATTATAACATACAAATTACTGAGAACCATGTCTTAAACAAGACTTTAGTTTTACATTAAGCTGGTTACGTTACGTTATTGTTTCACCAAATGCCCGGATGAATATGATCCTGTAAGTGCACTCAAGATGC
>KB312016.1:50968-70286 GCA_000328365.1 Capitella teleta | reverse complement strand
CTGCAAGAACTACCTAACACACAGACAACAATATATCACTCTACAAAACACAACATCGAACCACCTAAACATCAACACCGGTGACCCCCAAAGTTCCATTCTTGGCCCTTTCCTCTTCCTCATCTACATTAACGACCTTCCCAATAGCTCTTCCTTAGTTGATTTCATAACCTATGCCGACGACACCACACTAATAACCTCATTCAACTCACACTTCTCCACAAATAGTCTCAACAATGAATTAAACAACGTCTTTAAATGGTTCTGCACAAATAAACTTTCACTCAACCCCACTAAAACAAACTCAATCACATTCCACACTAAGTGGGGCATTCATGGGATTTGGAAATCGTTCGATCTTAAAATCACCACATCAGTATAGTAGTACATGTAGAGAGTACATGAGTATGTACACTCGTTTGTATTAACTGCTGGCATCATTATACATATAGGAGGATATAGCACCCATTGCCAAGCCACTTTAAGCCGCTGCTGGCCGCCGATCGCAATGCTGAGCCAATATCTCTTATTAGTGGAGCGGCTTAAGCAGCTAGCCGGTCATTTTTACTTCAGCCAGCCGATTCTGGCCAATTACAATCGGCTCCGGGGTCTAGTATAACTTAGGCCAGTGTCTTCCGTGCTGTCTAGGGACTTGGTGTTCGGTCTTTGTTGGTCAGAGTTTGAGAATGTCCACTCAGTCACCCAGAGCCATTTGCCATTGTCACTCTTCTTGTACATCCACACATCGACATTGTTTCTCAAGCTGAAACTTTTCACCTGGTTTGGCCTGCTCATTCAATTTATAGACTTTGCTGGAGAGTGCTAGTTGTTCACGTGTTCGACCAGGACTGACGCAGATTGGAAAGGAATCCGGATCAGATTTCTTGCACTCGTCAACTTTGCTCATGAATATCCTGGCATCAAATGGCGTGGGAAAAGATGCTCGAAATTGGCGAGGTCAGTCAGGGTTGGGTTCACAGTTACAAGCTTCATGTTGACACTCGCCCTTGTACACATCTCACACACATCCTGCTCATGGTGTTCATTCTCAGGCAATCCCTGAATAACGATCTCATTCTTCGATTTTTTCTCTTTGGTGGCGGAGCACATAGATGCTTTGACGATATCGGCAAAGGAGTGGCCCTTTGCACCCATGGCAGATGCTGAGGCAGGCGGCACTGGCAAGCTGTCCTGCTTGGAGATTCATTATTGGATAGCAACGAGCTCTGTTCTAAGCAAGCCCACCTCGTTGCACAGGCTCTGAATCTCTGCCATGAGCAATGATGTCTGCGTTGGGAACAGATTCTGCATGGCGATGAGTCCCTTTGGCCATGCCAGCCAACTACACGTGGTGATGTTTACAAACACAGCGGTCAGTGTTTAAGCAAGCAATGATCAGCTGTTCTGCTGCAGTGCCTGTGTTGTCAAAACCACACTGTTTTTAACATCAGAGTCCAATGTAGATCACTCCAATTGCACGTCACACACTTGGGCACACACGTTTCAGGTCACACGTCACTGCGCACATCCAAATGGGCACGCACTATGATAGACTCTGATTACAATAAACTCCCAAATGGGTGCGAAATCCGAATTGAAGGATTCAATGAATAGCGTTGTTGCAATCAATGCACTCTCACAAACAATTCATGGAAAAAGCTTCCTAATTCCTATCGAATTTTCAAAACACGAGAGCTCAGTGAAAAACACATGTCTGCAAATGCTCTACAGGAAGACGTTAAGTCGTGTTCACCTCCTGGTAGTTCTCCGAGACCATCAAACACGTCATGGAAATGTTCTTCTATGGAAGTAGCTTGGCATCAAATTCAATTTGATATCAAATGGGAAGCTTGGTGTCAAACTCAGGCCAAATACTTACCGAGATTAGTTTTTAATCATTTTATTATATTTATTATTTAATCATTATATTTTCTATTATGTATGTCGGTGTTGCTCACTGGTTATTCATTTTCCTTTTATGTTTATGCTGATATACCAGGCATACTACTGATTACTAGTAGTGATTTAATGCTAATACAACTTTATTCAACTGAACTGAGCTGAAATATAGCTCTGCAGCTCAAGTATTCCTGCTCTCTGATTGGTTGAAATTGATTTGATGTCAAGTTCGCTATTTGGTATAAAACTGAGTTTGATGCCAAGTGGTTACCTTCTTCTAAGTATTTCTTGGTCAGAGAAGACAATATGTAATGCCCGTGCTTGGCACTTTGTAACATTCTCTAGTGTTGGTGAGCTGTAAAGTAGCCATTTTCATTCTTTCTCAAGTGATGAACTTTTTTTTTTTTTTATAGTAATGATCATTCAAATTCCACATAAAGGGAATGGATCAACTCCGTCGTTCCTGCACTGAAGGCCTTTTGAATTCCACACAACTTTCTGTTCCACTCAACACAACTTTTTGTCTCTCCTGCACAACTCGTCGTCCATTAATGATATGCAAATGATAAACTGGACACTTTCCGTCCTCCGTATCCCCACTGCGTATATAGTAAGCAGGGGTATACCAAATTGGACAACTATTCCCAGGTAAATTCAAAGGAACGGCCATCCTTAGCAACCACAATCAACATGTTCTCACTCTCAAAGTCATAACATATGATGGAGAAATGATTTACAGATCCGCGTTTCCATGCCATAGAGTTTGACCTAGATGTTTTGTAACGAAGTATTTCTGAAATTGATCAATTTATGGCATAAAATGATGTATTTCAGAATTTTATGGATGAGATATATGTCTTTCTGAAGAATAAAAGCTTCACTTCGAATCGCTACAGCTCAAAATAGTAGTGGGCGATAACATAAAAAGAGCATTTCGCTACTTGGGCGATAATACATGGACATTTTGCTTGCTTACGCTTGAACCTTGCATTATGTGGCATTACGTGAATTCGCCCGCCGCGGGTTTCGAAACTCGAAGTTGTCAAATTAATAGTTATTATTTTGCAAGTTGTCAGAGTTGAACTGTTGCTAGAATCAGTTCTTTGATCCGAAAGGAAATGGCTGAAGTCTTCGATCTATCGGACAATGAAGATTGTGATCGACTCAGGACCATTCAGGTACTTTCTAAGTTACTATAATACTAGCACAGATTCTCGGGCGAGGTCTGTATACCCATAGGGCTCGCTGTAGTATCGCTGTAAGTATGTCAGCTACTTGTTACTATATTACAATACATAGTTATGATAGTCATAGTAACATAGTTTACATACATTTATGATTTAACATCATAACATCATAAACATTGTCGCTGTGATACACTCCAGGAGGGTACACTTGTCATATTAACCCGGACCCACAAACGCGGAAGAATACATTAAACATAAGCCAAGTTAAACGGTTGTCACGTGACACAACAAAGCCACGTGCTTCTCCAATACCACACATCTTATCAGGTCACGAGGTCACATTATAATATTATAATGACCTAGCATTCACCATGCTTATAATGCACACATAACTCAACCCCTTTATCGAAATCCGCGCTGGCGCAATCGGATAGACCGGTGGTGCTTTAAGCTGTACGGTCCGAGATCGAATCCCGTCACTAGTCAGTTTATCTTCACTCATAATAATTGCATGTTTCCTCTCTTCCGAGTAAACGGAGATGTGCAAGGCTACTAGACAAGAGAAAAAAAACTTACCCCATTTTTGTCTCTATACCTCTAAAAATTCATAGCGCCCTTTTTAGAGCGATGGCGGGACCCTCCCCCCAATTGCATGATTTGGGGTCCGGGTTGATATGACAAGTGCTCCTCCAGGAGTCTTACCAGTGGGCTCTGGTTTCATGAAATGCCATAGACGCAGAGACGTTTCAGAAATGCCAATGCAGCCTTTTAAGAGAGTATAGAAAAATATCATAATCATAATATGAAATATCCCATATACATCACATGCAGACAATAAGTGTTCACTGCATTGAGTTTGGTCCATATTGATCTGCTCGCTTACTCAAGTTACTGGTAATTAAGTCTTAATTACCATTTTTTTAAGACCGTCACGCGTGTGGTGATACATGTAGTTTGATGTTCTACTCGTCTACTGACTAAGTAGTAAGTTTACTAAGCTGGAATTACTGAATTAGTGATAACGGCCTTACCTAATCAATTTGATACGTACCTATACTTAATTACTACCTTGACCGCAAATTTGTCCCTTCGAACATGTATTCCACTAAAAATAAATTCTGTTGCAATATTGTCTGGGTTGACCCCTTTTCAGTGCAATTAGAGGAATGGTGCATGAGATTTACTGTGCATCACCTTTTTATTTCCTCAAATTTTATTTGGATTGAGAAACCATAATTGAGTAATACGTGATTATAATAGCGTAATCACAACCAGCTATAATTGTCCTTTGAAATGCCAGGTAGTCAAGCACTGTCTCTCTGAATGCGTAGACATGTGCTACTTATGTCCAAGTGATGAGCCCATTCAACTACATCTCACGCTGACTTCCAGCGGTGAATGTTTCACCAGCAATGAGAAATATCTCTTCAAAATTTCCTCACTCATTGTCATTAGTAAAATTAATGCAATCAGCATGAATGATCGGTCCATCTGAGTTTACATGAAATAATTGATGAAACTTTTATAATCAAACAGCGACTAAAAGCCGCGATGCATTACGGTGTTGGACAGATATGCGAAGAGATCGCAGCAGAAGAACAAGTGACGTTCAGCAAACAGTTCATCGCAGTTCTCTCTGAAGCCGCATTCAAACAGTCCTCAACAATGGCCACTGATCTAGAACTATTTGCCAAGTAAGCTCAACGCTCATTATCACCCACAATGCATCATCCTCCTCAAATGCAGACACGCAAAGAGAAGTACGATCAACAACGAAGACGTCAAGCTTCTGGTCAGGAAGTCACAACCGCTGGTACGTCTCATGAATTGATCATGTAGTTGAAGAGATTATGAAGAATTGTGTCACTTCAGATCTGGAGGTCATAAATGCTAAAGAATAGTTGTTTACATTTCATCGTACGGTTCTTTTTCAGGTTGAGCACATTTCCACGATCAGTGATAAAATGATGTCAGCTGCTCAAGGGAAAAAAGAAAAGCAGTCAAAGAAGAAGGCAAAAAAAAAGAAAGTGTCCACAACACCCGTGATTGACAGCGATTGAGAAATTAATTAATCTATTTAAGAAATCGCCCACTGACTCATTCTGGTTGGTGTTGCATCATAAATTAATTTTTATTTTCTGAATCATTCTAATTAACATGATGCGCATCTGAAACATTATGTGATTTATGCATTATCACATAATCACATTTTATGCAGAAGAAATAAAAGTTTTTATTATTATTTATTTACCGATAGAAAGGTTTCACTTTTTTTATTTCACTGACAACAGGAAGAGGGAAAAATATGGCGAGCGCTTTCAGGAACAGATTGCGTACACAATAAAAAGGAAAATTAATTGGAGACGCTGCTCTGTGGTTTAATCTGTCTGCCACTCCTTGAAGAAGTCATTTCCTTTATCGTCAACAACGATAAACGCGGGAAAATCTTCAACTTCGACCTTCCAGATAGCCTCCATTCCTGAGAATGATATTGCTTGATTGATGAATGCAAGGACTTTTTTTTAAACCTTACCCAATTCTGGATACTCGAGTACTTCCACTTTTTTTATGCAGTTCTGGGCCAAGATGGCTGCGGGGCCTCCGATTGAACGAGGTAGAAGCCTCCGTACTTATGGCAAGCGTTCGTCACCTGCAAAGAACTTACTTCAACCCTCGAACTTCAATTTCATCTCACAATAATTTAGTTATTTCATATATTTTTTTATTTTTTTTTATTATATGAAACTTTTGCAGAGCAGTAAATTTCGTGCCTAGTTATTGATAAGTAAATAATTAAACTAAAATACCTGTTTGCTTCTGTTTCCCTTGGCCAACATAATCATGCTTCCCCCGTTCTCCTGGAATTTACCGACGTACGAATCCATTCTGCCGGCTGTTGTGGGGCCGAAAGATCCACTCGCAAAACCCTAAGAAAGAAAATAGAATAGGAAAAAGAAGGAAATAAAATAGAAAAAAGAATAGGAAGAAAGGACGTCAAGGAAACGCACATAATTCTGGAAACAAACGCACGTGAGTCTTCAGGTGCAAAAGAAATGTAACGATCTAAACATGCCAATTAGCATTAACTAATTAGTTTATTCCTTGTTGGAGGTCAAACAAGTGTCCTATATGTTGACAAGATTACAATCGTCAGTTTCGTGCTAGCGGCGAGCCGAAATCAATTTCTTTTGAATTTCTTTTTTATAGCCGTGAACATGGCACGCTACATCTCAAGATATCCTGGAGCCGACCCAGGGACTTGCATTTAAATGTCCCTCCCTCATTCAAAATGGACCTTTTTCTTTGCATAAATGGGTGCAGAATAACAGTCAATCAATAGCTGGTAGTTATTTTTTTTTTAATAATTGACCTTTGACGCATTATAGCAAATTTTAGAGTTTTGTTTTGAACATGGATTAGACTACTTCTGGCCCACTCTGTACATGGTCTGAATAAATCGAATCATAATTAAAAGTCAATTGCATTTATGATTAATGAGGCAGCCCCATTGCCTTAACCTGAGAGCACTGGAAGCTAATCATGCATCCGGCAATTAAAGCGCGCTGAATCCTCATCAAATTTGCATAGCGTTGCCATGGCAATGACCCAAGTGTTTACAGAGCAGCAGATGCAGTGGGAGAGAGAGAGCAGGCAAGGAGGGCGCCATGGCAGAGGGACATCTTCCTCAGGTGATCACCGAGGAATTCCTCACTTGCAAAGTTTGCCTCGAAGCATTCAACCAGCCAAAGATCCTTGACTGCCTGCACTCGTTCTGTTTAACATGTCTACTGCAGTACGCGCAGGAGAAGCAGTTAACAGAAGAACTGCCCTGCCCCCTGTGCAGGCAGACCACAGAAACACCGCACGGTGTACATCAGCTGAGAGACAACTTCTTTGTGCTGAGTTTGAAGGAAGCCATGGTCAACGAAGGACGCACAGCCGACGCCAAGCGGACAGAAGTTGTGGTCATCGAGGTGGTCGATGCCTCTGCTGATGTTCCAGCGACTGCAGCTGCGAGTGAGGTGCAGATTGGCGGCTGCATGGTGCACCCCCATGAGGCGGCTGTGTGGTATTGCGACAACTGCAAAGTGTTCATTTGTGAATGCTGTGCGAGGGGGACCCACGTCGATCACGAAAGACGGAGTTCACAAGAGGTCGCTGAGGTCGAAATGGCAAAACTGGCGAGGAACATGGAGCTGGTGAAGTCAAAGGTTTCTGCGTACAAATCGATTCTATCCGATTGGAAACAATATCGCAGAGAACTGGACGAACAAGAGGACGGAGCGGCCAAAGAGTTGGAGGAGAGAAGGGCGCAGATCCAGGGATTACTGGATGCCTGGCACTCTGCCAAGAAAAAGAAGCTGAAGGCTGTGGTTCAAGAGGAGAGGAAAACAGTGGACGATATGACATCACAAGTGGAGGCCAAACTTGACCTCAACCAGAGACTCGTTCGGTTAGGAGAGCAAGTCATGAAAAGCTCAGGTCACGCTGAGTGGCTACGCAACAGGCGAGCATTGCACTTTGATCCAATGGAGAACGTGAACGCCCTGTGTTTAACTCAAAGGAGACACGTTGAATTCAACCCCGGAAGTCACATACTGAGCAGCGGGGTGTTTGGGTCGTTGAGTGTGAGTCAGAAGAGAATCCTGAGTGATACGCGTGGGTTATCCAAGCAGACGATTCGCCTGCTCGGTGAAGTGCGAACACGACCGGCCATCTCTGGGTACCGTTACGATGCTTCCAGTATATCGTCCGATCCTCGCGGGAATGTCGTGATAACTGACCGGCAAATGGACGTAATAACAGTGCACTCCACAAGTGGAGAAACTGTCAGAGTCATCAGCACAGCAGCCATCGGCAAAGCCATCTGCGCAACTGTTTCTCACGCCGATGAGGTAATCTGCAGCCGTGTTAAACCCAGCCTATGCGTGTTCAACTCCAGCGGAGTGCACACCAGAATAATCAAAGAGCCCTTCCTGCGGAAACCATGCAGTGTGACCATCACAAAAGACAACAAGCTCTACGTTCTGGACCAAGAGTTAAAAATCGTCGTCAAGTACTGCGTTGCGACTTACGAGAAATATTCGCACTTGAAACTGGAGTATAAAAAAAGCAGCGTTTGGGATAAAATTTCTGTCAACAGCCGCGGAAATATATACCTGTGCGCGCACTCGGAAAGCTGCATTTACGAGTTCACGGGGTCAGGTGAACGCTTGGGTGTGTACGGTCGAATGGGGTGCAATGGGACGGGGGAACTGTACTGGCCAAGGGGAATGAGCATAGACCATAACGACAACCTCATCATTGCCGACACCCAAAACAATAGACTTCAGATGATGTCACCAAGGGGAACGTGGACCGTGCTGAGGTCCAAAGAGGGGGAGGGGGTTAGGGACCCAACTGACGTCACCGTTACGCGTAATGGCGTGCTAGCAGTACTGGGTAAAACTGGTAATGTCCGTGCATATGATTACCTCCCATACTGAATAAATAATTTCTCTCTCTGGTAGATTGTACTTGTAATCTTTTAAATTAGGAAGTAAATGCTGACCTCTGGAGTCTTGGCTGGTCCCGCGTAGTAAACGGGGTGATTCTTGATGTACTCAGGCAACTCCTGCCCGGATTCCAATCTCTCGAGAAGTTTAGCGTGCGCAATGTCTCTGGCAACAACAAGGGTCCCAGTCAAGCTGAGACGTGTCCTGATTGGGTATTTAGTCAGCATGTTGAGCACATCACGCATTGGTTGATTCAGATTGACCTGCACGAATGAAATATATAAATGCTCAAAGGGACCTCACGGCATCAGACCTTGACGACATCACCACCAAGCTGGTCGGTGGTGACATCTGGGAGATACTTAGACGGGTCTGTCTCAAGTTGCTCGAGGAAAACACCCTCAGATGTGATCTTCCCAATCGCTTGACGATCCGCGGAGCAGGAAACTCCGATACCAACCGGGCAGGAAGCTCCGTGGCGAGGAAGACGCACAACGCGAACGTCATGGCAGAAGTATTTGCCTCCAAACTGTGCGCCAATGCCCATGCTGCGGGTCAACTCGTGAATCTGCTGCTCCAGTTCAAGGTCACGGAAAGCTCTGCCGTGCTCATTACCAGAGGTGGGTAAGCCGTCGAGATATTTAGTGGACGCCAGTTTGACCGTCTTCAAGTTGAATTCAGCGGAGGTTCCTCCAACGACAAACGCCAAATGGTATGGAGGGCAAGCGGCCGTGCCAAGGGTCTGTACAGTTCAAAAGGTCAATGTGATAATAAAAATGCATATAACAAAACAAACCTTGACTTTCTCGTTCACGAAACTGAGGAGTTTCTCCGGATTCAACAGCGCTTTAGTTTGCTGGTAGAGAAAAGTTTTGTTAGCAGATCCACCACCTTTAGCCAGGAACAGGAAGTGGTATTCATTTCCTGGCGTAGCATAAAGCTCGATCTGAGCTGGGAGGTTGGTGCCGGTGTTTTTCTCAAGGTACATGTCAATCGGGGCGACCTGAGGGAGGACAGTAATCGTGAGTGACCGCGAGGGAGGAGCATCAGAAGTACCTGGGAGTATCGGAGGTTGGTTTTGGTGTACGTATTGTAGACGCCACGGGAAATGGCTTCAGCATCACTGCCTTCGGTCCAGACGTACTGACCCTTCTTGCCTGAAACAAGAGGCGTGTGATGCTATAATAGCGATGGGTAGTAACGCACCCATGCAGATTGCAGTGCCAGTGTCCTGGCATCCGGGCAACACCATTCCAGCGGCGATGTTCGCGTTCTTCAGCAATTCAAGAGCAACAAATCGGTCGTTTGATGACGCCTCAGGATCTTTCAGGATATTGGAGAGTTGCTGCAAGAAGAGACGTTACGACCGATGAATCAGGGCGTTAATCCCACCGTCAAATGTGCTGGCCTCAGTAGGTGAGCGATATCAATGTACGCCTGTTCCGAGAGCATCGTTAATGCCTCTGGGGCGACCTGCAGAATCTTCTTACCACCCACATCCAGAGTTGACACAAAATCACCTTATACAGAAATTTTTACACACTCAACATTCGACCAACATTGTTAAGTTACTTGTGAGCTTCTTGAAGGGCGTATCGAGGCTCTTCTCCGATTCCAAGATTTCTTGGAACTGGAACGGTTTGACGGCACCAGCGGATGAGCTTGCCTTCTGACGGACAGACTGCTGCCACAGGAGGCGCCCCCACTGACGAGTGGCACTGCACTTGGAAAGCATCCTGCAAAGTCCAAACAACTAAAATATGAAGAAGTGTATGCAAGTAGCTATCATGCTATGTGAGTAGCTATCATGCTATGTGAGTAGCTATCATGCTATGTCAGAATGTAGCTCCCCAAGCCGTAGCGTAGCGTGTGTAGGAACTGCTCCGCTACCCTTGGGGAGCTAGTCAGAATGTGTAGATTTTGGATACAAACATTAAACAATCATTATTTTAAGCCAACACAATGATTCACAATGAAAGCCTTGCAACTTCAGAAGTTCAGTACAATGCAAGGAAAGGAGAATCAAGAATCCAAAATTGAACCAAAATATCGATGCCTGATATTTGGGATTATTCGACAAATCAACTTTTCAAGTTTTGTTTTTGTTATTTCGACTGGTCCGGATTATGCGGATATAAATATAATCATATATGATGAGCGATAATAAGTGAAGTCCGCAGGTTATAACCCGACTCACAGTGAAGATAGGTGTGAAAAATGCAAATTACAATTTTGTAGAAAAACCTTCAATAAGAATTATGCTTAATATGAGTCAAGACAACCAGTCACCCGTGTAGAGATTGTGACAAACTAGTACGTTTTGAGGTTTCAGAGGATCTTTCAGCAATACGTTCCCCCCGGTGACCTTGACCTGAGGACAAACCTGCTAAATGATCATAACACAACTAGTGCGTTATGAACTCACAAGCGACATGGATATTTTATGGTCGAGCACAGTCAATGTAACCCGGATGATGATAGATCAATGCCCCTTGATGACACAAGTCTCTTATATAATCTTATATAATATTATGACAACAGTTCATGTGAGGGGCACAATGGCTGGTTCATCGACGATTCTGCCGACAGTTATTTATAAGTATGTTGTGCATAGCATCTCCCCGTGGATACGGGAGCAGCCCCCTCAACCTCCCTGCCTACTCAACACTAGGGATCCTATAATAAAAATTAAAGGGTCTTTACTCAACACAACCAAACAGCAGCCAACTTTCGGTCGTCGAAGTGGTGTGAAATAAGCACTACATATCCACGCATATCAAAGTATACACCAACTACATATGTAGCAACCATGGGCAAGGAATTGTTAATGAATAACATATAAATACAATGTATAGGAATACAAGCATATTCTGCGTCATTCGACTGTACTAACTAGTGATATGAGCGGTACATATGCATTGTTGGAAAGGTTTTTGATCGAATTATTTTATCTGAACATGTTAACATACTCAGTGCAAGTAATTTACAGTATGGTTTTAAACCCAAGCACTCAATCGTTCAAAGCACTTTTGTATTACAAAATGTTATCAATCACTACGACTCAAGAGGTTCGCCATGTTACGCTATTTGTTACTTGATGCATCTAAGGCTTTTGATCGTGTACAGTGTTGTATTTAAAGATTAGTTATTCAAAATGAGCTCAATGATAAATCAACTCAAGGATATTTCTCAATCCTATTTTTGTATCATCGATTTCATTACCTCTCTGTGTATATATAAGTTCAATCCACGACTCATTAAATTATTGGAAGCTCGAATATTATCTTCGTCTATTATACTACAACATACAGTATGTTCGTTTATTTCATTTGTTGCGTAAGAGAGGGTTATGCGCAAGGATATCTATGTTTCTTGCTCTGCTGAATACGAACCAAAGTATGTGTGTGCGATGGAAAAATTGTATTTCCGATAACTTTTCGTGTTCTAATGGTATAAAACAAGGCGGCGTTCTCTCACCAACTCTTTTTTGTATATATTTTGATGAGCTGCTAATTAGGCTAAACATTATTGTGGATCTGCTTGTCACCTGGGTCATTTATTTACAGGAGCCTTGAGCTATGCCGATGATGTGGCTTTATTAGCTCCAACTTTAACGGCTGCCAAAGTCATGCTAAATGTATGTGAGCAGTTTGCGAATAATTTCAACGTGTTATTTAATGCAGATAAAAGTGCGCTTCTGGTATGTGGCAGATCAATCAGGAAGGAGGTGAATTTGAGGCTCAACGGACGTATTATTCAGCAAAATTCTACAGCCGTGCATCTGGGCACCACAATCGGAGACAATAGTTCCACCAGAAATGTAAAAAAAAAAAAAAAAGGCTGTTTCCGATGTCTACTGTTTAACTAAAGTGCTAACGTGTAAATTCGGCCATTGTTCAATAATTATTGATGTTTTAAGCTCACTAAAAAAAAAAAAAAAAAAAAAAAAAAAAAATATAATAATAATAATAATAAATTCACAGTGCTTCTCGTTTTATGGATGCCCCCTATGGGATTTAAGAGATATTGAGCCAATTTAACGGCATGGCGAAAATGTTGAAAACGTATATGGAAATTAAATATAAGAATTCGTACTAAATATATAAATACTTTGCCAAAAGGAAACTTAATGTCGGCCCTTCTGATAAATGGGGAAAACACTCAGATCTTTTTGATTGACTCCAATTTGATGAATGCTTACCAAAACACTCTGGATAATGACTTGAGCTGATGCCAATCCATGGTCGTTTATAAGTTGGGCGACGAGAGAGCATGATAAGAGAGGAGAGAAGGGAATCCGCGCTGACGCCGACCAGACCTCCCTCTCTCCCTTGGCCACTCGCTCTCAGTGACTGTAATATTCAGAAAGTAAGAGTGTTGTAACGTGGAGTCATGGAGTCCCCCTCCTTCAAGAGTCGCTGGGTGTCTCCGCCGACGTGCGTCTAGAAAGGAAGGAATTCTGTAGAACGCACACAAAAAGAAAGTTAAATTAGTGTCGGTCAGCAAGGACACTATTTACAAGTTGTGATATATTTTCCGCTTAAAAAAAAAAAAAAAAAAAAAAAAAAAAAATTGAGTCTTCTGCTTTGTATGTCTGCTTTGTATTAATTTATTCTGAATTCTGACAGGACTATTGGTGCAAGTAAACGGTATTTCCTGGAAATGTCGCATTCATCAATTAAACAAATGATGATTATATGCTAAAGCGTCTAATATTTACATTTTTCGAAAGAAACTCATCTCTTGAAATTACTGAATAATTCAAAAACAACAGAAGCATACACTCATTGCTGTTTTGATTTCTGTGAATTAAAAAAGATGGTTTAAAATTAAAAGCCACCTTTTATTTCTATCGAATCATCACAAAAGTTTTTCGTCAGTATAATAGATCATCGTCGAAGGCTGCTTCAGTTGCTCCATCCAAGGATCAGCAAAAATGGCTCAACTTCAATTGTTGACTGCCTTTCTCGTCATCTCAGTCGCCAGACAAACACAATCACAGCGTGAGTACAGTTAAATTAGTATTTATTATTATTAATCAGTGAGTGTTATTTTCTTATTGATACGAGGCGTGTTTTAAAAGTTATCAAATTAATATATTATAAAAAGTGCCGACAGAGAAAACTGACAATTTCCCTGATCATATGGTTCACCTGATCTGATGACGACAGCAAGAATCAGTTTGCCTAGATTTTTTCGTGACTGCCTTTTTTTTTTTTTATCAATTAACTATATATTATTGTCATCCACGGGACTTTTAATCATGCATGAGATTATTTTGCACAGCTTCAAGGAGTGTTATGCAGCTGGGCATAGCATTCACCTGCGATTGTCCGCCATTTTTATCTTGAAGCTGATTACATCTCTCGATTCGCCAATTTTCGTGACGACACTCAACGCGACTGCTTGGACTGCAGGCACTGCATGGTTTATTCCAGAAAAAAACAAAAATAACTTAAAACAATGCGTTTGAATTACTAGTATTTGTCCATTTACTTTTGCCGACCTCGCATAGGCACACAACCACTCACACAAGACAACTGTGTCAGTCGAGTACAAAGTTAAGCTCAAGGCCTCCGCAGCCCTAAACAGTGCATCAATTGCAAGTTTATTATTCCAGAGTTGGAATGCAGTAATTCTAACTACACATATCTCGGCTCGAAGTGCTACAACCAGGCAAGACGTGCGGTGAAGCCAAAAGTGCGAATCTGACGGCGGGCGACTGGCTGTGATGGCCACTCCAGTGGAGGCCATTGCTGTGCTCTCCATCCAGCATTGCTCTGGTTAGCTATCTCTCACGACTCAATGAAAAATCAGCTGATGAATGCTGATATTTGTATTTTGTACATCACATCAAGTGAGGATGCAATTCTACAGCACGGATTGTGGATTGGATTGAACGACAGAAAAGAGGAAAATGTTTACGAATGGGAGGCAGAACGTGTTGTGGACGATGTGGTCGTGCAGAGATACTTCGACTGAAGGTTGCGTCTGCGAGATGGGTGAGTATTGTGAATGTGTCACAAGATTCAACCATAACATTGTGACGTTATTGTTGTAGATGATGGATTAGAAAACATGATACGTGAGACTCAAATATTATTCACATATATTAAAACAATTTTTTAATTGAATCGCAGTGACTGATTGTCCATCTTCTGGACATTGGACAAGATTTAGAATCAATAAATGTTTCCACTTGGCTAAAACCTCCGATGAAGTCAATTATTTCCACGCGCAAGGACTGTGTCAGCAGCAATACCGTCAGTCAAATCTGGCCAAAATCGAGTCTATGTCGGAACTGAACACAATAAAATTGGTGAATGTGAGTTTTCAAGACCACGCACCCTGAATTACTGTCTCGTTTGAAAAACAATCTTATTATTAGAGTACAGTCAGACCCCGTTAATCCGCCGTCATGTAATCCGCCCTTTTCGTAATCCGCCCTAAAATCTCAGGGACGAATCGTTTGTAATGTTAATTGTGTCATGTAATCCGTCCTTTTCGTTGATCTGACTCCGACCACGATTCTAGGGAACAAATCTACATTTTACCATTGTAAATAACACATGTAATCCGCCCCCAAATAGCGTGTCGAAAACAAAATTCAGCCAAGACACATCAATTGTCGGCGATTTTTTTGAAGTCGGGTCAGTTTAACAACAAATGGCGCCTCCCCGTTTGTTTAACGCTTAACAAGTTAATAAAACAAAGCGAATCAATCGCAGGCGAAAGTTATGTTAAGTCTTTAATTTAATTGGTCGCTGGGTTAAGCGATGTTCAGGAGCGGAACGAACGAGATGACGAAGTTGTGAGTGGAGATCAATCGAGTGGAGATGCGAGTGGATCTGAGCCTCCAGTGGAAGTCTTGGCGGGGGAAGCGAGGCAGCACGTGCGCGCACTAATGCTATATTTCGGGAGATTCGAGGAGTCGGAGGCAGCGAAGCTAGAAAATAGAGATGAACTATATGGATTGGGCGTGGTGGAACGGCTTATTACAAGCAGACAACCATCACTGATTTTTAAAAAAAATAAAAAAATCTTTCATTGACCTCATGTGATCGTTTGTGAGATCCTTTTTACCTCCAGCTTCAAACCTAATGTTATATGCTACTACGTTAATGCATTACATGAGATTTTGGGGTTTTAGCAGTTCTCGAATGAGTAGCTGACTGAAGCATGGGACTATGGCGATGCATCTGGTTATGTGTGCTCGATCGATCTCAGTTAGTATTTTCACGTTGTTATAAATTGGATGGAACCATTTATTTTGGTTCTGTTAACACGCTGAATTTAACACTCTCGCTATGGAAATTTGAATTGTGGCGAGAAGAAATGTGACGTGAGGACGAATTGCTGCCACAAATGATTCTTATTGAGAAACGTCGCTGTATACATTATACGTCGAGTGAATGAACAATCATTGAGTAATTGTATCACAATTAGTGGAAGTATCTACAGATTGCACGAAACCCATCACATCAGTACCACAAATTACACTACAGTAAAGCTCACGAAGGAGAATATTCCCTATGGAGTAAAACTATGCAATTGGTGTGCAGTCTCATGTTACCAGGGGGGCACCATTTCTGGTCTAGGTTGGAAATTAAGACACCGCGAAATTTTGCAACTTCGTCTTAGTGTAGAGTCGGTTTCGGCAGCCCAATATGCCTTTTTCACGTGGAGTGCTGAGAAAATGTCACTTAATATACTAACTCATGTTTGCATTATGTTTCGTAATTTTCATTACATGTAACATGGGTGGGATGAACCAATTGTGAAGGTTCATTTTGATTTCGTTGTGAAACTTACTTACTTACTAATTATGTAATATTATTTTTTTTTTCGTTAATTTGTTATCGCTTCCTGACTATTTCGTTTCCTTCCATTTCAGCCAATGATTGCCAGTTATCATGGCAGGCGGCTGATAATTCCACCAGATCATGCTACATTTACACTGGAGAGCGTAAGCAATGTGGTCTGACGCAAACAGTCAAAGAAGTGGGATGCATCTTGTTGCGTTCGAGACGAGCGAAGAAATGCAGTTCATCTTATCGTATATATATCATATATGGAGACTGAAGGTATGTAGATCTTAAATACACTTAAATACAGTGTGTGTGATTGTGATTGGGGTTTTACGGCTCCACCCAAACCAATCGGATGATACGGGCGCCAGAACAGAAGGCCTGGTACCGGGTTTTCCCACTACTCTTATCGATAAATCCCATATGTTGTTTATCCTGCATACCACCATAGACAGTAGTACACAGCGCCCGACCTTGTTACGCAGCTGGGCAGCACTGCAGAGTCAGTGAAGAATCACAATTGTAATTCACAATCATAATGCCCATGGCCTGATCGGGTCTCGAACCCGGGACCTCGACCCCCACGGTCGGCATATGATTGCAGTCAGCCGGTTTAACCCACTGATCTATTCGATACCCCTTCATTTAAATACAGATATGAAATACACTAGCCCGTGCATTTTCTCAGTGACCAAAGAGCAGTATGACGTCATTACATGTATTAGCCCCTTCATTTTTCTCGTCAAGAGTACGGCATGCATGGATAATGAAAAGTACGGGGTTCTGGATGCCGAATATATCGGAGCCCAAATTATCGGATACCGATAATTATGTACATCATTTTAGAGAGTAATGATGCACAGACATCGGATAAATTTATGAGAACCCAAAATCATCATCGAATACCGAATCAAATTTCGGATATTATACATCATTTTAAAAAGTAGGGATGTTTGGATAATGCAATTTTACCGGATACCGGATATGCTTCTGTTCTGGCGCCCGTATCACCTGAATGGTATCGCTGGAGCCGTAAAACCATTGCCTCATGCCTAATGTATATTCATTCATGCCTAATGTATATTCATTTATGCATTATGTTCCTTGTTACACTTCTCTACACTTATATGCTTTATTTGCTTATGGTCGTGACTTTTCTCTTCCTAGGTATCGATTTTTCGTGGACGGGAGCTAATTTCCTTAATGGCGCTTCCTGGCTAAGGACTGGTATATACCTCCCCGTGGAGTCCTCTCTCTGGTCGCAGGGTCAGCCCTCGAGTTTTCGGGACTGTGTCTATATAAATTCGACTCATGTTGGCTTGTTTGACCATTCGTGCGATCTTGCCAAACATTTCATTTGCGAATTTCCGTTGAACTGAGGGCTGATTCATCATCGGCTTAGTCATTCATTATTACGCCCGATGCATATTTCATTGAAATCCAAACCGGATATTGATTATATTGCTCTGATGTACTTTAATAAATGCACTAAAGCTGTTCATCTATTGTTATGCTTTCAAAGTTTAAACAGTTAAGCGATGCACGACTTCGTGTTCAAATATAATACAAAATGCGTCCAACTAACTCTAACTGTTGGTGCCAATCAGGTCCGTTCAGCTTGGCTCATAGGGTCATAGGGTCATAAGGGTCATAGGGTCAGAAATATATTTCGGTCAAACATTCAGTGACTATAAGCACGACATTAGGAAAACGACATTAGGAAGTCTATTAATTGCCGTTTAAATCGAAATAAACGTGATGATTCGTTACCCGATTTCCTTGAGGAAAACGGCAACAGGCTTTCAAGCAAACCTGAAATTCTAAATCAATTTCAACTCACACTTTTGCACTTTTGGAGAAAAATTATCTAATAGACTTTCTCTCAATTCTGATCCTTCAATATCTCATTCTGAATAGCTCGGTGGAGCCACCAATGAAATTTTTTCATTTAGTACAATAAACAAAGATATCGTTGAAGAGACGATTAATAGTTTAGCTCTAAGCCCATAAGTGTGCCTGAAATATCCGTTTGCATAAATGCACTACATTACAGTTACACTTGTGGAATTAGTTTAGCTCTGTCTCAGCCATAGGCCTAATATCCTCTCTTTTTTTTGTTGTTGAAAATTACAGCACTATGGAATAAGAGGCAAGTCGCACGATCAAATCAAAAATTATCTTCATAACAGAGGCCAATATATCGAAGATGGTAACGTAAAATCAAACATACTAAATTTATCCACTGGCGTTACACAGGATTCCTAACATCTATTCGCAAAAAGGAAATTTCTCCTTATCCAGGCCCATAATGTGAAAGTTTGTTTACCATCACGCAGTACTGAATGCGGATATTGTTTATTTAAGGCTCAACGTTTTATATCGTGTTTTGAATGCTAAGTGACAGTCGACTATTGTTCTCGTTAAACACATGACAAAGAATGACTTCAGTAGACTAAATACTGGCGGCAGACAGATACGTAATGAACTTATATGAATGCATGTGAGGCATGAACCAGTAATCGATTGGATCAACCAATAAGCACTGCATAATAGTATACACGTTAAACTTTCTGAATGATGCTACGTTGATTAAAGTAATAAGAGAAAAATTAGTTTTCGCACTGAGCATGTTGGACTTAGAGGGAGACAAGAAGTGGCATACTCATAATAGAAAAACGGATCAGAGGAGAACTTTGCGAGCAGTTTCAAAGAGGGCGCCATTAGAGCGCAGAAGGTCACGCACAGGTGTGTGACCGAAGTTCGAGTGTCGAGTTTCGAGTCACAAATTTTCGAGTTAGAGTTCTAAGAAAAGGGAGTAGCAAATTACGGAAATTCTACATGTAGCATCGAGTTACCAAAATTTCGAGTTTCTCGTTGCAACAAAGTCGAGTTTCTCGTTGCTGCAAAGTCGAGTGAGTGATTGGGGTTT